>JASCZW010005537.1:0-173479 GCA_034211315.2 Aedes japonicus
ATGGATTGCTAAGTTTCCTCTATTATATCGTTTTTTTCTTTTGTATATTTCGTCATTTCTGTTATACACTGAATCGATAAATCGTATGAAATTATCCGAAAACACATATAGTTATTTTCCATGTAGCTTTTCACATAACTTCTATGTGAACAACAATTAAAGAGTCAGCGATAGTTCATATTCATTTTTTGGAATAGTCACGTACCTGTATATGTAGAAATCTCAATGAGAGTTATAAGTAATGATTTATGTTATTGATGTGAAATTTCAATAAGAATGATTTACATCGTTAATAAATTTTATGTGATGTTCTAATTATTTTGAGATTTTATAATATTTACATGTCATTTGAGTAGAATAAATTAAAATAAAGATTTGAACAATGCTGTTGACGTTTCAGCTATGTGCTCGTAGACTGCATCGCTAGGTTCAACACCAGAAATTTTGAGGGTATCTGAGCGCCTCCTGTCGTTCAAGTCGATGACTCTACAACCTTCGCTAGCCAGTTGATTGCTCGTCAACGCACAAGTTGGAGCTAGCGCTTGAAGAATATTCGACTTCTGTGAAACATAAATTAACGAAATTGTAGATGAATTATTTACGTTTAACTGCAATGCCCCAGAAAACATGCATTCCGTTTCCTCCAGGCATCCCGATGTACTCGAAAATTGTAGCACAATTCAATACAACGTAGCTTCTTTGAACTGAATGCAAAATCATCGACCGAATTCGTTATCAGTTTGTCATAACTGAATTCCACACTCTAATGTCATAACGAGATAACGTTTCTCTCATCGTCTTACATGGTTTTAAGAAAAAATGTGCTGCAAAACTTCCAGTGATTCCTTCTAGAAGCCTAAATCCGCCAGCAGTTCATCTGACAAGACACATAACCTTCGTTCACATAAAATGTATCGTTTTGTCAGATGAATGGCGTCAATGATTCAATCACACAGAAATCTTCATAAAATTCACGTTAACAAAACGCCCAAATAAAGGTTTGTTGATTTTTTAATGCGATTAATTCGATTAAGACTCAAAGTATCATCAAACGTGAGTTGGCTGCATTCATTTTCAGAGTTCGGAACAGAGACCGAAAATTTCGCCTACTCGAGAAGAGAGAAACGTCCTTTTTCACCCTTGGATAAACAGATGCAAATGTGAGAAGCGAGAGACTATTACACGCTCTACAGCAGTTTTCGCGAGAAAAGCAACGCCGACTTATAATTTTCGGAGAGCATGAGTAGCTGATAAATCGTTTCTTTTTCAGTGAATCCTAGATACCGATAATTTTTTCATCTTACTTTTTGACACCTGAAAATGCACCAGTATTCATGTTTGTTTATCCTGATATTATAATTCTATAATGATGGTGCATGGCGGTACTAGTGTACACCGGCTTGGCCTTATTTTTCGAGCTTTTGCTCCTCGTATACGATCTATACGATCTAGGTAGCATGTTTCAGTGAAAAATGTGTACGAGAAAATATTTTCGTTGAATTTTCGAGAGAGATATGTGCGCGTATGCAAGAGAGAGGACAATGAATTATCAGCGAACTCGGCGAGATGAAAATGTGAACGGTTCGCAAATCATCGACAACCTGCTTGAAGAGAGAGCATGGTTTCACCCAGCTGAGTGACAATTTCTATCTCTTCGGAACTTCGGAATGACGTCTCCTATATGTGAACTTTAACCTCAGGCTTAAGTTCAGATAATATTGCTGAGTAATTTCATAGAAGTTTTTATAAATTCCGTGGAAAATACACTGAGGCAAAACGTGTGTTCAAATTCATTAGATTTAGATGTTGAAAAAAACACCTGTCGGCAAAATATATATATTTTTCGCTCCCATCCCTCATTATTATTAAATTTTGCCTTCCCAAATCAAAAATAAGTTCAGAATTGCTGCATCACGTCCAGTTTTTTGAGAAAAAAAAATCCGCAAAAACACCTATACTGCAAGCCACATTTCATTTTGACTCTGACTTTTGAATGTTGGGCTTTGATTTTATTGAATGGACCTCCTGAATCCATTCATGCACACAGATTTGCACTCGAGCACTAGACACTGAAGAAGTCTGTAAGTCGTAGACGAAATAGGCCTATAAGTCAAAAGATAAGCTTTCTGTAGTGGAATTTAACGGCATTTGCTCGCGTTTACTAGTGCTGGTTTGAAAACGTGTTTGAGTTTTCTTTTCAAAGTGATCAAGTGAAGTGTTAATATAAATTTTCCTAGTTTTCCGCTTCTAACGTCTTAATTGAGACAGCATAGCCGAAACAAAAAAGTCCAGTCAGTCAGTCAGTCAGTCAGTCAGTCAGTCAGTCAGTCGGTCGGTCAGTCAGTCAGTCGGTCGGTCGGTCAGTCGGTCAGTCAGTCAATCGGTCAGTCGAGTCGGTCAGTCGGTCAGTCAGTCAGTCAGTCACAGAAAAAATTTAATTTTAACTAGCACGTAAAGTTTTCCCTCGTTTAGTGCCAAGCCAGAAAAAGGCGCAAACAACGATATTGTTTGCAATCTTTCATGCGCCATACAACAGTGTTGGCAATCTTTCATACAACAAGCTAGATTCAGGCGTTATCTGGCTTAAGTTTATATGAAATATCCCATTATTTTTTGCCAAATTCCTTTTATGTGCATTAGAAAACGCAGAAAAAATTCAATGTTTATATCTGTTTATCTGTGTAATTAAATAACTTTAGAGTTCAATCGAAGAATGGTGCTTGGCCAAGTTGTTGAAGGAGAATTTTCTCATAACCACATATAGCAAATATTTTTCATATTTCATTATGTTGAAGACCTGCGTTGATGAGATTTAAATGTATGTTTTTCTTATATTTAGTACACAGAGAAGAATAATAAATTTAACAGATGCGTAAAATTTCCCATCCTTCAAATAAAAGTCAAAGTAAACGTAAACAACAAAATTGTTTGCAATCTCTCATACAATGAACCTGCTTATAATGATATCTGGCTTACATTCACATGAAATATGCCATGAATTCATAGCAAATTTAGCATTCCATATATGTGAACTAGATAACACAGAAAATGCAATGTTTCTTTCAACATGTGTAATGCCCTAGAAACTTTTAAGGGCCTGTGCATACTTTTGTAAGAATAATGCAACTTATTCAGACTTGTAACATAATAGAAGAGTGTTTTGAAAAGTATACAAGTATACAAGGAAAATGTCATCAGAATCGCCTGGTATCCTGTAACAACGCTGTAGTATGAAAACGCATCATGAACATCTATGAAATGCTAGATTTGATATATTTTTCATGTAGATATAAGTAAGATATTGCCCAAATCAGGTATGTTGTATGGAAGATTGCTAACAATTTCCGTTGTTTAAGATTGTTTGTCTTGCAAAACGATGGGAACCTTTAGGCGTCTGTTAAATTCATCATTATTTTCTGTGTGATAAATATTTGTTCAATATTAATAATACTAATAAAACATTTTATGACTATATCATATGCAAAAATGAATGCACACCCTATGAGGGTAACTCTATACTCCGTTCCTCGTTGAAGCATTGTCCGTGTGTGAAATTTCGTCGTTTCGTACAGGCAATGGAAAAAAAAATTCTGCTGCCAGCGACCAAACCGGCGCACTGTACAGTTTTATAAATCAGCATGCTTTGAAATCAAACTCGACATTTGTATTCCAGCGTTCAAAATGAATCGAGTCGTTGTGTTATCTGTTGCTCTGCTCCTGCTCGTGACTTCAACGACTGCCGAAGAAGGCGATCTGGATGCTCTCATCGAAAGCTTGTTTACCCCTTCGCCAATACCTATTGATGCACACACATCGGCACCT
This sequence comes from Aedes japonicus, assembly GCA_034211315.2. Classification (NCBI taxonomy): domain Eukaryota; kingdom Metazoa; phylum Arthropoda; class Insecta; order Diptera; family Culicidae; genus Aedes; species Aedes japonicus. The sequence continues at coordinate 3,823 of JASCZW010005537.1, forward strand.
CCTCCTCCAGCTCCCGAAGTGGGATCACAGGTTATTACAGCTTATTATGGAAATCAATTACCATTCTGTACCATAATCGATTTTTCTCCCCAGGCATCCTGCGAACAAGGCCAACGATGTATTCAGAAATATCTTTGCACGAATGAATCAACGAGTGGAGTAGGACAAATTGATATTCGATTCAGTGATAACAATCCTTGCGTTGATTACTTACTACAATGTTGCTATGACGAGGATATTGTAAGATACTGTTGCATATGAAATGAATGCTTGCTCATTCCATTAATGCTTTGTAGATCTCTGAGCTCCCGAAGGCATCGACTCTAAGACCACCAAATGTACCACCTATGAGTCATCCAGTTTGTGGAAAACGAAACCCAGAAGGAATTGGCTTCCGCATAACAGAGCAAAAGACAGTGAATCCGAGTACGGTGAATTCCCGTGGATGGTTGCAGTATTGAAGCAAGAACAAGCCCTTGATCCAGGTGGTGAATGTGTTCCTTTGTGGTGGATCTTTGATTCATCCCAATGTTGTACTGACTGCATCTCATTGCGTTCAAAATAAATCTCCAGCTCAGTTAAAAATCCGTGCAGGCGAATGGGATACCCAAACCAAGAATGAAATTCATGCGCATCAAGTAGGTTTGCTTCTATTGTATGTTTTTGTTAAATTATTCTAATTTTCGTATACTATAGGATCGCCAAGTGATTGAGATGGCTAACCATCCAGAATACTACAAGGGCGGACTTTACAATGACATTGCATTATTATTCTTGGATTCACCTGTCGTTCTGGATGAAGGAATTCAAACAGTATGCCTGCCTCCACCAAATGCAAAATTTGATCTCCAGAGATGTTTCGTTTCTGGTTGGGGCAAAGACGTATTCGGCAAGGAAGGATCGTATCAAGCTATATTGAAGAAAATTGATTTGCCGGTCGTTCCGAACCAGAAATGCCAAGATGCGTTGAGATCAACTCGTTTAGGACCTAAATTTATCTTGCACAACAGTTTTGTCTGTGCCGGAGGGGAAGTTGGCAAAGATGCGTGTAAAGGTGATGGTGGGTCCCCTCTTGTGTGCCCCATCCAGGGCTCCTATCAACTCTATCATCAAGTTGGCATTGTCGCATGGGGCATTGGATGCGGTGGTGCCACTCCTGGAGTGTACGCGGATGTGTCCCATTTCCGGAACTGGATCGATCAGGAAATGAAAAATCGAAATTTTGACACCAGCAGTTATACTATGTAACTTATTGTGCCCTAGATTTTGTTTTTTGACGGTTAATGTTTTCCTATTTAATGCTACACTTTCTCGAATCAGACATCGCTTTGATGACCTCGTGTTATAAGCTATCAAAATATAAATAAATAAAGTATCTCTCTCAATGTGTTTACTCGTGCAGCTTTCTTTCGAATGAAAAGAAATAATAATAAAAAAATCCCAACAACACGGGGAAGATGATGTTTGACATGGCAGTATCAGAAATCTTTCAGTCTTTAAACTCGTTATAGTTGAGCAACCGGTTTTACGACTTATGCCTTGGGAAACCTTCGCAAGAAGTACGACTGGGCATTTATGAATGTTAATTTTACCGGTTCTTTCGGTGCAAAATGGCACTAAGATTAGCCAAGCATTGGCACATGTTCACAGATTTTCGGTATTCCAGTGAAGCTATCCAGCTGCTCAAAAAGCTTCGATCAATTATGGGGTAGCTTGCGACAAGTTGCAACTAAGAAAAGTAGGATTATTAAATTATTCAATTTTTATTTTTATATAATTATTTTTTTCTTTATATGATTTTTATTTTTATTTGAAATATAGGAAATGAAACAATTTTAAAGTTCTATGTAGTTAATTTAAAAATGTTATACAGTGCAAGAGTTGTACAGTATAGAATCAATCAATTTTTATCAAAAGGCATCCGTATGTTGAAACTTTATCTCATTATCGTTAGATATTCTTCGACACTGGAGATCGCTGGGTTCAATTCCCGGTCTGGTCTAGAAATTTTTCGTGAAGGATGTATGATTGTATATTTCTCATAATCTTACCAATGCAAAAATGATAGAGGTTTCAAATGCTTTAAATAAACAACTGCAGTTCTAGCAGCCTGTTGAGAGAAATTGTGAGAAAAGCAAAACACTTGAAATGCGAAGACAACAGAAGAGATTTTTATATTCTCCGATACGTTTTATACCTCTTGATATTCATAACGTGTTATGGCCCGTATAAAACTGAATAATAATAAACCTTACGTTTCTGCAAACAAATCACCGTAACTTTTGTCACACTCTCTTTTACAAACCATTTGATTCTTCAACATTTCTTCATACGGAGCATAATCGAATTTGCCTCTTGCAAGTATACCGATTAAAAAGAAACTGGGTTATTAAAAACACCGCTGGTTGGGACTCCTCTAATCGAATTTTTAGTTGGGTCTCTGGTTGTTTGGTCATGACAGAATGGGGTGAGAAAATGAGTTTCATACTGGAGTACAATTAAAAAAATCGAATTGCCCCCGTCACGAACAGTGGTCAGGTTTTGAGCGTTAATATCTCATTAGTTTCTAAAAGGTTTTCATTTTCTTTGTAAGGATCGATTGGAAATATTTCTACGCATCGATGATTATAGAGCATATTTTTGATTTCGGGCCACATACTTTTGAAATATTCATAATTAATAAGCCTTGTCTTAAAAAGTCATCAAAAAGTATTGTATTCCACAATCTAAAATGACTTATGCTTTGTTCAGACTATGCAGTTGTAACATAATATAAGGGTGTTAAAAAGTATTACCATGAAAAATGTCATCAATATAGGCTTGTATCATGTTACAACGCTGTAGTCTGAACAAAGCATTACATTTAGTAGCGTAGTTCTACGTCATAATTAGGAACAACCCAATGGGGCTGTTTCGAGTAGATTATATGCACACAAAAGTACTTAAGAACGAATATAAATGAAACAGCACCTTAGGGAATATTCAAAATAAGACAATATGCTTCTTCTATCCGTCGTCGATCAGCTTACTGCGCAGAGATTGCAGACGTGCCACCTCCGATACATCATTCTCAACATACTGAATAACGTTGTCGTAGTACGAGAGAAAAATCTTGCTTTGAATTGCGACTGTTTAATAATGAAATAATGTCATCGAATTTAAAAAAGTTTAGTTAGTAACAATTAGATTATCACCCACGAAGAGTTCGCAAAATATCCTAGTATATATGTATGTGTATGTATGCCTGTGACGCTACAAGGTTTATCGATTTTCAGCAACCCTTGGGCGAAACAAACGCCAATATAGGTTGGGTAGAATATCTGTCTATTTCCATACTATCAAGCAGGGCTTCAAATGGTGAGTTGACAACTTCGAAGGAGGGTGCGACCGACCTCTGGTCCTCATAAGTTCCTACCTCACGCCTCCACGAGTCATATGATCACAAAAGACTGCCAGCTGAAACATGGAGACGCTGGTTGGCGTAGCATGGGCAATGTTGTCAATCTGAGAATAGCGAAGTGAGGGGTGCGACCTGTAAATCATATCATAATTTTCCATTCTCATATCTTTCAGGTCTTCCAGGTCATCATTGTAAAAAAATTAACATTTAAAATTCATTCCACATGGCTGTCATACATTGTTTAAGTTTTCTGGCTCATAATTGTTCATTACCATCACCATTCATCTTTATCATGATCATTACCATTTTTATCATTACTTGTGTTTTCGTGATTTATATATTAACATTAAAATAATTTTATAATTTTTATCAAACAGGTTATATATACTCTTAATTACTGTGTCTTATTTGTCCAATTATTATTTTTATCCTTTCTCCTTCTCTTATGATTTAGAAGTATCTAGTGCCTTGAATACAGGAAGTTGCAACAGAATCTGTGGAAGGCTTTTGCACTTATTACTGAATGTTTTTTAATTTCCAATTTACGAATGGGCATATTACTAAATCTGAGCTGATTTGATTCGTGCAACGCTGGGTGCCATTTGGCTAGTGTCTGATTTTACAGTCCAATTTTTGTCATTACTGTATCATAACTCACAATATCATTATATTTGGTTATATTGTTTTATTGATTTTACTCCAGATAATTTAAACATAACTTATTGTTTTGGTATGTCCATTTGTCTTTAACTAACTTTCAATCAATTCCCTGTTTCAGGAGTAACTCCTTACTCAGGAACAATAACTATTAGGTCAGCAAAAATAAAAATGAATTGCTGTTATAAAATCAACATCAATCAACAAATAGTGATTATGGCAACACTAAATTAAAATGTATAAATGTTAGTTCTGTATAATTCCAATAGATTTAACAAACTTTTTCAGGATTGTTTGGTTTATTGCTGCTATCGCTGAAAACGAACGAAAACGTGCTAAGGCGTAGACCCACAAAACTCCTCACATTAATAATTTACAACATTTATTGCATTTCAGGATCAATCGACGAAAGAAGATCATATATAATAGTTCCGAATGCTGGTAGTTATTTTCATTTACATAAATATATACACTATTATATAAAAAATCATGGGAATGGGGGGGACCATCAGGGCACCCGATTGAAGCACTCTGGATGGGGAGAGTGGGAATGCCAACTCCCATTGCTAACAGTTTGTGAATAGAGGGCGGGCTCTTCTCCCCGCCCATTGGGGCATCCTCCTGTTAGATGGCTTGCTCTATTGACCAATTGTTCAATCTTGTTGTTGGAAGGAGATTTTTATATCCCTGTGCATACGTATAGGTGATGTTGCCTATCTATCCACCCAACCCCGTTTTGGCCCTTCATACAATGGCATGATTAGGATAATCAGTGGTTATTAAAGCTTGATCAAGTCTAACAGCGAGGAGACCTCACTGCTGTCGGACTTAGTTTCCGTACTACAATGGGTGGTAGTACATATCATACATCATCATACTATTTCCATACTATCAAGCAGAAAACATGAATAGTACTTATGGATGTGCTATGCACCAATCAATAATGCCTTTATCCGAACACATGCAGCAGTTCCAGAAAAGCTGGACAGCAGCCCATTTCATTGCCTTCAGCCCCGACCATCAGCAAGACAACCCACCTTCTAGTTCATGGCATCTTCTCAAGCATCAAAGGTCAATATTTTTTTTGTAAATTCAAAAAGATCGACATGGAGTTTTCATAAGGGCCAATGTCGCAAACGTAAACAATGGCTTCTACCGCAAATTTATTGAAAATGCAAACTCGCTCAAGTAAACTATCACTTCTATTGTAAAGGGGAACTCCTCTTCCGTACAATCATCGTGGTAATTCACTGTGATTAAGTTAGCATTCTCGAGAAATTTGTGGAAGAAGCCGTTGTTTCAAGGGCCCCCTATCGCTGTCAACCACATATATATTCACCATAGCTCACATAATTTTGACATTTTTGGACATCTGCCATTTTTGGGCATCTGACAATTGAAATATAAGTACCATTATTTGAAAAGAGCGAATCTATTTTTTTAAACAATGGCTTTCACAGTCAATTTCTCTTGAACAATTGGTCACACATACAAACTTAGTGCTTTTTAAGAAAGAGTAGTATTTCCTCTATTAGCTGATATTCAGGTTGAAGGAATTTATTCAACTTGCGATGAAATCATAGACCACGTGTTTGATTGCAAAAGCCTTGATGAAATGTTGTCCCATCAAAACAAATTGATCAATGCCAAGGCACAACAGGCATGACAGAACGAATCAAACTTCTCTTTCACACTCGCTTTGCATCCGTCCCGACGTGCACATATGTAGGAAAGTGATAGAAATAACAGCTTGATGCATTCATCCTAACCATATATTTATCACACATTCATGTGTGCTTCAGCGAAATCCTCAATCATTGCCCCCCTGCGTTGTTTACGTTTGTGACATTGGCCCTTATGAAAACTCCATGTCGAGATGTCCTTTATACCTGTATACCGCGCGCGAGGCTCAAACTTTTGAAGACTACACACAAATAAAAACTACTTTAAGTTACAATAACAAAATAAAAACTTTAAATCCATCATCGAAAAATATAGTTTGTTTGTGCCACATGATGCATATAAAACATTTAACAATAAACCATTCAAAAATATCCGTTTTAATAACATCGCCAAGATACAATATTAGTCAAAAGTAAAAAATTAACAGAGTAGCTGTTCAAAAGGCAGCTTTGGTGTGTGAAATACATTGTCTCTTAAAATCTGTTAGTGATGCTGCACGTTTGATGTGTAAAGGCATCGAATTGAAAACATGTATACCTTTAAAAAACAACGAATTTTGTGAAGCTCTGTACAAACAATATGGTGTTCTAACATCATCCGCGTTTCTTGTGTTATATCTATGAATATCACATCCTAAAGGGTGTATTCGATAAAAATGGCACACACATATATACTCATCAAAATTAAACTGATTATCGGATTTTCTTTAAATTTTCAGGGAATGAAGAACTACTTATGAGTTTTGATTTACAACATTTGTTTTATTCAATTTCGTCTCCCATCCCGAATGCCCGCACCTTACTTTTCACGCCACCCATCAAATTTTGTACAACCGATTTATCCAGTGTTTTTGTTGTTTTTACCCAAATTTTCTTCAATTCTAGCTCTGTTTTTATAGTTTTGGGATGTTTGCAAAGTTCCGTTTTCATAATTGCCCAGAATTTTTCTATTGGACGAAGTTCCGGTGAATTTGGTGGGTTCATATCCTTTGGCACAAAATTGACTCCGTTGGCTCGGTACCACTCCAATACGTTTCGAGCGTAGTGGCAGGATGCTAGATCAGGCCAAAACAGAGTTGATCCTTTGTGCTTCTTAATGAATGGCAAAAGACGCTTCTTAAGGCACTCTTCCGTGTAAATCGCACCGTTTATTGTTCCGGAAGTGATGAAGGGAGCACTTATTTCACCACATCCGCAAATTGCCTGCCAGATTAGAAACTTCTTTACACATTTCGATAGTTTCTTCTTTCGAACATCCTCCGGAACATCGAACTTCGACTTGGCAACGAAATATTCTTGCCCAGGAAGTTGACGGAAGTCGGCCTTGACGTATGTTTCGTCATCCATCACGATGCAACCGGATTTGGTGAACAGCTTCGTGTAAAGTTTCCGGGCGCGGGTTTTCGCAGTGATGTTTTGTTTTTCATTCCGGTTTGGGGCTTTTTGCAGTTTGTAAACATGTAACCCAGCACGCTTCATGGGTTTCTGAACAAAACCGACTGACACCTTAGACTTTTTAGGGACATCTCGAATTGACATGTTTGGACGGTTCTTGAATTGTTGTACGACTTTCCTGGCCATTTTACTGTCCATTGGACCACTTTTACGACCACTCCCTTCCTTCCTTTGGACACTCAGACGCTCCTTGAAGGTTCTTATTACACGAGACACAGTTGTATTTGCAATTCCAAGCCTTTTAGCAATCCACCGGTGGGACGCCCCTGGATTTTGATTGTGAGTGCACAAAATTTTCTCACGGGCAATTTCTTGTTTCGACGACATGACTGGAACTACTGAATGTATAACTATGAAACTTGGCAGATGTAAATAATACACTATGGATAACATCTACTCAAATATCTAGGTTTTTACTCATACGATTCAAAAGTTACAGAAGATTTTCTGTGTGCCATTTTTATCGAATACACCCTTTATTTCAATTCGATTACACAAATATCGAGGCAGCAAACTGTTTATTACTTTAAAAATGAACACCATTGTCAAATACACAACTCTCTGCTTCACCGATAGCTACTGTAGGGCATCTAACAAAAAAGAGGAGGAAGTGAACCTGTTACATCTCAGGATCAAACGCATTATCTTATTTTGCAATTGCTGTTATCTCGATATTTGTGTTTGATTAGCTAAAAACAAAATGGAAGGGCAAAATTCAATGTGGGGAGAGATGATAGATTTGTACAATTGTATTTTACTAGCAATAGTTAAATCGTTTTTCAATCGGCAGAGAATACCGTACTTCTTGGCTATTTTCTTGATGAAATCGTAAATGTGAGAGTCAAATTTTAATCTATCATCAATAATCACGTCAAGATATTTAATCTCACGAACGCGATCAATTGTCTCATCATCAATTTTAACAGAGACGTCTTCTATAACTCGATTCCGCGAAATTACCATGAATTTAGTTTTACCATAGACTAACTCTAAGACCAGTAGGTCCCATACAAAAACAATTTTTTTCTTGGCTCAGTCAGTACTAGCACATCGGTCCCAAGCTCGGTCTCAAGCTTAAAAATAATGAGCCCTCATAATGAACTCACACGAACACACTCTCAAATATTCTGTCAAAATAACACAGCAAATCAAAACAAAGGCGCAAATATGTACAGCAAGGTGCTGACTTCAAGGTGTGTTCCGGACCAAGGGGTTCTACAACAGTGAACCAATTTCAAATCGCTAGTTGCATATTGATTGTTGGTTTTACTTATGTTCAATTTCAACTGTTTGTACTTTAACCATCTACTTAGAGAACGTATCATCAGCAAAAAGATTAATATCACAAAATCGCAAGACTCGTTGCATGTCCTTAATATATAGAATGAACAAAATGGGCCCTAATACACTCCCTTGTGGTACGCCAAGGCTGTTCTCCACAGGGCTCGAAACAGAATCATTTCGGGCTCGAAACAGAATCAAATCAAAAGCTGTCCGTTGAGTTCTGTCAGACAAATAGCTTTCGAATCATCTGTATGCAGAACCCGAAAATCCAAAGCGCTTGATTGTTTCTAACAACAAAGGGCCGAGAAATCGTTTAAAAAGCGCGTTTCAGATGCAAAAAAACAGCAACAATCGTATCTTTACACTCGACATTTTCTTTATATTTTGCTAACACTAAATTTAACGCTGTTTCACAAGAATGGCCTTCGCAATATCCCAATTGTTCCTGCGCAATCAAATTATTACTATTTAATTAAGCTAACAGCTGGCCCTTTACAAAGAGTTACAATTTTTTTTCTAATGTGCCACATGTTAAAAATTCACAGAAACCACACCAAAACTGAGCCCTCCCCTAGTAAAAAGTCCTACTAAATAGATGGGGAGAAGAACCCGCCCTTTATTCACGAAATGTTAACAATAGGAAGTTGGCAGTCCCACTCTTCCTATCCAAATCGCTTCAATCGCGTGCTCTGATGGTTCCTCCCTTAATCCCAAAATATGATGTTGAATAAATATTTGAAAAATTCAGAGTTCAAAGTGCGAGCGTTTCACAGAAACTAAGATTTTTTCTATAGAAACAGTGAAATTCAACAAAAGGTTATTTTTTTCCAATAAATCTAAAACTTAAGTAAAGTTTTATTTTCTCTTCCACCTTTTATTCGAAAATCAACGTTGTTAATTACTCTTCGATAATCTCTTCATAATTTTAATTCATAGTTTTAATATAATATATATTATTAATATATTTATTTTGAGTTTTGAAAACATAACCATGGGCTGGAAAGCCAACAACAAAATGGATATAGTTTTTGGCTCAGAAAGTACGAGCACGACCCAAGTAACCACGAGGCGGTAATAGCATGCATATAAAGGGAATATGCACTACGTCTAGTGCTTCATTGAGTTGGATTAAAGCTGAAACGGGCCCCACTAAGATCAAACTAATGCTATATCTTTTGTAATACCATAAGACATTGCTAAAGTAGCATTATTGCATTGGTAATGCATCACTACATTCTTAAGCTAATTTAACACTTCATTAATTGACAATTGTTGAATTTATGCGATCCCGCATTAGCGATGTTGATTTTGGGTTGAATAAGTGCAATAATATCAATCCCAATCCCAAGCTTAATGAATCACTCCTAAATTAAAAGTCACAACGAACAACCCCTCACATATTGTGTCAAAATAACACAGCGAATCAAAACAAAGATGCTTGTATTGCGCAAGAATGTATTGCAATGTGCAAGGTGCAAAGTCTACTTGGGACGAAAAGGTTCGAAAGCAGTGAGCCAATTTCAAATCGCTAGTTTCGTATTGATGTTTTTTTTTGTCTTGATTATCGAGATGTTCAGCCTCGGGCTGGTTCATCTCCCGTCGTAGTCAGTCAAACACCACTTTTGGGCATTTCGTAACTTCTCCGGGGGTGAGATTCGAACTCTTGACTTAGGCGTGCGAGGTATGGATGTTAACCAATACGCCGGGGTTGCCCCAAGATTTCGTATTGATTGTTGAAATAACCAATACTTCTTTAGTTTTTCAATATATATTTAAAAAAATAGGGTCCGATCCAAGGGAAAGTCGCTTAGAACAGTGTGCCAGCCACGATGCCTTACATACTAGACCAATACGTTTCATAACTACAGCAGTTCAATTTTCAATTCATACCACATACGTGGCACACTTAGGAAAACTTCTGACAGTTGAGCTTATAGTAATAAGAATCCAGCAACCTTGCCAATATTCGTTGCCTAGATTTGGTCGAAGAATATTTCATGTGTGAACAGGCACCAAATGTTACAACAAACGTAGGTGGCACGGCAATAAATATAGGAGCACGAGTAGAAGATGACAGAACTCCAACTTCAACCCTCCAGGAGGTTGAGGAAGAAATTGGTCGGTTGAAAAACAACAAAGGTGCTGGTGTTGATCCCCTCACAAACTAGCTATTAGAATACGGTAGTTAAGCACTGGCATGCGTGCTTCTCTGCCCAAGCAACACAGCTTGTATCAAACAAGTTGAAAGTACTGTTAAATGACAAAAACAGGTTATTGATTTAGGTTTATAATACTTTATTTCATACTCTAATATGACGCAAAAAGCGCAAAAACTGAAGCTTTGTAAAAAATAAAATGAGAAAAAAAATATAATTTCGCCAAGTTTTTTTGCTGAGCCTACTCAGATAGTTGGAAATTGAACTCTGAGTATCACGTTGGCAGTGGAACAACAATCTTCATCGAAATGAGAAAAAAAAACACGTTTTGCAAAACATGTTTGTTGTAATGTTATTTCAACAGTAGAAAGAACTGCCCATTAAATCTTGTCCTGTTTATGAATTATAAATGTATGGAACCATGTTTTTAAGAACAATAATCGCAGCAGTGAAAAGAGTATTTTAAGTATAGAATACGAGAGTTACAAACCACTCCAAACTTGACATGTTTTGAAATACACAGAAAAAAATAACGAATTTTAACTGGCGCGTAAACTTTCTCCTCGTTTAATATCAAGCCAAAGGACGCGTTAACAACGAATTTGTTTGCAATCTTCGAAATATCGCATTAATATCTGCCAAATCTAGCGTTTCTTTTATGTGCATTAGATAACGCAGAAAATTACATGTTTGTTTTTAAACTGTGTACGTATATAATGCATTTATACCTATGCTTTCATTTATAATGCTAATTATAATACAAACTGCATTAATAATACAAACAGTTATAAATCATTCTAAAAAGATGTTTTGTGTGTTGCTTGGGTGGGTAATTACCAAGATCAGTGTTGTAAATAGTCATTTCGACCCAGTGCGCTAAAATTGCCAACAACTCGTTCCAGAAGCTGATTTTCACAATAGCACGTATGTCGAAATGGTTGTGCTTGATTATTTTCATAAAATTGGTTCATAATGTATTGTTGTAACTTTAAAACTTAAGACGTGAGAACGTAATATCTGAATAATCAAATGATATTCATCATTGAATATCATTTGAATATGACAATGAATATAACACTTTCTGTATACCAGTTAGGGCAATGCATTGTAGCACAAAGATGTAGAATTTGTCAAGGGCTACAATTCTATCATACACCATATTCATAAATTCAGCTGTTGAGCCAAGTTATCGGTAAATTTATCCAATTTCAGAAAATGACTTTTTACAGCACTGACCAAGATGTTATTACTGGAGGATTGGATGGAAAGTATCGTGTGTCCTCAAGCTGGATTGCTGCAACTAATGCGCATTCACGTTACTCAACGCCACCTGCAAGTTGTTCAAGTTTCTACGGTAATACCAAGCCGGATTCATGGATGTCCGCTCTACTACGGACTAGATTTTATGGATTCGGCCTGTGATGCAGAAATATCGTGAACATAACGTGATATTTTCATCGATTTCAAATCAGCTTACGACACTATCGATCGAGACCAGCTACGGCTGAACATGCACGAATATGGATTTCCAGAAAAAACTTCTGCGGTTGGTCAAAGCAACGATGGATCGAGTGATGTAGGTCGTCCAAGTCTCTGGAGCATTCTCAAGTCCCTTTGAATTTTGGAGAGGGTTACGGCAAGGTGATGGATTGTCGTGTTTGCTATTTAACATTACATTTGAGGGTGTGGTTTGAAGAGCGGCGATAGACAAGAGTTGCACGATTTTCACGAAGTCCGTCCAACTTTTTGGCTTCGTAGAAAATCTTGAAATGAGACTAACGTCCATGGAAACGTACAGCAGAATTAAGGCTGAAGCTAGTAGGATTGTGTTTGTGAATAATGCGTTGAAAACTAAATACATGAAGGGAATCGGCTTACGAGACGACAATGTAAGCCTCCCACCACGAGTTTAGATCAACGGTGATGAAACCGAGGCGGAGGACGAGTCCGTGTACCTTTCATTAGGGGTCATCAATGACCGCCGATAACGACACCAGCAGAGAGATATAAAGGCGCATTATGGCTGGCAATAATGCCTACTTTGTTCACCTCACTACGAAGTTGACAAGATATTAATTAGACCGGTAATCCTCTACGGTCACGAAACATGGACAACAAGACAGAACGTGTAGGAGACGAATGAACCACGAATTGCATCAGTTGTTTGGGGAACCTCCCAGCTGAAATGATTCGCGAAGAAGAAGAGGTAGAAGAAGAGGAGGAAGAAGAAAATGAAACTTGAAGGTGACCTGCGGACTCTTCGAAGACTACGAGGCTGACGAGGTGCAGCCATGGACCGATTAGAATGGAGAAAACTTCTATATTCAGAAGTAGCTATAAATCTTTACATATTCAGCAATCCTGTAAGGCGTTTTTTATCATTTCTTCATCTTTTTCTTTAAAAAAAGGCCGTGCCTTTCATAGTTGCTACCCCGTTACTGAGCAGAACTAGTGTAATTGTATACAGAGAACCACATAGATATAGCGTGGGAGTAGTCTTTACATCTTCAATGTACAAGTTCACTATTTCATTTTATTTATAGATCGGTACCAGCACCGGCCACGTCCTCACGGTCTTCGGGGAGAGGGAAAGGATAATATGTTTGATCTAACTAGTGATGAAAAATATAACGCATATCTTATAAAAAATCTCTCACGTAGCTTCTAGAAATTTATATCAATTCATCCAATATTCATAAGAAATGATTTCCACTTTCTATCATAAGGTTCAACTTATGATTATAAGGTAGTTAACGGCATACGCTGAGGCATTCATGACGGCAGCCATTTTTTCACAATTTAGAATTGATATAACTTAGATTCTGTACTAGATATTGCATATTTAATCACATCAGTTTGTATACTTACTTGCTGTAAGCAATCTGATAGAGTTCGATTCTATGTTCATTCACTCACAATCGAGAGAGAGATAAAAGATAGGAAAAAATACATGGAGCAGCGATTCACCGTAAGATATTTTGGTTAAGTGTACCACAACGCGGTCCTTTGTCAACCTCGCAGTGATATCTCTAATACAACCCAACTCTAACTTTTACACTCTAATTTCTCGTACACATAAAGTGTATTCTCATTAGCATTGGGCAAATTATGCGTAAGTATCGATATTGGAAAATTGATTCATATTTGATCATTAGAATGGATTTTCCGATTTGATCGATTTTTTTAGTATCGATACTTTTTCATTCGAACACATAAAATAAGTTGAACATCTCTTTTATGTAGTATTATTTATTATTTCGGGATACATCACTTATTAAAAAGTCAGATTTTAAACAACAACAACAAAACAGATCAGATAATTCAGGTTATCAGTTCAGAATGTTTGGTTCTTGATTCAGTTATTCCAGTATTCTTCTGTAAGTGAACTCAAGAACGCCAGTTTAGCCATGCGTGAGAAATTCTACGTGTGCCTGATCATAACTTGGTCTGCCCGAGAAAACAATCTCTAAGAAATTTCGAGCTATTAGGTAAATGTGGGGATATTCCCTGCGAATGCCTTTTTTTTGCTTGAATAGTATCCACAGAACGCAGAACGACTGGTTAAAGAAAAGAATCGTAGATCACTCGAAATGTCCGGATTGTCAGAGTCGAGAATTACGGAAAAAATCGTCATGTATAAAATGTTAATAATTTTGATACTTTCTTATATCCAGGTTGTGGACGAACTGACATACTATTTGTTCGTGTAAATCCCAAAGGCATCCAGTTGGAACTATTTTTTTCATGGTATCAGATGGAAAAATAAAAAAAAATGTATCGATGCTGTCGATTTTTTATGCTTCTAGAATCGATTAAAAAAAATCGAGAAATCGAAACCGAAGTATCGATCTTTCGATTTTCGATACGATATCGCCCATTGCTAATTCTTACACATAAAAACAAAGACTGACTCTACTTAAAAAAAAGTAATCATTTGGAATCATTGGTTTACACAATTATATGTAGAAATGACTACATATATCTTAGAAATCAGCCAACGTTTATTTCTGAATAACAACAGTCTTGATTATTGGGGCAATTTAATTTGAGGATTCCCAATTAATAGACTCGAAAACTCGCAAATAGTTCTATCTATTTCTCGCAAATGGCAACCCCCTCTGCTCTACTAGACTTTTTCAATATGGGAAAAATCAATAATTCATTAAATAGTCGGCGTCGGTGGGGTAGTGGTAAGCGTGACTGCTACTTAGTACTCCAGTGGGTCTGGGTTCAATCCCACTCGAGGTCGGTGGTTTTACTGAGGCATACAAATCTGGTCACGTCTTACTTCGGAAGGGAAGTGCCGTTGGTCCCGGCTCATGCGTTGATTAGTGCGATATGTAGGGTCTAGGTGGTAGAGTCGTCTTCCTGGCGTCGGTGGATGTCATCGCGTTGTGAGGAAATAAGCTGACGGAAAATAAACAATTTTTTTTTCTCTATAACCAGGATTTGTGGAACAAGTTAGACCAGCAACTGCGCAAAATTTATCCGGTTTCCTTGGTTTGAAAATGATACATGCCTTCGGTTATTTTTTATAATTTCATTTATTTGTACAGACTCAATCGAATAAACTTTTAAGAGCCAAGTTTTTATGTTTATATACCTCAGTTATCTTAGAATTAAAGCTAGGGGGATAGAACCGATTATTCGCGGCCTTTTCGAGGTTAATAGGAATAACAAAAGGTGGTCGGTTTTTAGTAATAAAGCAAACATTTTGACGTCAGCAGCCTCCTGCATGTGACTTCCAGCATAATTTGAATCATGTCAAAATATCAAAAGTTTTACACGGAATTATTGAGTTCTGTACGTTCAAAACCTGCTTGTGACTTCCGGAATAATTTGAATTATGTCAAAATATCAAAAGTTTTACAAGGAATTATTAGGTTCTGTACGTTCAAAACCGTCTTTCGTGACGATATTATTTTCGTACGTTGAAATGAACCATCGCAATTATAGACGTATTTTCCAATTTAAACTGGAGAATCCCATTTTATTTTTGAATCGCAGCAAATTAAAGTTACGCATTGGCTTAAGCTTTTTCATCATACTGATACGAGATGCGAGATGAAGAGAGCGCGAGAGAATCTCCGCCGCCGTTACGTTGCGACGGGGTTTCTAAAGTCGTGGGGATATCCCGCATCACAGTTCCTGAATGCTTTGATTTACCGGTTTCTTCCATATGCATCCAATATACATATATAAACACAACACCAATAAGCCAGGGCGCTGCTGAAGTGAACTTGTCCCGGTATCAAGTTCAGAATAATCTTGTTTCTGAGTTGCTGTGCGATCGTGTCGTCGTTCGGCTTCGTTAGTTGTGTCGGGATCGGTTCAGGGAAGCACCGAAAAAGTTGCTACGGGTGCTCCGCTTGCTGGCTTAAATGATTTTGAACTATCATCGGTTAACGTTAATCGAGTGCGAACTGTGAAGCGTGATACCTCTATTCTGTTATTGCTTTGTGAGTAGATTTTCTTCTGTTGCTCTGGTCATGTTAGTTGTTTTCATTATTTTTCAACATGAGTCGTGCATAAGAATTATTGCAATGTAGCTATGGTTTAGAATTAATTAGAGTGTTCAAAATTGGTAACGATCAACAGGTTCAAAATTAGTAACGATCAAATTTAATGTCGATAAATGGCTCTCAGTGCCCTTCACACAATTGGCTTTGTGCAAATGAGATATGTGAAACTCAGCAGTTGTGTATCGATCATAATATTATCATTCTCAAATTTGAATTTCATAAATGTTAGAAATGTTTGATTTCATGAATGTTCATGAATAAGCCTTCTGAAATCCTAAATTAAAGTCGCTCGTTTTTAAAAATTATAAGTTACTTATTATGTAAATATTTATAGATAACCCCTCAAACCTCTCTTCGTATTTTAGAATTTCCCTAATATTTGTTTTTCAGACAGTTACAATCCGTTTTGTTTTTCAATTATATAACTACCTCTTACTAGTGATAGTGACATGCATTCAATAAATCTCCAGTGATTTCACGTTGATTAATCACTACCCTTGAATTATCTGTTTCAGAAGAAAAAGTCTCATCCGAGATCAAAATGCTGCTTCGGGCTTCCACCGTGGCCGCTCTGGCGATGCTGTTAGTCACCCACACGTACGCACAGGATGATTTGGATTCTTTGTTTGAGTCGGTTTTCAACAATCCAGAAAATAATAACAACAACAACCCTGCAGCAGTAACAACTCCAGCACCAGCTCCGCCAGCTGCTGCTGTACCACAAGCACCTCAACCGCAACCCCAATACGTGAGTACTATTACTAGATTATGTTGATATTTTGCCGTGGTTGTCAAATTTGTGTCCCATTTATCCAAAAAATCAACAAAAGAAAAATTAGAGTGTAATATATTCGAAAATTTGACTATCAGTATGAGTATGTAGTATGAGAACATACTCATTATAAGTAACTCTATAAAAGCCGCGAATTGATTCACTTCATGCAACGGTTTAAATAAAATTATTGAAGAACCAGTTCTTCAAAATCGTTCCAGAACCAAGTTATGAAAGTTTACGCTTAAAAAAATCCAGACGATTGTGTTGGCAATTTTTTATGCGAGATCTTACACAACATTCATGTGTTCACACATATAAAGAACCACCTGAACTACAGTCGTGAAATTTATGTGCTAAGGTATGTGTGACTTCTAAAGCTTCTATGCGCATTAGGAATTGGGAAGAATATTAACGTTCAATTATTGTTGCAAAACATGTTCAGTCCACATAATTCAACGTGATAAGCAACAAAAATCTAGGGTTTTTTTTTCATTAGGGCGTATCTACAATTGAGAGATTCTCTCCGGGCTCGCTCTCTTTCATTCATTACAGCGCCATTATAAAACATACGAGGCATACTTTAGTACAGATCGAAACACAACAGTGCTGGCTAGCATACTCTACAAATAGTAGAATGAAAAACGTAAAGGTGATTGGTTTATGAATAAAAGAGAGCGAGCCCGGAGAGAATCTCTCAATTGTAGATTCGCCCTAATGAAAAAAACCCCTAGAAATGATCAATTGTTGGTATGATTTAGATTTAAACTCCCATTTTTTACACTAACTTACCTATCGAACAATTAATGGCTTTCCATAGTGAACAAATTTTCACAGTTTCCAACAATTAAATTAAACTTTTTCAATACTATTATACTTTTAAATTAAATTTCAAATGCACTGCCATAATAATACAGAAGTTTTGCACAGCTGAGTGTCAATATAAAAAATATATAACTGACTGATTCTCATTTAAAATGCGGCGTTCAAAAATTTCGCTTCTGCTTGATTGAATGAATGATCAATACAAAAGAAGTGGTTAATTAACACCTATACTTTATTTGGATAAGATTTATCTGCTGTCAGAATTACTTCGGTATACTTGCATTTTTTTAAATGGGTTATTGTAGGTGTGATTCCGTTACACCCGGATGAAAATGACTTTCAGCGAGAGCTTTACACTAGTTTTCGAAATTTTAAAGTGAACTGTAAAAATCAATTAAATGATTTATCAACAATAATGGAATTGGAACAGTATCAAATACTGCCAATAATTAATAACATACATTGTGCATATTATTGTGCAGCGTATCGGAAAATATATCCAAAATTTACCAGAGTAAAATTTAGCGTGGATGTTCAACTACCTGTGAACATCCACGCTAAATTTTACTCTGGTAAATTTTGGATATATTTTCCGATACGCTGCACAATAATATTAAATTCTGTCTAGTATCCCACAAACATAGAGAATGTTAGTGTAAAACGATAATAACAATAGATTAAAAATACGCCAAAAAAGATGTAAATACTAAAACGCGATTATGTGGGGTGGAGACATACTGTATGCTTTTCGACTGGGTTTTAAAAGCGCCAATTGATAACAGCTGCGCAATAGCTGGCACATTAAAAATGTATTGTTTAACATCCAATCGATTGTTAATTCAAATTTGTATAGTTCAATATCATGCATCATAGTATCAGTATTATTTTGCTATTGATAATAATGATGATACCAAAAGCAATACAAATTTGTAGTTTCTATTGGATAATTTGGGCAAACATACTTTTGCATATAAAAACTAATAAACGATACATTAAAAAATTAAAATCGTTCCACAAAAAACGCATTTATGACCCATTAAACTCTGGTCAATATCCATAATAAAATTAATATGATCCATAAAATTTATCAATGTGATCCATAATTTATATAAAATTTAGCAATAAAATGTCAAAAATGTACCGTTATATATCTAGGGTATGATCAATAAAATTGTACGGATTACCCATAAACATATAGCAAATGTTCCGTAAAAGGTTCAATATCATTCCTTAAACTTGCAAAATTGATCCACAGAATGTAACATTTGTGCACTAAAATACATGCACGTGATTCATAAATTATTGAAAATGTTCCATAAATAAATTGTTTATGATCCTTAAAACAATGAATAATAATCTATAAACTCAAAGAAATGATCCGTAATATATCAACTTTGTGCAATTGAACATATGAGTGTGATCAATGAATTATGCCTGCATTTTTGAGTTTTGGTAACTATTTGTTTCAATTTTTAGGTGCATAAAAATTGGGATGTTAATCTAACCTAACCTTTTCGTTGGAGTGCTGCAAATTTTGAAATATTCTCTCCTCTATGCTTAAACGATTTCAAATCATGTCCTTAACAACATCTAGAAATTTGAGCACATTTGATAAGAAACTAACACTAATTAGAGTGTTTATAACGAAATTACAAGTACTATGGAGAAAACAAACGTTTAGTTCAAAAATTATTCTTATAGAAAATTTTCTCAACTGCAATTTTGCCAAACATTGGTTTTCAGAAAAGAAAAAAAAAACCTTTAGTATGAATGTTTTTAATCAATTCATAAGAGATTGATAATCTTTTGGAATGACACACTATATTGTACAATGTGACATAGTAGCCACGATTTGTTATGCTGTACTCCGAGTGCTTGAAATATCAATGTTGCCTGCTGTTGAGGATTGAAAAACTAAGGAAGTAGAAAGCGGTCGATGTATCAAGTTAACGACTGATTCAAGCATTTGCCCGGTATAATGCAAACGGAGGATGTTTTTTGTAGTTAGGTCCGACGAGCGATAGCGAGTTGGACGGCAAACGTTTGCCCGGCATAATTTTATAAAACAAATCTTAAATAACAGTTTGATCAAGCCTCAAATTTTACATGTAGCGTAACTGCCCCCATATTAATCTCATTGTTCCTTTATTCATCCTACGATGAATCAAACAATTGGGCAGTTCAAGGATCGGTTTCGTTTTCTAATAATGTTTGCTAACGGTTAAAAACAACAACAAACATTACTAACTAATCCTGTAACGTGCCCGTCGTTTAATTTCAAGTAGGATGAATTGCAAAGTGATGAGATTAATATAGAAACATCTTCCCTAGTTCTTCACATGCACAAGTGCTCTTTACCAAATTTATTTGGAAACATTGCGATGGGAAACATCGCAGTTGCGGTCGTAAAAGAACGTGAAATCGCGAAAGTAAATCAGCCCTCTGAAAAATTGAAAATCTTCTAAAAAGCGATCCTTCTTTAATAGCAATATTTGAGCCTCATAGCTAAAGAAACGGACATTAAAAAAAACGAAAATTTAAAAAAAATATTAACCCAACATTGGAATAATTCTGGCAAAATTTATGAATCCTGCATATAAGTTCAAATGCTCAAAGTTTATTTCCTATGGACCATATTTAAAGTTTGTTGTTAATTTTTCGAACCTATCATGGACCATTGACAATTTATTTATGTAATTTTTTAAATAATTAACTGATCATGTGTATATATTTAAGTTCACAAACGTTACATTCTAAGGATCAATTTTACAACTTTAAGGAATGATATTGAACCTTTTATGGAACATTTGCTATATGTTTATGGGTAATCCGTACAATTTTATTGATCATATCCTAGATATATAACGGTACATTTTTGACATTTTATTGCTAAATTTTATATAAATTATGGATCACATTGATAACATTTAAGGATCATATCCATTCTATTATGGATATTGACCAGAGTTTAATGGGTCACGAATACGTTTTTTATGGAATGAAATTCAATTTTTAATGGATCATTTCTTCAGTTTAAAGGTGCAAACTTAGGGCTGCCGATAATTTGAGATTACTTACAAAAAGTGTCACGTGAACCTTGCAATTGTTAGTCACAGAAATGTTTGTATTCCGTATTTACTTCTGCCTTATATATTACAGTATAGATTCATTGGGTGTTATTTAAAGTCCTTATCCAATAATGCCACAACTCTCGACGTACATGCAGAACAGTCAATCTAAGAAAAAAAGTGTGATGTTTTGAGTTTCTTTAGCGCTCGAATTATAAGGAGTACTACATCGAGAGCGGACCCATTTCCTTCAATCATCTCTATTACTCAGTCATATTTGATTTTTTGGAACATGATTTACGTAAATGTTGTTCTGTACATGTTCGAAAAATCAAGTCGTTTGGTTTAACTACTGCCGAGTAATAGCGATGATTAACGAAAATGGGTCCGCTGCTGAAGTAGTGCACCGCCCTACGTGTTCTTAAAACCGTGAACTGGTAATTTATGACCTTGAAACCTTAACCGTTTTAGCTTAGTAAAATGTGTTTCCACGAAAGACTTAAATTGAGAACAAACATTTCAGAACAAATAATTCGTAGATAAAATCTGCTGACTTATTCATTAAATATGCATATCATTTTGACTTCCGTTCTTTGTTCGATTTTAAATGACAGAGCAAAACAGATCTCTTAAGCATGCGAGCCAGTTTAGGTGTTGATCGAACCGATCGGATCTGACGTTGTCTTTTTTTGGTATAGTGGTGAGACCAGTTAATAATCAGCACTTTTTGTTTAAATACATTTTCATTCAATGGCCGAAGCAAAGGTCAACATTTTAGAGGTAGGGTAGTAATTTCATTGATAATACAGAGAGCATGACATTGGCGTAAGTAAATGAGAGTTCATAAAATACGTTTGGTTCTATGGTTTATTTCAAAAGCAAAAAAAGTTATTATTTGGTCATAAAAGAACCCCACTGAACTGATTTGAAGGCCTAAATAGCTCAGATACAATTTAATTGTACTGTCGTGAATTTGCCGAAGTTCCAAGCTTCCGCTATTGATCGCAACAAGACGTCAATCCGTGCGCTTCAAAATTAGTTAAAAGACTGACTTAGCATGCAGAAAATAAAGTTTTAAAGTATTGGTTACACTGGTCAGTTCATAATAGCAACGTGACTTGAGTTTGCCCAGTTGAATTTTATTTTACTAAAATAACTAATATTTTCCAGGTTAATGCTACCATCCTTCACTATTACAATTCTATCTATCACATGTACCTCGATGCCTGATCTGGCGTTTATCTGCCAATCAAATCCAAACGTTGCTACTGTAGTAGTTGAAGTACTAATATCATAGTCGGCAATATTGACATAGACTAACTCTAACACCAGTAGGTTCCGAACAAATACGATTTTTTTCTTGGCTCAGTCAGTACTAACACATCGATCCCAAGCTCGGTCCCAAGCTTAATAATACGCTCCTAATAATGAACTCACACGAACACACTCTCAAGTATGATGTATATTCTGTCAAAATAACACAGCAATCAAAACAAAGGCGCAAACATGTATAGCAAGGGGCTGGCTTCAAAGTGTACTTCGGACCAAGGGGTTCTACAACAGTGAACCAATTTCAAATCGCTAGTTCAATGGTTTTACGAAATGATGTTCATGAGTAGTTGTTAGGTATTTGTAAACAAAAAAAAAACAACAGTAAAACATAGGGTTGCCAGATTTCCGTAAACACTCCAGTTGAAGCTTTCCGATGATTACGGACTTTTCAAGCTTTCTTAGACCGGATCATCGGAAAGCAAAACTTTTCTATACAAATCTTGATAAAAGTTTGTAAGAATTTCAAAAATATATAGTGTCAAAAATCTTCGCGGAAAATTTGATATCCACTTAGTTTTCAGTTCCAGTTTTAAGAATGGAGAATTTCTGGATGGATGCATTTTGATACACAAACTTTTTTTGCTGGAATATTTCTTAATGTATCGTAGCTAGGCAGAAATTTCACCACTTTTTGATCCAGTTCATTTACTTTTAGACTCAATTCCCTGAGTATATCGGAGCCGGTAGTTGAATAATTTGTTGTTTAATCGTTATGTGTCTGACATAGCTTTCATTTGAATGCTCAAGTGAAAATTTGCACGTGCACAGAAGAGTTATTAAGTCAAGGAAAACAGTTAGATTAACATGTTCCTAGATCTTCAAACTCTACTCGTGGATAATATTTCATAATGGTAATTAAAAGAAAAAAATGTAAGCGTCAAAGCGGTTAGGCCTACTGCGTTGCTTTACCGCAAAAATGATTCTGTTGTCAAATGAGCCGGTTTAGCTCCGAAAGCTTCGGTCAACGTAAACCGAATATAAACATATACCTACGAACATGCGTGATTTTTGCAGTGAATGACATGTTTTAGGAAAATTCCAGCAGTCATTCTACAAAATAAAATTAATAAAGATGCATAATAATTGTATACTTACGAAAAAAAAATCGTAAATCCTTACGTCATTCTTTCGCACTTCACGAAGAATTTGTTCCTTTATTACTTTGATTTCGCGAACTGAAAATGGCGGGTGTGAAAAAGTGACAGTTGTGTTACCGTCATCTGGCAAAGGATGAAGAAAATGCCAAGATCTAAGCGAGCCCTATAGCTGATTCCGGTATTTTATCTACTCAGCGAATTACTTTGCAGAATTTCGGTAATAAAAGATAAATACTGATATCTCGGCAAATATTGTTGGTATATCTCGGGAAAATTATGATTTTTATTGAAATATCAGTAAAATTATGAGTTGCCGTTTCAGGCGGCATTTTTTTCGTCCGAGATCGAGAATCTGTTTTCAGTGTAATTGGTGTGACGACGCCTCACACAAAATAATCCAGAGCATTGATATCGGGACTGCTAGGGGGGCTAGTTTCTTTCTTCTAAGACTTCGGAACATTTTGCGCAAAGCATTTCTGTGTTGTTTTAGCATTATGAGCAGGAGCTACGTCTTGTTGGACGATGAAATAAAGCCAGCAACAGGCTCTTTTCTTACAATAATGTGATGTAGAACCAGCTGTCACTTGCGGTCTTTGATCAAATAAGTATCAAATAAAAATAAGTAATATCAAATATACCACATAAATCGGAAACATGGTTGACATGATGATCAGAACGTGACTAGGGTTTGATGCAAGCTACCTGTCATTCCTTCGATTCACCTTTTGTTTTCGGTAAAAGATTTTTTTCATCAGAAATAATAAATAAAGGATTGAAATAATGTTGACGCTCCAACCAACTCAAAGTTTTTTAGCACTCTCCAATCACCGTGATTTGGTCATAACATTCCAATATATTTTCATCAAAAATAAAACTTTCAAATCGATAATCCAGATTTTATTGATAACTTTACCCATTTTTTTACAACATAATACTGATCAACTACAGCATATGTTTTGGAATAACACCGCCTTTAACCTTCATGACCAGCTCCATACTTTTTTCGAAACAGTCACAGGCGGCACCCACGACTTCCATCGACATTTCTTCCCAAATTCGTTAGATTACGGGTTTGAATTGGTTCATATTAGACGCCCTGAGGTCATTTACATTCGCCAGCATGTATGGCCAATGAAATAATCCAAGGGATTCAGATCTGGTCAACTGGAAGGCCATTCATTCTTGTCCCAAAAGTCAAATTTTCTCGGCATCAGCCCTGAACGAGATTTGCAGTATGCGATGGCGCTCCGTCCTGCTGAAACACATAGTGATCATCTCCAAACACCTCTCGTACATATGGCTCGACAATTTTCTCCAAAACTTCCGTTTTATAATATACGGCATTCACTTTAACGCCTTTTTGATGAAAACCAGTGGTAATTTGCCTCGCTTGCAAATTCCTGCCCAAACCATCACTGACGCAGCACTTTGGAACCGTGCAATATTCCTATCACTCTCTGGAACAGTTCTCGAAGAGAGAGCTCACAATTTTTCGTCCTGGACACTGTAGGATTGGGGCAAAACGAATAACTTTTCGTCGGAAAAGATAAATTATTCCCCATCGTGCCGCGACAAAAGCAGACTTACTCTTTCGAGTCGTTTCTGCATGAAAGGTTCAGAAACTTCGTGAATCTTAAGTTTCTTAAAAGCTTGGAATCCGAGGTCATTTTGCAGTATATTGTGCATTGACGATCTCGAAACATTCAGATCTGCGGTCATTTTACGTACAGATCGCTGTGATTTTCGTCTAATCCGTTCCCTGACCAATTTAACAGCTCGTGCAGTCCGCACCGTACGAGTACGACCGGATCTCTTCCGGTCATCCAACGAGCAGGTGTCACGGTACCTTCGGATGCTTCGCTACACAAAATCCCGCTTTACTCCAAGGTTTCTCAAATTACTGAAAATAGCGCCCAGGCGCTCACCTTTCAAAAACTTTTTTATATCCACAGCACGAAACTCCTTCATCGCTGGTAAAAGATAAACACCGAATGAAAACAATCGGACATAACATTAAAAGCGTTTGTATAAACATAGTGCAAAACTACACCAACACATACGTGAAGCAGGTTGAGTAGTTGCACGACAGCAATGCAAGGAAAAAGTGTGTGAGAATATATTGGACACGGTGTATATCTGAAACATGTTTCGCATGCATGAGTAATAACTATTGGAAATTTACTACAAAAATTCGGTGCTTGTGTAATTATTATAGTAGGATCTTACCAATATGTGTCCCAAAGCTATGACACTTCAAAGCAGCTTATAGCGAACATTTGAATAGTTACAGATAGCTTTTAGTCGGATCATTTTGAACGTCCGTGAGAAATTACCTCCTACAGGGAATTGTTGTTTGGTCTATCTTTTTTTTGTGGTAATAAACCCCACAGTAGGCTACGCTCGTTAGACTATGTCAATCAGTTTGATTTTTTTTTCATCATTACGTTATTCTGTTGGAATTGATAACCTGGTGAACTTCCTACTTTCATAATCTCATCTTTTGTTTTGATTATTAGTATAGTGTTCTTCGATGCTTGTTGGAGGCAGGAGTTCGTTTACATGGTCTTAAGCGTGATCTAATTAGGTCAGCATCCTAAAAAGGTTATCACTCTTCATAACGATACGTATGACCCATTTATTTTTGTATATGTTTTCACGTTTCTATCTGGCGTTGATTTTATTCGTGTTGCTTGCGCCAACAGGAGGGAAGTTTCCAAAACAATAAACCACCACAAGAATTAACGGTTGGTTAAAATTTCCTTTAATAGAATAATGATAATTATTGTATGAAGTGCATAGTATAAATTTTCCTTACGTTTAGTGCCTCCTTCTGTTCCTTCTACCACAATTTGCTGAGTCAAGCCTCCTCCCAATATAGGTTAAGCTAGATATTTCAATAGGTGTTTATAGTATAAGTTTTTAATCAATTCACTGCATGATTTAGGTTTTAATTCTTACCCTTTTTAGCATTAGAAATCACTTCGTAGGATAATTAATAATATACTTAGGTTCTATGGCAATTAATTATAGGATAAACAATTTTAACTCGGGAATACAATCGGAGTACTAGTGAACTAAACTTGTACAAAAAACACTATCGACAACAATGGTTCTATTGTCCGTCCAAAGGTTGTTTGTCACGACGTCACCAATGCAAGGTGTAGCGATAGTAGGTGCGCATCGTCCGTGACGTCACAATCCCCCTTGATAACGGACCAGGTCTTCCGGTTCCGTTTACTCCACCTCGCGCCTAACTTCCAACACCGCCAGCTTCACGGTTGGTCGCTCGTAAATTCCACACATTGTCTGCACGGTAGCCTTACGAGTTTGTCCACCACTGGCAGTCACTCCAATGACCCGTCCCTTGGGCCAGCAGTTTCTAGGATGTTCATGATCCACAATGACTACGATGTCACCCACCTGGAGAGGTTTCGCCTTCTCGTGCCATTTCGTGCGCCGTGTAATGTCGGGGAGATAATCCCTAACCCAACGCTTCCAAAAGAGATTTGCCAGCCATTGGGAAGTTGGATGACCTCGTCGTATGGCCGCAGTATCCACCTCGATTAAAGTTAATGGCTTCGAACCATCCGAAGAACCCAAAAGAAAATGGTTGGGTGTGAGCGCTGGCGCCGCCTCGTTGTCAATAGGAACATGTGTAAGAGGGCGCGCGTTGAGTACACCTTCTACTTCTGCCAATGCGTTCCTCAGCTCCTCGTCGGTTGGTCGCCGTATCTGTAGAACTTCAGCCAGGTTCCGTTTGACCGACTGAACGAGTCGCTCCCAACTACCGCCAATGTGGGGTGACGCCGGTGGATTTAACTGCCAAGCCGTCGATGGAGTGACGAACTCACGCATCAGCTGATTTTGGTAAATTTCCTGGAGCGCCCGGTTGGCGCCCACAAAGTTAGTACCCCTGTCACTGTAGAAGCTGACAGGCATACCTCTCCGTGCCGTAAA
Organism: Aedes japonicus; assembly: GCA_034211315.2. Taxonomy (NCBI): domain Eukaryota; kingdom Metazoa; phylum Arthropoda; class Insecta; order Diptera; family Culicidae; genus Aedes; species Aedes japonicus. The sequence goes on from JASCZW010005537.1 coordinate 31,030, forward strand.
GTTCCTTAACGCCATTATGCAGGAACTTGTTGTCAAAGCATGAGCTACCTCTATATGCACGGCTCTTACAGTCAGACGAGTCAGTAGAACCCCCCATATTTTCTCAACCCTTCGACCCACCGTTACCTCAATCGGTCCAAAATAATCCACCCCCACATGTGCAAATGGCCTAGTGTATGCAGACAGTCTTGCCACTGGGAGATCAGCCATTTCCGACGGTTGTGGAAGCACGTCTCTGTTTTTGCACCATTGGCAGTTTTTGCGGATTGCGGTGAGTGCTTGCCGTAGACGGAATATGCTGTACTTCTGGCGAACCTCGTTGACTGCGATTTCGTAGTTTCGGTGTAAGTACTTCTCGTGATAATATACTAGGATCAGTGATGTAACTGGATGCTTTGGTGGAAGAATGACAGGGTTCTTTGCGTCGCTGTGGAGATACGCACACACTCCGGTTCGACCCTTCATCCTCAATACTCCGGATGCATCTACAAATGGACTTAGTTTGTAGATAGGACTCGCCTTCGAAATCTGCTTGATTTCTGGTTCTTTCGCTTCCAACACTGCTACTTCATCCTGATACACATCCCGTTGCGCTTGCCGATAATGATATTCCTCAGCTCCTCGAAGTTCTTCTCGCGATAATGGTCCAGTTATGACTGCATCTTTCATACAACGACGTTGAAGATTCGAGTAGAATCGAAGAACATATCCGGTCACTGCCAACAGTCGTCGCCAACTTGAGAATCTGCCCACATGCCCGGCTCAGGAAATTGAAAATGGGACAACACGCTGGGTCTTATCTCTTCCTCAGTGGAAAAGTCTTTCTGCGGTGGTAAAGGCCAGGTTTCTTCTGCTTGCATCAGGAACTCAGGGCCCTTAAACCACCTGCTTCCCGATGTTAAATCGAGTCGATCTCGCCATCTTGTTCCATCATCAGCTACGTTGGATCGAGTCGGAATCCATCTCCACTCACGGTTGTCTGTCAACTCCAGGATTTCACTGATTCTTGACCCGACAAAGGCACTGTACCTTTTGTAGTCGGCTCGAAGCCAACAGAGAACGTTTCGGGAGTCTGTCCAAAACGTGCGCTTAGAGATCTTCATCGTTAGGTAGTGTACAACGTTGGTCGCTAGTCTAGACCCAAGAACTGCGGCTTGTAGTTCTAACCGTGGAATAGAAGTGTACTTTAACGGTGCTACACGAGACTTGGCCGCAACCAAAGAGCATTCAACTTGCTCACCTTGCACAAATTGTAGAAATACAACCGCCGCCATAGCACTTTCACTTGCATCAACGAAAACGTGCATTTCGATTTTCGCGGCTTCAATCGACGATATAACATACCGGTAACATCTTGGGATTCGAAGTTTCTCCAATTCTGGGAGCAGATGTAGCCAATCACGCCATCTTTTGAAAAGATTCTCGGAGACCGATTCATCCCAATCGACGTTAGCGCGCCACACAAGTTATTGATGAGACCTAGAGGGTCGTAAATGGTCATCAACGTCCGAAGAATCTCCCGTTTAGTAGGGCTTCGTCCTCCCTCGAGCAGCCTTGAATCAAATCTCGCCCAGCAGATCTTGTATTTAAATACGTCGTCCTGTGTATCCCACCACATTCCGAGGATTTTGTGATTCACCAGCTCGGCCGTTATGTTCAAGTCCTTTTCTGCTGACTCCTCTCCGTTCATCCTGGAAAGTACCAATGGCGAGTTCGAAACCCAATTGCGGATTTCAAATCCACCTTGCAGATGAATAAAACGCACCGATTCAGCCAGCACGACTGCTTCGTTCTCCGTTTCTACGCTTAACACCATGTCATCAACATAGTGTCGTTTCTTGATTACTGCTACCGCTTCTGGATATTCTTCTTCAAATCTATCTGCATTTCTATTTTTCACGAATTGACCTATAGAAGGAGAACAACTTGCCCCGAAGGTCATAACCTGCATGACGTAGATGGCAGGCTCATCCTGCTCACCGAGATCGCGCCATAGAAACCGCTGACAATGCTGGTCTTCCGAAATGATCCCTACTTGGTGAAACATCTCGCGAATGTCGGCACACAAGCCAATACGATGCTCACGAAACTGGTACAGGATGCCCACTAGCGACGCCAACTGATCTGGACCGGTAAGGAGCGCCAAATTCAAAGATGATCCGTACGCTGAAGCGGCAGCGTCCCATACAATCCGCATCTTTCCTGGTTTGTTTAGATTGTACACTGGAAAAATTGGGAGATACCACACTCGTTCGTATTTTCTTGACAATTCCTCGTCTGTCAGCTTGCGGATATAATTTTTCGACCTGTAGTCGGCGATCTTCTGGCTCATGATCCTTGCTAACTCAGCATCCTTCTTCATGCGCCTTTCCAAACATCTCCAACGACGAACAGCTACAGCTTTGTTATCTGGTAGCCGGATTTTATCGGAACGCCACAACAGGCTCTCCATTGAAACGTGTGCGAGATTCAAGCAAAGACATGGCTCGTTCATCGTCTTTGGAAAATCGTTCGAGCAGATTCGACTTGACTACCGAATTTTCGATGGAAAAGTAATCCTTGACCATTTGATTTAACTGTGTCATGCTTTGTTCGTTGCAGGTACAGATGGGATAGGTGTGACTCGTTGTGTTTAGGAAGTTTTCTGAAGACCAGCCATCGTAAACCGCCCAGCCAAGATTAGTTTTGACGGCGATTGGCTCACCCATCTTACCTTCACGACTCTTTCGCACTAGCATAAGGTTGGCATGTTTTAAGCCAATAAGTATTCGAGGACGGACATTAGAATACGATTCAACCGGTAGTCCACGCAGGTATTGATATTTCTCCGTGAGTTGGGCCACATTATGGGACTGGAAAGGTAACTGCAGCTCCTCGACTGTTCGTACATCTCGAAGTAACGCCTGCTTTCCGTTTTGTCCACATATCTCAACATCGACACTCTGTGAGTCGGATTCGTAGCGGTGGGTGCCTCCAGTCCACTTCAGGCAGAGTGGAAGAGCACTTCCAGAAATCTTTAGATAGTCGGCAAGTTGCTGATCGATGAGCGTCAGCTCAGATCCGTCATCCAAAAATGCGTGACACTTCACCTGAACGCCGTCTTCGAAAAGCGTTACTGGAAGGTAGCCAAACGAGCCCGGATCCGTACCAGACTGGTGTGTGTTAACGTTGTGTGCTTCGTTCTGCTTCGGAATTTCACTTCTGTTGGATGTGCCACTGATCGGTACAGGTGGCGCAGACAAATCCTTGTGAAGCAGCACGTGATGCTTGAACGTGCAGCCGTTCTTTTCACACTCTCGGGAATTGCAGCCACCTTTATGCTGCCGAAGACACTTGCGACAGAAATTGAATCCACGAACTGTCGTCCATCTGGCTTCGTATGACAATTCCAGAAATCGCTTACATTTTCCCAGATAGTTGCAGTCTCCTTTACAAGCCGGGCAGGGTTTGCTTTCTCCACTTTGAGTTCCACTTACTACGGTCATTGACGGATAGGTTTGTGTTGAATGCACAGACTGACTCCTTTCCTTGACTGGAGCTTCTGTGTGTGTGTTCAAGTACTTCTCCTTCCGAATTCCTCGAAACTCTTGACTCTTGCTGCCACGATGCTGAGGCTCGAAAACCATGTTCACGTCTTCCGCTAGCTTATAGATCCACCGGCTGAAGGTAGACAACTTCACTTTCCTCAACGTTCTCTTGTATCGAGCCCAGTCCAACTTAATTTGCGGTGGCAACTTATTGACGAGTTCCTTCAGCAATGTCGCATCACACATATAGTCCTTCTTACCACAAGCCACTACTGTAGCACAGAGGTTTTGAACCTCCAGGGCATAATCCACCAGCTTATCCATCGCATCCGCTTTGATGGTAGGCATGGACATAATTTTTTCCTTCAGGTATTCAATTATCGTCTCCGGTCTACCGAATCGCAGCTTCAATGCATTCATTGCTCGTCCTACGGTTTCAGGTCGCATTAAAAAACTTCGAACCGCATTGTATGCATCTCCCTTCAGGCAATTTCTCAGACGAATCATGTTTTCGGCGTCTGTGTAGCCACACATAACCGTGGTGTCTTCGTACGTAGACAGGAACATTGGCCATTCCTCTGGATTACCGCTAAATTTTGGTAGCTCGCGGGGAACAACCTGTCGTGCTGCTAACTCATCTTTGGAGAGTCTTTTACTGCTTCGCAAGGACTGTTGGTGCCCTGCATCGGTCCGTATGAAGGTTCCACGTTCCGGAATTTTGTTGAGCGACGCTATCTTCTTTCCGCAATGTTTGCTTTCTTCGTCAACACATTCACCGACAGGTGATTCTTCCTCGCTGTCTGATTCACTACCGGTTACGCTTTCTTCTTCATTCGTATCTGCAGAGTACACGTAACTCATAGAATTACACACACTGGTTTCCTTATTGACCGATCGCCGTTTCTCCAGTCTTGAGTTGCTGGGATGCTTCAACCAACTTGCCACTTTATGTTGAGCACTCTCCTGATCATCGGCGGACTCGCCACTGTCTTCCAAATCGGCCATCTCCTTCAGAACATCGAACTTCTTTTTCGTTAGCTCTCGCTTACGTTGAATCTCTTCTCGCATCAACGCCTCTTCAGCCTCGACCTGCTGCAATTCCACATCCAAACGCGCTTTAGCAGACTTGCGTGATATTGCTGATGCTATTGATCTGGCCTGGCTCACCTCGGAATTTCTCGTTGGTTTCATGATGCTTCTGTTTCCTGGTGCTGTGATTGGAATATCTTTGCATTTCGCACTCACATCGCCAACATCATTTTTCCGCCCCGCCGAAGAAATCGTCTTTTTCATACCTTTCGCGGTTATAGCACGAGTGGTCCTCTTCCGCAACGTCATCATCAGTTTCTTCTGTGTGGAGCTCATCCGGTATTTTGTGCCTTTGGTTGCTTTCGTGGTAGCGCATTTCAAGCAGATCCAACTGCAATCCTTAATATCTTCAGAAACGCCCGCACACGAGAAGTGGTGCCACACGTCGCATGTATCGCACTGCACCATATGATCGTCGTCCGGTTTATCGCACAACGTACAACTACGCACTAGGTTGGGGGGTTGAGATTTGGGGGTCGAACAAGCGACGGCATCGCCTTTGGGGACTTTATTCAGAGCAGGTTTAGATGGCTTCTTAGGGGGTTCTTTATTGTCTGACTTTACACTGGGAGACTTTTGAAGCTTGCCTGAGGTACTTTTGGCTTCTTTCTCAACATTCATAGCTAGATTCGACATCGCTTCGTGGTAAACGAAATTTTAATTTGTTGGTTGCGCCAACAGGAGGGAAGTTTCCAAAACAATAAACCACCACAAGAATTAACGGTTGGTTAAAATTTCCTTTAATAGAATAATGATAATTATTGTATGAAGTGCATAGCATAAATTTTCCTTACGTTTAGTGCCTCCTTCTGTTCCTTCTACCACAATTTGCTGAGTCAAGCCTCCTCCCAATATAGGTTAAGCTAGATATTTCAATAGGTGTTTATAGTATAAGTTTTTAATCAATTCACTGCATGATTTAGGTTTTAATTCTTACCCTTTTTAGCATTAGAAATCACTTCGTAGGATAATTAATAATATACTTAGGTTCTATGGCAATTAATTATAGGATAAACAATTTTAACTCGGGAATACAATCGGAGTACTAGTGAACTAAACTTGTAGAAAAAACACTATCGACAACAATGGTTCTATTGTCCGTCCAAAGGTTGTTTGTCACGACGTCACCAATGCAAGGTGTAGCGATAGTAGGTGCGCATCGTCCGTGACGTCACAATTCGTAAATGATTAAAAAACGTGAAAAATAACGCCCTGCCAATAAAAAATTGTTTGATTTTAAAGGGATTCTTCTCAGAATTTGTTCTATTTAGCATGTACTTCTGTACCCGCTGTAAATGAACCTCACCGGCCGTTTTTTTTTTCTAGTACCGTATGCGTGACAATGTTTGCACCATTGAGCAATGTCAAAATTATAAAAATTCTGAAATATTTCAGTTTTGACTTTTTGAAAATTAAAAATCAAGGGGGATGTTTTTGAGATTCTTAAGCCATGTTAATCATCGAAAAGTTTCCACTTGCTACAATTACGACCTCCATACGCTTCCAGATCGCACGGTAGGTCCTAATAATGTAGCCTGAGGATTGTTGTACTCGGGTGGCGTTTAGAGCCCCATCTTGTTGAAATACATCATTTGACCTCAGACCGTACGGATCTTTGATCCACGGGATAACATAGTTACTTGAAATCCCGATGTAGACCCCCGTGTTTACTTTTTTGCTTTCTAGAATGAACATCGGGTTAATTTTTTTTTGCCATCGAAAGGTGTGGTGCCTTTCCACAAGAACACTAGCAGGATGCTTGATCAGATACACGTGCTCGTCAGATGCTTTGCCCCGCAATCTTCATTTACAATATTTCGCGCCGTAAAGTCGCTGATGCCTTATTCCTTCACCATTTTACTCATTGAACGCATTGGATTCGCCCGAATCTTCCTTTTGATGGCATCGATAACCCTCGGCATCCGAGATTGCTTTGAACGACCAGTTGACTGTCAACCAAGTTTTCTATTACCAATCAAAACAAATCTGTGGCGCCATCTGTTAGCTTATTGGTACTCGATGTCTTGAGGGAATCCATGTTTTTACACAGATAAATGAGATGAAGTCGAACGTCTGTCTGCGGTGCCAGTATCAAGTTTCACTCGAAGTGTCCTGTCCGAGCATAGCCATGATGTCAATCATTCCGAAGTACCAAGTTTCAAACGCTGCTTTTAGATCAGTATAGACGAGGTCTACTTGTGTCCCTTTCTCCAGTTGCTCAAAACAGGTCGTGGTAAAATCTAGAAGATTGGTGACTTGGCGTGAGTGTCGCGAAGGACTACCGTCAGGGTGACCTCCAGATCAAGGTGCAAATCAAGTGGTTCCAAAACAACGTTCTTGTTTCAGTCGTTTTATCTCCGATGTTTACGATGTTTCGAATTTGCTGGCATCTTTTTTTACACTCTTCCACTTCCGTGCACTCTAATTGATGTTTCTGTCTGGACCGAACCGGATATACCGCACAGGGAAACTTAAACAGATTCTGGAATATTTCTTGTCTTGTTCTTATTCAGGTGTCAAGCTCTGTGGAAATAAAATTTAAGGGTTTTGATTTAAAAAGAAACAAGTCCTTCACTTAAATATCTTTATTCCCTCCACCAAAGGAATTAAGTAGGTAGCAAGTTTAACTACTTAAATAGCATGTTCTTTTATTTGTTAACTTACCAGTCAAAACATAAGATACTCATTAACGTTATTATGAACACTTTAGAACGTTAGATATGGAATAAAACGTTGGATGTCATTTTGAAATCGAATGCAACGCGATCAAAAGGTGCAGGAACGAAATAGCGAAAATAACCTGTCAAGGCAAATGTTGGCCGATAGTTAAAAACAGGACTGCAACTTACACCCCTCTCCCTCTCTCTTGCGTTACGTAATTTATGAACAGAGCCGTAGACCAGCCAATCGCTGCCAATGACATCTATATAAGGTCTGGGGCAACGCACTGCTTGCATGTATTGGAAGCAAAAATAATGTAAACATTGCTGAGCCGACGAGTGATGACGTAACACTATTGAACTTTCTATTGGAGGGCATAGGTTCAGATTAAAAAATCGGTTCAAACGTTCGTCATAATGCTGAATTGTGGAAATAATCATCATACAAATGCCATTTATTCAGCAGAAGCATTTACTCCCGATAACATGGATCATTTGTAGTGAATTTAACTTAGGTAATTGATTTTTTGCCACACAAACTTTTAAATGCTGAGACTTGACAATCGATTAGCGATATAGTGCCTATTTTCCATCATCGGTAGACTGGAATCGGTTCAAAAATTAAGTTTTATAGCGCATACAATAAACACTCACGGAGCAATCGAATCAAAATAAATAGTATGACGTAGCACTTTGCGAGCTTTTGTGTAGCGTGCGGAAGGAGTGCAGTGGTATTAGTGTCATGAGCGAGTTTTGCTCATTTCACTAATACTGTTGTGGCTACTGCGCCAGACCTTTTATAGATGTCATTGAATTGCTGCTCCTCGTCTATCGTACTTAGAAGGGGTGGATGATACAAAACGCACCGTTGAAGCTACATCGTGAATTACGAGGGAATGGAACAGAAATTAAGGAATTATTTATCGAGTTTGATACATTTCGATGTTTTCGTTGTAGATGAACTGTAATTTAAATTCAAAACGATTAGTTTTCATGATTTTATAAACCTTTGCTAATTTGATCCCAAGAAGACTCGGGGGTAAAACGCCTGTTTAATTGCTCAATATGCACCCCAAAATTGGGGTAAGACGCACCACAACACTGGGATATGATGAACCACATTATTGGAATAGCATGCACCGTTTGAAAAAAGTAAAAACACGCCTATAAAAAGTTACTAATTAGAGTTGCAAAATGAGGAGGTTGCAACATATCACGACGTCCTTTTAGCTCTGCTAGGTACACTCCCGCTTCATTTTACTCAATTTTTGAGTACAATTGTATGCTATCTCTTTTTCTCTCACGGAAATGTCACTCAATTTTCGTGAAAAAGTGGATCAACTCAATTTTTGAGTAGACCCACTTTTTAATAAAATTGAGTGATATTTCCGTGAGAGAAAAAGGGATAGCATACAATTGTACTCAAAAATTGAGTAAAGTGAAGCGGGAGTGTAGTCAACCAGCCAATGGGAATAGAATAAGAAAATTGCGCAAAACGTTGTGATATGTTGCCAACTCCTCATTATATATATACGCTTAGAAAAAAGTATCCAAAGGAGCAGTTAAGTGTGGAAGCACGTTGGGTAATAATAAATATTGCCACGGTGCGTTCTGCCGCAGTTTTAGTTTTGCATAGTTTTGTCTAAATATTCTGAAAAAAGCGTACCGATTCTAAGTAGCCCGAGCATTACAGCCTTAATGGCATGTTTGTAACTTGCTTGGTTTTATTTGTTTATGCAAACGTTAAAAATATGAAATTCATGGCAGTCTGGACCTGTATTGATCTTTTCAACTTCATGTTTCACGCCTATTTCCCTACTCGAGTCTTTAAACAATTAATATTACATAATGGCTTCAATAACATTGACTTATGATTTCTTTCCATTCAATTCAAATTACAGACTTGCACCGGACAGTGTGTGCCGTACTATCTGTGCAATGAAAACCAGATCATCACCGATGGAACCGGCATCATCGATATTCGTGTCGGCGAAGATACTGCCGCCGAAAATGAATGCCCGAATTACTTGGACACGTGCTGCGAAAAAGAAGATGTTCTAGAAGTTCCACCAGAGACGGCTACGAAACCCCCACCACCAAACAAGCAGTACAGTTGTGGACAACGCAACCCCGATGGTCTCGGGTTCAGAATCACTGGAAACAAAGATGGCGAATCTGAGTACGGTGAATTTCCATGGATGGTCGCTGTTCTACGAGAGGATAAGGTTATGGATTCCGTATTGAATGTTTACGAATGTGGTGGTTCCCTCATTGCACCGAACGTGGTTCTGACCGCCGCTCATTGTGTTGCCAACAAGCAACAAGATACTTTGCTGGTACGAGGAGGAGAATGGGATACTCAGACCCGAAATGAGCTTTATGCCCATCAGGATCGTCGCGTCCGCGAGGTTATTGCCCATGAACAATTCAATAAGGGTTCACTGAAAAATGACGTAGCCCTGTTAATTTTGGACCAGCCTTTCGATCTTGCTGAAAACATTCAGCCAGTGTGTTTGCCACCAAAAAATCACAACTTCGATGGCAATAAATGCTTCGCCTCCGGATGGGGAAAGAATGTTTTCGGAAAGGAGGGTAAATATCAGGTCATCTTGAAGAAGGTTGAGCTGCCAGTTGTCCCTCATAAAACCTGCCAAACTTCTCTACGTACAACACGATTGGGTCTTCGTTTCATTCTGGATCGTAGCTTTACATGCGCTGGCGGCATAAGTGGACAGGATACCTGCCGTGGCGATGGAGGATCTCCACTTGTGTGTCCCATTCCCGGCAATCCAACGCACTACTACCAGGCCGGTATCGTTGCTTGGGGTATTGGATGCGGTGAACAGGGAATCCCTGGAGTTTACGCAAACGTTCCAGTTTTCCGTGACTGGATCGATCAGCAGCTATCGAAGCGTCAAGTTGAAGCAAAACACTACACGTACGCTTAAATTTAGTTAAAATTCCCTTCAATATTTTATAGTAATTTTCAAAAGGCAGATTAAACTGAAATAACAAAAAAAAGACAAATGAATATTTTTGTTCTTCCATTCGTAGTTGTAATATCATGCAAAGTTATTGTTTCATACATAGACATATGTTATTTATTTAGTGGAACTGAGGTTTCTCCATAACATTTAAGTGAGTTTACATTATTTCATAAGCCAACAATTTAGAACATGTTCACTGAAAAAAAAGATAAATAAGCCAAGTAAGCGTAAACAACGAAATCGCTTGCAATCTTTCACACAACAGACTAGATTCAACAGAATCCTAGAGGGTTTGAGCTGTTTAGTGGCATACCTGTGACTAGAAATTAGAAGAAAAATTAGTATTTTCCATTTAATTCCAACCACCTTTGCTTATCTTGACAGATACGCGTATTTCGTCTACAATGTGCAGACTTCTTCAGTGTCTCGTACTATTAATAGTCGAGTTATTAGTACGACACTGAAGAAGTCTGCACATTGTAGACGCAATACGCGTATCTGACAAGATAAGCAAAGGTAGTTGGACTAAAATAGAAAATACTAATTTTTCTTCTAACTTTGCCTTCGTTTAATCCCAAGCCAAATGAGGCGTCAACGAAATTGTTTGCAATCTTTCATGCACAATACAACAATGCTTGCAATCTGTAATACCACGTGCTACATTTAGGCGTTATCCGGCATAAATTTACTTGAAATATTCCATTATTTTTCGCAAATCTAGCATTTCCTTCATGTACATTAGATAACGCAGAAAATTCAATGTTTCTTTTTATCTGTTTAAGATAACATCCATGCTGTTATCACACTGCCAAGTTTCTCACATTTTAATAAACATAGGCCTTCAAAATAATGATTTTCCTAAATCAATCTGGTTGCTTACATATTTTGTAACAAAATATACCACGAGACTCGTTGAAACTACACAGATAAAAAGAAACATTGACTTTTTTGCGTTATCTAATAAACACAAAAGGAGTGCTAGATTTGGCAGAAAATAATGGGATTTTTCATGTAAATTTAAGCCAGATAACGCCTGGGTCTAGCGTGTTGTATGTAAGCTTGCAAACATTGTTGTATGGTGAATAAAAGTTTGCAAACAATTTCGTTGTTTACGCCTCGTTTGGCTTGGAATTAAAGGAGGCGAAATTTGATGCGCCTGTTAAAATTAATTATTTTTTTCTGTAGTTATTTGGTTCATCAAGCAAAGTTATTCAAGTTGTCTATTTGCTTTTTGCGTTATCATAGTTATCATCAAGCAAGCTGCATTGCAACTGTAATGAACTAGAAAAGGGCTAGGCGGTAAGAGTTACTTCGATGAGGTCATGAAATCACGGTAATATTTAGAAAAAAATGTAAAAGTTGTAGGTTTATGTATCTTATGCTGGCCAATAAATCACTTGTGCTTCTTTTTTAGTAGAAAATTGGTCAGTTGATTTTTTGTTTAACTTAGGTTAAGCTATAACAAGGCGATTGAAGATTAACAAAATAGCAAAGCTATAGACTTACTCCAAAGCGAGGAATTTAAATACAATGGTGAAGCATTGATTAGTGAGCTGAACTAGATAATTCCGAAAATTTAAGAGGAATAGTATATACCGATTGGATGGAAGGACTAGCTGATGAATTACCTTGTTTGCTTCTAAACATTGCATTGGATGGCTTGATTCGAAGATTGGGGATAGGCACGAGTGGTACGATCTTCAGGAAGCTCGTAAAACTTTTTGGCTTCACTAACGACGTTGATATCGTAGCTCGCAGCTTTGAGACGATGGCGATAACGTACATCAGATTCAGGCTGGCGCAAAAACGTTTGTTTTTGTCTTGTCATTAATGTGACACAGAGAACATACATGAAGAGAAGACGCTTACGAAAAGAAAATGTTAGCCTCCTACAACGAGTTCAGATCGATGGTGGTGAAATCGAGGTGACTGCCGATAACGACACCAACAGAGATATTCAAAAGGGCATTATGTTTGTCAGTCGTGCCTACTTTGGGCAAATTTTGCCGAACTACAAAGTTGACCATCAATAAAATATTAATCAGCCCAGTAGTCCTCTATGGCTCCAAACAAGAACAATGCCTGTGGAGGGCCATAGCACTCTTGTTGTTTCTGAACGACAGGTGCGTACGTCCTACGGTGGAATATAGATGGTCGTCCGTCGGTATGTGCCGAAGGCGGATGAATCACGAATTGCCTCAGTGTCTGGGAGAACCTCGTTTAGTTCACACCGCTTAAATTTGGCGATAATGAAGGCCAAGACCCATGTTAGGCAGATTTCAAACAGCTTGTTTCATATGGCAAATGAAAGCGGAAAGGAGGTAGGCATTGTCAAGCATACGGTACTGTCGGAGTTCGTTAAGAAACCTATTCGTACCTCTGACTGCACAGAACAAAGTAATGAATTCTAACAGACGTGTAAAATTTCCTCCCGTTTAATTGCAAGCCAAAGCAAACGTAAACAACGTCATTGTTTGCAATCTTACTTACAGCAGACCTGATTCCAGTGATATATGGCTTCAATTTACATGAAAGATCCCATTAATTTATGCTAAATCTAGCAATCCCTTTATGTGCATTAGATAACGCAAAAAATTGAATGTTGCTTTCAAAATGTGTAGGAAAGTGACATTTTCAATACAAGTGGAACCGTCAACTAGGAAATTAACGTGAACGAGTGGCTGGGAAAAGGTCTGCTGCCTATCCTGAAGCACCACGATTGTTCTGTGCTGTTTTGGCTGCAAAAAGGTCATGGAATGGTATGCCACCAACAACGTGCCCAAGAACAAGCACTCTCTCAATACACCCAATCAAGATATGTTGGGCCATCATCAAGCGGAACCTGAAGAAGACAAAAAAATGTTAGAAGTGAGAAGCAGTTTGGAGCAAAGTGGCGTTCTGTCCTGGAGTAAAGTGAACAAGGTGGTTGGACAGAATCTAATGGATGGAGTCAAACAAAAGACTCACCAATTCAGGTTTGATCAACCGGATTGGCTAAATATATTTCAGTATTTCATACAATTATCATTTTACATTCATGTTTGTTTGACTTAAATATGGAAGTAACACCTATCATCAATTTGATCGTAAAACTTCCACTAACGAAAGTTCATTGTGTGTGTAAATTAAAAAAAAAATATTTTGACAACATCTAAACGTTGATTTGAAATTAAAGTGGAACGAACAACAAGTTCACCATACAATAAAGAATACATGTGCTGAAAATTCGTTAATGGGCGATGAAGCAAACGTCAAGGTGGATTCCAAGCAGCTTCTGGGTCGCGAGTATCATACATCATTACAACGGAACTATGTTGAGGATTAAATAATTTATCGTCAAAAAGTTGTGAAGCTCACATTTAAAAAAAGATGGTGTGGTAGATTATATGTCACTGTCAATAAGGAGTGTATCGAATATAAGCTATCCACATACATTTACGTTGTACGCATGTATTTGTGATGTTTTTTTATGCTCTGAACACTGCATGCTGTGCGTTTGACTGTTAACTTTTTTTTGATTACTTGTTTGTGCGGTTCAAATTCTGCGTTTTCAAAATGTCGCGTGTTGAAAAGGAAGTGAAAAGGAAGGTTCTGGACACATGGCTAAGTGAGAAGGGTATTATTATGCGAACATTATCGAAGCGGTTTGGAATTTATCATGCGAGTGTTTAAACCATCATTAATGAGCTTGGGGAACACTATTCTTTGGATGAGCTACCAGGAAGAGGCAGAAAACCCGGTTCTTCCAACCCGAAACTGGAGCAGAAAGTGGTATCTCTAATCATGAAGAACAAATCAATGTAGTACAGCAAGCTGAAACGTGAAGCGAAAAGGTGAAGGTAATATTTCAGCTTAACCAGTGAAATCATGTTAGCTAAAAGATGTAGGAAAACGAAAGTCTCGCTCAAGCTTGTATCCATAAATTGAAGAATAAAGTCTTAACTGCCTCAGAATCAATCGATCAACATGATGCATGATTTTGTCGATTATTACTAAATTTATGCCATATTTGATGCACAGGCCGAATGAAGGAGCTAGGCTGACATAACATCCCTTTACCCTGTTTATGAAGATTTCTGTGTGATCAAATCATTAACTCCATTGTGGAAAAATAAAGCGTTCCACACAGCAATCGAATACTTTTTATTCGTACATGAATACCAAAAATCCAACGACTGTGAATACGAGGAAGTCTTTGAATATCAATCAGCGAATTATGAACACATTAAATTGAAATTATGCAACATCAATTGGCAAACCCTTTTAAGGAATGAAGGAACTGTCGAAACTGCTGTAGACGTCCTTTACAAAATTTTAACAGATATTACCTAACAGGAAATACCTCTGAAGAAAAAATGATGTCACAGAAATACTAAATATCCAATCTGGTATAGTTTATAATAAACATATAAAACATCTTATAAATCGTCAGCAAATAGCTCATAAAACTTACTAAAAAACAAAATATACCCTGAAAATTTAGCAATATATTTGGACATATGCGGTCAACTGAAATTTGCCGCCAGTAATGCATTTGAAAAATTTAATTCAAACAGAGAGCTTCAAATAAAGTCTTGTCCAGAGTACTTTTTTAATTACGTTAAAACTAAATTAAAATTCAACAATTTTCTCTCAAAAATGCATCTCGACGGAAATGTTTGAAATAGATCGGATGAAAATTTTAACAATTTTGGCAAAATTCTTCCAAGAAATCTATACAACATCTTCTGAAGAAGATCGCGACTGCAATTACTTTGCATTTTATCCACACTTGTCAAGGGACATCGGCGTCTATCAGCTTCATGTGCAGAATATTTTGCAGGCGCGTAAACGCCTCGAAAGATCCTGGGCCAGACGGAATTCCTCCAGTATTTATGAAGAGTCTCGCAGTGGAAATTACTTCTCCACTGTTTTGGATCTTCAATATGTCACTGGAAACTGGAAACTTCCCAAATATGGAAAAGCTCATCCTCAGTCCCTAAGATCAGAGTTTTTTACAAAAGATATGTCTCTTTTCCAACAAAAAATACAGCGGAAAATATAGTTGTTGGAGTAAAAACTGAAAAAACACCGATTTAGAGTGAAATGGGGCAAAATGGATAAACACCATTCGATTTTTCAGAGTTTTTCACAGAAGATATGTCACTTTTCAAGCAAAAAAAAAGCGACAATTGTAGTTGTCGGAGTAAAAACTGAAAAAAAAACATGTTTAGGGTTAAATGGGTTAAAATGGGCCACTTCCCAAGCTTTGCACAGGATGAAATTAGTGGCAATCGATTTATTGGCGTTGTTTTGCTATAGGAAAGCATCAGATCATGTATAAATAACAAACTCAACAATTAACCGTGTTTTAATTTCTGGTGGTTTTTTGTTTGAAGAAATCTAATTTTTCTCTGGGGGTGGTTAAACTTCTTTTGCATACTGTATATGTTTTATGTCTGATGGTGTTGCATCAATGCATAAGAACTGACAAAATTTCTCAAGCCTTAGTAAATTCAAACCCAACTTTGACATTGTTGTCGAATGGCATTTCTTCGCAACATCTCATGGAAAAGGTCCTTGAGATGCCATTGGAGGTACGTTCAAACTCATGGCCACCAGAGAAAGTTTGGTCAAATCACGTGAACATCCTATTAAAAATGAATCCTAGAGGGTTTGAGCTGTTTAGTGGAATACCTGTTACTAGAAATTAGAAGAAAAATTAGTATTTTCCGTTTAATTCCAACTACCTTTGCTTATCTTCGACAGGCACGCGTACAATGTACAGACTTCTTCAGTGGCTCGTACTAATAAGTCGAGTTATTAGTACGAGACACTGAAGAAGTCTGCACATTGTAGACGAAATACGCGTATCTGTCAAGATAAGCAGAGGTAGTTGGAAATAAATGGAAAATACAAATTTTTCTTCTAATTTCTCAATTAATTAAAATTAAAATGCCAAATATTCAATTACGGATGAACTGTTTTTTGAATATGCATAATTTTAAGTCCCATTCCCAACGTCACCTCTACTACTACCTAAAGGGTGTTGGTCAAAATATGGTCAAACAGTAATGTGTGTCGATCAATGTTTTTATCAATAAGTCAAATTCTTTTTCTATTTCAAGTTGAGTAAATACAGAATATAAGAGAAATATTCAGCTAAGCTTCCTTTTTACCGAATGCGAATTGCCAGGTCTTTCGTTTAAACACCTGCAATGAGATTTTGTACAGTCTCCTTGTCCACTTTATTCGACGCAGAACGCCAGTTTCCTTGAACTGTTTCGCGCTCACAAAAGCGTTTTGAGTCTTCTTAAAGTTCCGCTTGACGATGGCCCAATATCGTTCGATTACGCGGAGCTCTGGCGTGTTGGGAGGGTTATAATTCTTGGGCACCACTTGAACATTGTTGGCAGCATACCACTCCATGGCGTTTTTTCCTTAATGGCAAGATGCCAAATCCGACCAAAATAGAACGGAACAATAGTATCGTTTCAGGAAAGGCAGTAGACGTTTTTGTAGGCACTCGCTCAGATAAATTTCATGGTTGACGTTTCCGGTCGCAATGTAAACGTTGTTCTTCAAGCCACAGGTACAGATGGCATGCCACACCAGATATTTCTTCGCGAACTTTGACAGTTGAATGTGCTTGAAAATATTTGCCATCTTTTCCCGTCCGGTTGCAGTGGAAAATTCCTGTCCAGCTGTTTAAAGTCTGCTTTGACGTAAACATCATCGTCCTGTACCAAAATTCGTCATCATCGTCGTGTACAACTTTCGCGATCGTGCTTTGGACAACGTATTTTGTTTATCGTCGCGATTTGGAGTCACAACTTTTTTTGTAAGTCGGCAGCCCAGCTTGTTTTTAAGCTTTGTCTACGGTTGAAAGCGAAACAGCGGGCAACTCTTTTTGTTGTCGCTGTAGCCCCCGCTCTCGATTTTCTCCCGATCCAGCTTTGCTGACTGTCGACAAACGTTCTCCGAACACTTTTAATACGTTGTTAACAGTTGAATTATCCATGCAGTTTGAATTTTCACCATGCACGTGATGCGTTGCTTCTCTTCGTTTGACGGCATTTTGATAACTGAAATGCTAATCTCAAAATCAAAATAAACGCATGATGCTACACGCACACATCTTCAAAATGAAGGGTGAGCTAAATTTTTTAATGCACGATGAAAGGGAATGCGTCAAGTTTAAGTCTACCAAATTTTGATCGAAACACCATTTAATCGACACTCAAATGCCTTATGTCTTCCATAGCCCTACAAATGTTTGCGCTTCGAGTTAACGTAGTATCATGTTAAAAAGAATACTAGAAAGTGTGAGCTGTTTATTGGAATACCTCCAACCGGAAATGAGAAGAAAAATTAATGTTTTCCATTTAATTCCAACTACCTTTATGTTTTTTTGAATAAGTATTTGACTTACTATGAAAACAATGAGTAAATAAATTTAATATTATGCACTAACATTGAAGTACCTTTTTTTGGTAAAACAAAAACAAATTGAACCTGAAGTACAATCAGGCAAATAAGCTTAAGAATTTCACAACTTTTGAACAATACTTTGGACTTTCATAAGAATGGCTTATGAATGGATTACGCCTACAAACAAGTTTTCTTGTTTGAAAGCGGTGACGGATGGTCAAACTATTGGACCAGTAACCTCAACATCCGAGGTTTGAATCAGATTGCTCCATTTATTTTAATTTTTTAAACAATATTATTTTTGAGAACACAAATTATTAAAGTTCATACTGATTACTTGTTGCCAAAAAATGCAATGCAATATAATGAATATTGAAAAATTATTTCGTTGAGTACAAGCGAGATTAATCTCTATGTATAAAAAGGAGTATATCTTACTAGCAACGAAGCAGACTCTGCCTTCTCCTACGACCTTTATCCACTACTTAACAACTAATTTGGCACTACTCATCATGGTTTTTTTGTGGTTCAAAGATCAACGCAAAGCTAAATCTATTAAAGTTTAAAGAAGCACCATTAAAAATCGTATCCACACAAACTCAAGGTGAACATGTTCCGATATTTATTTCGCAGATGATCTCGAGCATACAAATGACCATCGTCAACAACGAGGCGGAGAGCTTATCTATTTACCAAAATAAATTGCCAAGCTATTCGTTTATTCAAATGCGTGAGTGAGATCCTCAGGTTTTTATGGTTATAAATAGGAATGATCAATTGAGGCGTCCCATGCAACTTCACGTTACTTTCAGACTAAATTATAGCTCACCAACGATAAACGATTCACATTGGAATTCCCAATGGCTCATAATCAATGGTTAGAATAAGCCACAACCGGTTTAATAGGATCTCACCTTAGGTTGGTTATTATGAATCAAGCATTCTCATTTCATCCAGACTTCTAACTCTTTAAAGGAAATATATCGTATGCAGCAGATGCATTGATAAAAGTGATAAAGGCTTATAAAAAAATATCACTTCAATCGTACATCCTTGACAACTCGTGAAGGCCTTCACCGTAGAGATGCGCGTGCTGCTTGGAAACGAGCAAACAGGTATTTTCAGTAACGCATCAAATAATACCATCTACTAGATCGAGTATTGTGGTTCTGTCAGTAAGCTTAGCGCAATGACCCGAATAAGAAGGAATTCTGATCGCCTGTCGGCAGAGCTACAAATCATCGTCGTACTTTCTTTAATTTGTATTACATGTTCCGCGGAAGATGAGTTGCTGTGTTCAGAAGGAGTTTGCGTTCCGGAATACCAATGTAGTCTCAATGGTACTGTAAAGCTATATGGTGAAGGTATTATTGATACGCGATTTCAGGAAAATGAATGTCCCATTAATATGGTGTGCTGCAAGTTAGCTGATGAAGCTGATTCTAACTCAGTGTGGTCTGATGATACGTGTAATGGAAAATGTGTACCAGTCTCGCAATGTGATGCCGTACAGGATTCGCTTGATCTCAGAAATAGCGGCAGTGGGTGTAAAGGCAACAATATATGCTGCAGAAGTGTGCCTAAATCTTGCGATGGAGTTTGTACACCTTCAGGGCAGTGCAACGATGGTATTGATTTGAGATTGGATATAGGGAATTGTCCGGTAGGTGAAGTCTGTTGCAAAAGACCATCCACTGTGAATAGTGATGCATGTAAAGGAAAATGTGTGTTTGCCAGTCAATGCTCTGACTACAACCCTGTGAGAGGCTTGGTAGATTTGAGATATTCAAATGGAAACTGTCCTGCGAACCAAATTTGTTGCTATAATGTGAAATTAGTAGGCAAATGTGATGGTTTGTGTCTTCCTCGTGCAAGGTGTGACGATAGTGGAATCGATCTAAGATTTGATAATGACCAGTGTCCAAACCGTGAAATATGCTGCCAGAAACCAAAGTCTTCAGTGCCAAATCAAGGTTCAATCACTTGCAAAGGAACATGTCTTTCAGCAGCAAAGTGTCAGAAGGCAGCACAAGGTATAAATTTAAGATTTTCCGAAGGATGTCCAGCTAACGAAGTTTGTTGTGATGACGTTCAGTTGAACAGCTGCGATGGAACGTGTACCACTCTGGATCAGTGTGCTGACGCCATTGATTATGCACAAGCAATTAATTTACGCCTTGGAACTCAGGAATGTCCAGATAAAAAAATCTGTTGTAAGAAGCTTCGATCTGATCAAAATAAATGCGATGGAACATGTGTATCTCCACGTCAATGTCCTGAATTGAACACGTGGAAAAGTGTTACCAGTATAAGATCGTCAGATTACAGGTGCCCCTTCAATAATGTTTGTTGCAAAAACCCAGTTTTTACAGACTGTGATGGAAAATGCGTTCCCCAACAGCAATGTAATGACGATATGCAAAGCTTCGATTTAAGATCATCTGCAGAAAAATGCCCGATGAATAATGTCTGCTGCAAAAATTTTAAGCAAACAATCGGAGATCCCACAGCAGGGTTTTGCGATGGAGAGTGCGTTGATCCACTCAATTGTTCTGATCGGGGAAATATCAATTCGATCAACCTTAGACTATCCGACAGAGCATGCCCGGATAAAAAAATATGCTGCAATGCAACTCATAAATCAAATTTGTGCAAAGGATCATGCCTACCTCGTGACCAGTGTGACGACAAATCTATTGATTTGAGATTTGACGGTTCCATCTGTCCCGGCACGTCAATTTGCTGCACAAAACCTAAGCCTGCATCAACCGTCCCTGCGATCACGGGATCATGCGATGGCACCTGTTTGCCTAGGAACCAATGCTCTGATACGGAATCAATCAATTTACGGAAATTTGAAGGTATTTGTCCAGGTAGCCAAATCTGTTGTAAAGTACCGAAGCAACAGTTTGGTTGCGATGGAACGTGTGCTCCCTTGAATCAATGCCTGGACTCACTGCAGGGTATCAATTTGAGGTATACCGATGGTAACTGTCCGAGCAATCAAATATGTTGCAAGAATATCAAAATGCCGGAGTCAAGCTGCAGTGGGAAATGCGTTCCCGCTAGCAAATGTCCAAAGCAGGCAATGAGCAACGATCCCGTTGATCTGAGATTGGGGCACGCTAAATGTCCAGCAGGAGAAGTATGCTGTCTTGATGTAGAAATTTGTGACGGAAGTTGTGTTCCGAAGAATAAATGCGACGTGATTTCAGCTTCAGATGGGATCAATCTGAGGTATGGAAAACGTGTATGTCCTATGAATCAAGTTTGTTGCAAGACGGTCAGTAAGTGCGAGGGAACCTGTGTGGCAAAAGAAAGTTGCTCATCTGTTGACTTAAGGCTAGAAACAAGTGAATGTGCATTTAATCAAGTGTGCTGTAAAAGTCCTGTTGAAATTAAAATATGTCAAGGAGTTTGTACTCAACCCAGAAATTGTAACGATAAGCTATCAATCTCGATGGGCATAAACCTGAGATCAACTGATAGCAGTTGCTCTCAAAATGAAGTTTGCTGTAAGAATCCCATAGACGTGTGCGACGGAAAATGTGTATCTCCCAATCAGTGCCCTGGGAATAATATTGACTTGCGGTTACCCAATGGAAAGTGCCCTCTAAATCAAGTTTGCTGCAAGGCTGACTCCTGCAGTGGCACTTGTGTTCCACCCGAACTATGTGAAGATGTTGGAATCAATTTACGCTACAACCAGAAGCAATGTTCCATGAATCGTGTTTGTTGTCAGAAGCTGAAAGAACCAAAAGCAACTTGTCCTGGCCAATGCGTTTTACCGAGACTATGTCCTAACTTCACGCCTGAAAAATATCCTATAGACCTGAGGCTCACAGATAATAGTTGTTATAACGGTCAAATTTGTTGTGATGTTCGAACTCCGTTTATACCTCCTCCATCCTTCATGATGGACATTCCTTACCGTCCAAATATTCTAATAAGCTCTACACCTCAATCATCAACTTTAAATCCTGACTCCAGCTGTGCTTTTAGCTCAGACCCATTAGCCAAATACGTTGCCAAGTCTGATGTTCCATGGTTGGCTTCCATTTGGAGTCGACAGGAATATTTAGGAATACAACGCCGTCAGTATGAATGCGTTGGAACTTTAATCAAATCAGACCTGGTGCTAACCTCTGCCGATTGCCTCAATGAACTCACCGGAGAGAAGATGTACGTCCGAGTAGGAGATTTTAATCTCAAACCACTCGATACACTTTCCTCGAGAAGGGTTAGTCAATTTGCTTTACATCGAATGAATCGTGTATTAATTTTTTTTTGTTTTCTTTTTTTTAATAGGACATCAACATAACTGAAGTCATTATTCACCCTGATTTCAATAGCAAGACTGGCTATGCCAACGTAGCCGTGTTACGTTTGAGCAAAAATGCAAGCAAAAGCTTAAGTTTCTGTGCGCCTGGGAACACAGAACTAGATCCAACTGCCCGTTGCTTCCTTGTTGGATGGAACAAGCAAGATTTGATGAACGATTCAATCCCCAACGCGGCACCTGATAAACAACCTGTGTCATTGCTGGCGGGTGCTAAATGTGACGAAGGTTACATCTGTTCGGACGAGCAGCAATTGAAAAGTCAATGTGATGATGCTTTTCAAGGATCACCTGTCATTTGTTTCAACGGTAGCGGACGGAACTGGGTTCAGATGGGTTTGACAGCAGGGAAAAGTAAGAAATGTTCTAGCATTGAGGTTCCACATTCTTTCGTAGCGGTAGCATCTTACGAAATGTGGATTAAGGAGCAAATTATGCCAAGCTTCCACCAGATCCAGGGAGTTGCAGATCCCTTGAGAACTTATTTACCTCCCGTGGCTTAGCAGAATGATGTGATTTTTAATTCCACGAATAGTGTTTCACGTTAGTTAGTCAAAAGGTGTTCAGTTAATATTTAAACAACGTCACGGTTATCAAAGTCAAGCCAAAAATAAACAATCCTTATTGTTCAGTAATAGATAGTCTTATCTTCTTTTTACCAAGAGTAACAATAAAATAGGTAACTATCATTTGTACTATTATATGTATTATAATTTAATAAAAAGGAATGTAGCAGGTAACAATTTTAAAAATTCAGTAGATATTTAAACACTACATGTACCGATAAAACCTTTATTCAATGAAAATAAATAGCTGATATGCACAGAACTGTAGTAGTCATAAACTTTCATACCGGAATGGAAATTCAAAACAATTGAAAAATAAAGAACTGACCGATTGAATTTGTCCCGAAAGATTCCCAACAAACAATTGCATGTTTGATCAACATATCAACTACAGCTTTTTTTTTAGCAACATCATTTGCATTAAAACAAATGGGCTTTTTTGGGATGGTGATAACAAAAAAGCTTCTTCTTCTTCTTTAGCATTTCAAGCTTATTGCTTTCACAATTAGCTTATTACTTGCTCTCAACTTTGTGTTCTAAATGCACTTCCACAGTTATTAATTAAGAGCTTTCGATGCCAGGTACCATTTTTGCATTAGTATGATTTTGTGGCAAGTACAATACGCTATGCCCAGGGAGTCGAGAGATTTTCCTTGACGAAAAATTCCTAAACCAGACCGGGAATCGAACCCAGCCACCTCCAGCATGGTGTTGCTTTGTAGCTGCGCCTTTACTGTGCGCGTGTAGGCAAGTTTTTGAGTTCTTTCTTCGATTTATTTATCAATTTCTCCTCAGTTTTTGTCACAAAATTGTTGAAGTAGATCTTGTGCTTCAGGTTGGTCCAGAAATTCTCGATGGGACGCAGCTGGGGGATGTTGGGCGGGTTCGCAAACTGGGGTATCAAATCGATATTCAGCCGCTCCATCTCCTCCATCGATCGCTTCGAGTAGTGGGCCGACACCAGATCCGGCCAGGACACGGCGTCTTCGCTCTTATGGTATCTCTTGATGTACGACGTAATTTTCGACAGGCATTCCGTACTATACATTGCCGACATTGCCGTTCACGGCCAGTCCGGAGAGAAAGAAGAGTGGCTTTGACATCCCCTTCTCGCTGATTGTCAGCCACAGCAGCACCTTCTTGGGGAACTTGGTGTGTGAAATGAACTTCACCTCGGAGCATGCTTCCTTCGAGGGGAACTTAAAATACGGATCTCATCCAGGGTGAGATAGATCTCATCGTCCATCACACCGCCACGTCGCGATTCGCCGGGAAAATCCAGTTGACCATCTTGTTCAGCCGCTGCCGTTGCGTCATTGCCTGCAGCTTCAAAACTAGTGGACGCAACTTCCGCTTCCTGGGTACTTTTTCACTGTTTGGTCGGTTGAACCAACCTTCCGGTCAAGCGCACGTAGCGATGTATCCACTTTTCCCTCGGTCTTCATCTTCAGCATCTTTTGGAGCTTCTTGTCGCTCAGGGTCGTCGGCCGTCCGGAACCGGGTTTTTTTTTCGATACTCTGATTGTTGTCTAATAGTGCCAAGATGTTGTAGATGTCGGAACGGGCGTATCAGGCGTCCACAAAGCGCCAAACGATGTCCGTTTTCGACGCGGTGGGGTGCCGTTCTTCGAACGCGCACTCTTCTGAAGAGAGTTGCTTCACTGTTTTTGCCATCACGGTTAGAGTTCGACTGATAGAGCTGTCAAATTTTGTCTGCTCACTCATGGGTTACCATGATTAATGCTGTATGGGTAGTTTTTTCAGTGCGGGGATACGATAAACCCATGAAAAATTGGCAATTTTTGTCCATTTTTTTAATGCAAACATTATGGTGCCAGTATTGGACTGGCAGCTTCTGAGTATTACAAGGCTGGAAAAAACGAATGATGTAGAATGACGAATACACTACAGTGCGGTGTACAGCAAGCAGAAGTGTGAGACGGAGGAGAAAAAAGAAGAAGAAGAATAAGAAGAATAAGCAGAAGAAGTGAGAGTGTGTCAAATATGTATAATATACTATGCATGTTCTGATATATAGTATATATACTATATAATTAAATATATTAAATCGATGACCTAAATTTCTTCACATCAACAAGGTGTCCTACGTCAATTTTGCACTCCCTGACATAACTCAACCTTTAGTTATTTCATGACAGCCATGCTACAAATTATACAACTGTAATTTGAGGGAAATTCACTCTATAGAAGGAGTAGCACTTTTTGATCCCCAAAAGTACTTCTTCTCCACGCGAATCCTCTCGATCATAACGAATAATATTGAAGTCATGAAACGGAAGATCAATTTCGGAAGAGAGCCATAATTTACAAAGAGTTGTGACCTAAAAATTTGATAGATACCAATTCCTCTGCAGAACAGTGATCAATTTCCCGACCTCATTTGGAAAATTATCGATCGAAGGTTATGATTGGTGCAAGTAGGGGCTACTTTATTTTGAATTGCTTCAAAAAAGTTTTCACTATTGGAAGCATTGCCAGAACCAGATACATTAAAATTCGGAATATCAACGTTGCATGCAAGAATCCGGTTTATCGAATGTGTTCTTCACATTGCATACAAATGGGCATCAAGAAGTGGCAAACCAGAACTGAAATTGACAACATAAGCTCCTGCTTATTTTTGATTGGAGGCTATTACCATAACGTGGGTGTTTATTTCTCTGAAATATTAAGCGTAGCCAACATGAAACGAAGAATAGAATAAGAACTCAAAGACAAAATGGGTCTTCTTGTTTCTTGCTCTTGTTGCC
The DNA here is from genome assembly GCA_034211315.2 of Aedes japonicus. Classification (NCBI taxonomy): domain Eukaryota; kingdom Metazoa; phylum Arthropoda; class Insecta; order Diptera; family Culicidae; genus Aedes; species Aedes japonicus. The sequence continues at coordinate 56,379 of JASCZW010005537.1, forward strand.
GAAACCAGGACTTGAGTCCACGAAAAATGTAACAATGAGAGGAGAGTCAAAAGATGATTCTTTGTAGCTGCGCCTTTACCGACGGAGCTATGTAAGAGAGGACCGATTTCTGTCTGGTGGTATGTTTAAAACAGGGTTAGACAAATAACTGTAGACTGTGGAAAGACAATTAGACCATCGCTGGTTTTGATCTGACGATATCCATATAGGAAGGTACAATTGTCATCCATGAGTCATGGATCATGACTTGGGCCAGATTACTACGAATCTCTCATGCAGCCTACACTTGGTCTGGCACCCTGTATCTCCCCCTTACCCTTTGTTATTGAAGGTTGTGAGGTATATTTTTTAAAATATTGACACAATGTTTGTTTTTTCCATTATGACAATGGATTGTCTCACTTGATTATTATAATAAAACTTGTGGTGAACCTATGATGCGCTCATGATTTTGCTGATTGCATACGGCTCTCACTTTACGTACGGCTTTGGGAATCATCTCTTTTACGTGAACTGACAAGGACTATCACTTATTAATTCCAACAACACTTATCGAAGGCCGGTCTTCTACGGACCAAATCTTCACTTTGCGGCAGATCTTCCAAAAGTGTCCTGAATATAGAGTCCAATAAGCGCTTATGAAAAGAACGGCTTCCTGGGAAAGCTGACTAGACTTATCAAGGCTACGATAGATGGAACCCAGTTTGAAGTTGATGGAATCTCATGCCTGGTTTTCAACAAGACTCTTGAAGATGTTCTGAGACGAGTGGCATTCTCACGATTCTCAACAAAGCCAGTCAATTTATCTGCTTTTCCGATGACGTGGGCATTGTCGGTAAGCATTTGAGGCGACGGCAGAGCAGTACATTTATGAAAACCACGAAGCAGTGAAGATTAAGTTAAAGATAAATACGTCCAAAACATGACATGCGGAACCGTACACGACAGAGATCGACAAGGCAGCGGCGATCGTTACGATGGTAATGAGTTCGAAGTAGTCGACGAATTTGTCATTCTCGACTTACAGGTTACTGCCGACAATGATAATAGCCGTGAGATAACAGCCGGCGGCGTATTATTATTGGAATTCGTGTCTACTACAGACTCTATAAGCAACTGCGACCTGTTTTTTACATGTGGATTTAGCTCCCGTACAACGTGTATCCTGTAAAAAAAACTCTAAATAGATCGGTTGTTATCTACGGGCAAGAGACGTAGACAATGCTTGACGAAGACTTGCGAGCAGTTGGAGTTTTTTAACCAAAGGATGTTAACAGAGTCTTGAGGTGAAGAGTACAGTCAAATCTGTACGAATACGCTGACCAGGACATGTTGCGTGAATGCTGCGAGAAAGGTGTTCGATGGGAATACGGTTGGCAAAAAACGACGATTGACACTGTTTTCTTCTCGCACGAACTTTGAAGTGATTGGACGGAATCCATGGGGCCTGGCAACCCTATCCTATTTACTAGCGTTTGACAGTATGCAACATATCACGGGCCTTATTTGAATAAGGCCCGTCTGACGTTTGTTACTACGGGCAGGAACGCCAGCATTGTATACAAACAATGAATCTTTTGACGTTTTGTTGTTAGAGATGTTGACTACAAGAAAATCTCTGTCCGCCATGATCCCTTCTCTAAATCCGTTAATCATTCTACGTTTCGGTCAATATATATGCAACCCTCTATCAGTCCTTGTGAACCTCTGTCGACTGTTGCTTGAGATTTGTTTAGGTAAATCTTACTTGAATCCTAGAGGGTTTGAGCTGTTTAGTGGAATACCTGTAACTAGAAATTAGAAGAAAAATTAGTATCTTCCATTTAATTCCAACTACCTTTGCTTATCTTCGACAGATAAGCAAAGGTAGTTGGAATTAAATGGAAGATACTAATTTTTCTTCTAATTTCTAGTTAAATCTTACTTGTTACGAAGGTGAAACGGACTTTTTTGCTCTGTTACGGTGACAGAAGGATGAAAGACGTCTTCTCTCTAGTTTCAATCCAAAGTGCCGACAGCAACGCGATAACCGTTGGTGGCAATATTATGGAGACACTATCCGTTTCAGGTTCACCTATTAGAATATACGGTACATGAAGTACTATACGAATGGTACATAGAAAAAAAATCTGAGTTTTCATTGTGATGTAAATATCAAAGCATGTAAAATCGTAATTCATTCTTCATGAACCAGCAACTTGCATGAAATTGTTTGCAATCTTCAATGGGCCATACAATAATGTTTGCAATCTTCCATACAACAAGCTAGATTTAGGCGTTGTCTGGCTTAAATTTATATGAAATATCCCATTATTTTCTGCCAAATCAAGCATTCCCTTTATGTGCCTATGCTTTATGCTGAAAATTCAATGTTTATTTTTATCTGTGTACAACATTATGAGAGGTTTGTTCGTGTTAGTGTTTAGATTGTCATATAATATTCCAGACAAATAAAGTTTCAAACGTGATTATACAGTGTCTAGTGCATCATTGAGCACACGCTACAAAATAAACTTAAACGGTTTTCATTCAGCTCATTATAAAGGGTCACCCACAATTGATACGTTGCGGATGCGTTGACGTAAATTTGACAGAAAACCTATGGGAAAACTGTCAAATTCACGCAAACGCATCCGCAACGTATCAATTGTGGGCCAGCCATAAGGCAGGCCAAGTGTATAATTTATTTTGTTCAATTCTGTATGTACACACAGAAAAATCATGTAAATTAAGGTGCTCTGAGACTTAAGTATCAAACCGTGAGTTTTGAAAGCAGCTTTTACAAATGGTTACGCCTTCCAGTCATTGAAGATTTAATCCTAGATGATTCGATCCCTCACCTTCAATTGTGACACGTGCATCCCACATGGCAACAGATCCTTTCAATAACCACAGGAAAGACCACACTGGCAATCAGACACCCCAATCGACAGTAACGTTTGCGTTAAAAAACATTAACAAAAATTGCCGATTTTTCATGGGTTTACCTTCGCCCGCACTGACGAAACTACCCATGCACCGTTAATCATAGCAACTCATGAGTCAGCAGATAAAATTTGACAGCTCTATCAGTCGAACTCTAACCGTGATGGCGAAAACAGTGAAGCCACTCCCTTCAGAAGTGTACGCGTTCAAAGAACGGCACACCGCCGCGTCGAAAACGGACATCGTGCGGCGATTTGTGGACGCCGGATACGCCAGTTCCGGCATCTACAACCTCTTGGCACTAATAGACAACAATCAGAGCATCGAAAAACAGCTCTGAGCGACAAGATGCTCCAAAGGATGCTGAAGAGGAAAACAGACGCTACGTGCGCTTGGCCGGGAGGTCGATTCAACCGGCCAAACAGTGAACAAGTACCTGGTGAACATGAACATACATTTCAGGAAGCGGAAGTCGCGTCCACTGGTTTCAGAGCTGCAGGCAATGACGCAGCGGCAGCGGCTGAATAATATGGTCAACACGATTTTCCCGGCCAATCGCGATGTGGCGGTGTGATGAATGACGAGACCTATCTCACCCTGGAAGAGATTTGTATTTTACTTCCCCCACGAAAGAAGTGAGCTCCGAGGTGAAGTTCATTTCACACACCAAGTTCCCCAAGAAGGTGTTGCTGTGGCTCAAAATCAGCGAGAAGAGGATGTCAAAGCCGCTCTTCTTCACTCCGGCCTGGCCGTGAACGGGGAATTTCTAGTACGAAAGGCCTGCGGGAAGTTGCGTCATTCACCAAGAAATATCATAAGGGCGAAGACGCGGTGTCCTGGCCGGATCTGGCGTCGGCCCACTACTTGAAGCGATCGTTGGAGGAGATGGAGCGGCAGAGTATCAATGTGATACCCAAGTCGGCGAACCCGCCCAACGTCCTCCAGCTGCGCCCTATCGAGAATTTCTGGGTCAACCTGAAGCGTAAGATCTACTCCAACAATTTTGTCGCCAAAACTGAGGAGGAATTAATAAATAATATGAAAAAAGAACTCAAAAACATGCCTACACGCTTTATTTTGAAAGTAAGCTTAAATTATTACCTTACATGGGAAATTTATCAAAAGCAAGTATCTGTCGTAGCTTTTTTTTATCACCATCCGAAAAAAGTCTTATTTCAATGCAAACGTTACTCGGGGTCGGTCGGTTTCACTTTTCTTCCGCTGCAAACTCGTCGCTGGATCGTCTGGGTCTCCTTGAATGATTTAACTACACAGGACACGGTCGAGTTGTCGATTCCAAACTTTTTCGCATTCCACCTATGGGACTGGCCTGAATTTTCCACGAACGCGCCCATATTTGTTTGTCGAAGCATTTTTTGCTTGGAAGCCATCTCGATAACCACTTGTTACGAAATTGCACATAAAAACATTACACTCTGAACTAGTTTTATCCAAAGTTTCATCAACTTTTACCCATGAATAAAAAGTTATAAACAAAAAAGTGCTGAATAAACCCATGAATAAAAAGTTTTACACATAATTTTTTCGAGTACAGCTTCTGTACCAATTTTGTTAAAAATTTGAGACCCACAATTATTTTCTATGGATTTTTTTTTATTATTGGGGACAAATTAAGTTTATTCCTTTGTCTTTTATTCCAGAAGGAACTTAATAATTCTACTTGCAGTGTTGTAGCACATCAATGGGGGCAAATCAATCGTCATGGCTGGCCCGCAATTGATACGTTTCGGACGCGTTTGCGTGAATTTTACAGTATTCACATAGGTTTTCTGTCAGATTTATGTCAACGCATCCGCAACGTACCAATTATGGGTCAACCATCACTCTCAAGGTCAAACAAATTAACAGAATACCTTTTAATATAGTTCATCTGGATATTATGATTTCTTGTTTTTGTTTTAATGGTACATTGTTGTCCCAGTTGTTAGCTATGTCGATCATTTAAAAACCTCCACACGTTGATTTTTAAAAAGCGACTTAATTGACTGAAACATAAGACCTTTTTATATAAGGATTCCTTCGGTACACGCACAATTGTAGATAATGGAAATCACTCTCATATTAACTCATAGGGTCTGTGTTTGAATTGGAGATAAATATTTTTTCAAATTGTTCACGAAAAATCAAAAATATACATTTTTATTGTGAGGATGACACACCAGTAAAAGAAGGAGAAAATAAGGTCAGGCAAGACACAAACTTGTACGATTTCCCCTATCTAACAAGTTTACTTCGCAAATGAAACAGTTCAACAGTTTTCATAAACACATTTCTTTATTATTGACATTTCAACTGTAAGTTACACGATCTCATCCTGCGCAATGGGCTTATGTATATCAAACAGTATTGAATATTTAAAAAACACCACTGAAGGGAGACTGATTTAAACATCAGATCAGCCAAACAGCATCGAAAAACATTAAAACATAGTACTGAACATTCGCAATTTTATACAACTTCATATTAGAACATGCATTATCATTCACCCTAGTTCACTTTTTTGATGCAGAAAAAACTGGCCAGCCTAGCTTTCTTGTTTTTGCTTTTCTTCTTTTTTATCGTGCATTTGTTGCAAAGTTCAGCGTTATCTCGAATCAACAGGGCTGTAGGAGCTTCAGTGCTTTCTTCGGATGTTTGATAAGAAACTGTAGCCGATGGACGAAGTTGTGGATAGTCCGGGGAGTTTTCTAGATCACCTGGTGAGTTAGGGCTGGACATTGCATTGCTATTTTCATTTTGCTCTAAATGCAAGTCTGGAGCATACAGTAATGCACGCTTTGCTCTTGGTGCAGTAGATGTATTAGGATTGGATGTTAAATTTGAAGCTAGCATGCCAGCGAAGCTTTCGTCACTATGAAGGGTAATATTGTGGAAAGAGATATTCAGTTCAGGGCTGGTCTGAGTGCTAACTGATGCAAACACCCGGTTCAATGATGTCTGGCTGCTGTATCGTAAGTAGTTTGCCAGAACAAGCTGTCTGTCCAGATCCTTTTCCGAATCACGCTCTCTTTGGCGTTCCTTTTCACGTTTAGAATGTTCCAAACGCATGGTCTCAATCTTTTGTTTTAAGCTCTCTATCTTGGCAATATCATCTTTTCGGAGCATTTCACTAAATTCAAGATGTCGCTGTAAATTACTTACTTCATCTGAAGTCTCTTTTAACATTGCTCGGAGAACATTAGCGTCCTGCACTGTTTCAACTTCAGTATTCTGAAAGTAAGTAAAAGTGTTTAGTGCAACGAAAATCACGTAAACATTTTACGAACCTCTTGTAACACAGTTTCAATAGTCGATTCCGGCATAGACTTGTGCCGAACAAATGAATGATGAACATGTTGGCTGAGCGTCTCATCGATATATTGTTTTACCTTACTTTTAACGTGTCCATACTTTTGGGGTCTTACGATGCTAGTACGACTCTGCGGTCCACATGTATTTGGAAGATTGCCTTCCGATTTTGAACTTCTCTGGTTACCAAATGACAAGGAACTGGATGAAGGTTTTCTACCAGATTTTTTGTCATTTTGAGTCAAACTCATACGCTTGTTCGACAACGGATGATACTTAACAAACAGATTGCTTGAGTTGCTTGAGCCACTGCCATTCTCGTTTTCGGTTGACAAATTGTAGTTTTCACTTGATGAGTTTGTTTGAGACGTGGTAACCGAACAATGAGAACCTTTAAAATTAATCGTAATATTAATACTCTTATGCAAAATGGAAAGTCTATTGGAACAGTACACAACAAACTTATGACACACTATATATTGTTAAATCAATTACCTAGGGCCGTGATATTGTTCACCGGTACAAGTATACCCGGTGGACTTATGGGGATGTCATCGTCCAATTCATCGAATTCCATCAGGAGACTACCCGGGAATGTTTCATCATTCAATATTTGGAAGGAAGATTCGGGCATCATTTTTATTTCTAATTGAACACCATTGTCTAGTAAACAGAGCACAACACAACCTTTCCGAAACTTGCTGTGGCCAACAACTTTGAGAGATTATCTAGATCAAAAGAGTGTATAGAACTTCAAATCGCTGTTCATTTGCTGTAAGAGACATTGGAACTCAATTCAAATTAAATATATTCACGCATGGTTCGAGGGGCAAATGAAATTACAATATAAGTGAAATTGCTGAATAAATGGGAACGACAGCATTAAGCGTTTATTGCGTATTGAATGTTGATTACTGGCGTTTATGGTTTGGTGACAAAAATGGGAACAATATAACTATGAATTCTGGTGATATAATTCTGTTTGTTCTGTTCACAATTCAAGGATGCATTAAAAGATACGTGTTTTAGCTTTCAAGTAGAATATTGTTATCTTAGTAATTATCTTAGAAATTTCCTTGCGCTGTGATGATCGGTTCGTCGTGCTGCAAGTGCTCAGTAGCGATTAGGCCATATGAATAAAAACGAGTATTTACTCACAAGCAAACCAGTTTGAGTAAAGTAAACTGTTTGAGCATTTGCTCAAATTCGTATGAATAAAGTTGTACTTTACTCGGAGTAAGTTCGAATTTCGAATATAGCATTTGCTCCGTCAAAATAAATTTCTCTTGCTTTTCTTAGGTACACGCAGAAAAAAAATACCATCATAACAAAAATAAAATTGCTTTATTTCAAACATGTTTTATGTTTAAACCCAAGTATCATCGATGTGTTAAATAAAAATCATGTTATGTTTATTTTAAACATTAATGATAAGAATAAACGTACAAATCTTTGAAACAAGAATAAATTATTATTGTGCTTAGAACATATTAGGATTATTTTGGTTGCGTTCTAAATTTTATTTATTCTATGGATCTAAGTTAGTTTAATTCTGGTTGTGGCTTGAATGCCAACAGGTTCTGAGAACCGAGCAAATAATCTATCGATTAATGTAATGATTTGCTCATGTTGCAACTGCAAATGCTTGCCTCGACCTCACATTCTGGAGAGGAAAGTACACGTTAAAATTCCCGATCAATATATTGTTGAAATTAACATGCTTTGAATATGATTAAAAAATTATTATTTTTGTTCGAAACATACTTTCTATTTCCTTTAAATAATTTTTATGTTTCAAGTTGAACATTGACAGTTTCAATTTCAATGGACAAAATTTGTATCCGTCCAGAAAAAAAGATTGTCGGTAAACAAAAAAATTGTCTGAAATATCTATACGGGAAGATGTCTGACGATTCCTTCATCGAGGAGTATCTGGAGGATGAACAGAATCACAGTAATTCTATTTTATTTACCATGGAGAATAGTTGCCATGGTGAGGATTGCTCCATCGTAGAACCACTTCTATTCTTTTTCTTATAACTTAAAGTCTTTTTAAAAAAAAAATTATAAAAATCGTGCGTTGGACAGATTTGCTAATTGATTTTTAAGTTTAATTTTTGATTTTTTTGAAGAAAAAATTTTTTTTTACAGTGTTCATATTTTTTTCCTAAAGTCAAATTGATTAACTACAACTTCTGCTCAGACGCAATTTTATTACAACCAACGGTTTTCGAGTTATGATTTTTTGAAAAATACGCATGACAAAACACATACGCCCTTTTGAAAAAAATGTCTTGAGTCAAAAAATTCCCTTAACCCGCGGAAAATCCATCATCACCAATTCCGAAGACATGTGCAAAGTTTCATCCAAATCGGAGAGGGTCGTGCAAGATTATGACTTTTTCCGGCTGATTTCATCTGGAAACGCTCTATATCAGGAAGCTGACAAAATTTCATATGTGTTTTGGTAAATCAATATACAAATTCCTTTTCAGTTCCCGTAATTGTCCCTTTCCTGAAAGTGATTAAGAACTTTGCACACGGAAGATTAAGTCAGATTAAATGATTTCATGTTAATCGAACTATACCAGGTGATGGTTGAAAATCTTGAAATCCTCCAGGACATAAGCTTCATCGTCCTGAACAACGCATGAAAACTGCGTCACTCTTCCCACGTAAAATAGAAGCGCTGCTTAAAGCCAAAACTGGGCCCGTTACGCTACCGAAACCTGTTTTTGGACAAGGTATACAGACAACCGATGAGATGATACCAGTTGGTGACTTACTTCCAAGTTTAACACACGATAGCATGAAGAGACTAGTGACAATATTTGCGCTTCTGCTGTTGATTGCTAAGCGGTCGAACTGCCAGGTAAATACCTACTGGAAACATTGAACAACGGTTTTTTTTGTATGTCTTACTGTAACATTTTTCTATGTCCTTTTAGTATGAGATTGTAAATCAAATTGTATTTGAGCAGTAATAGCTAATTAGATTATTGATAATCAATCATTCGGTTCTTTCTTGGGCCAACTAACCAACTTTTCTGGAATTCTTATTTATTGCTACTGAACCGCTAAAATATGACGTTGAAAAATAAGTAAAGTAAAACACGTTGCCTTATTCAATATGTCCGCTACAATCTATTTATAATAATTTTGAATAACTTATATTTGATTTTGTAGGACGAATGTCTAGGAAAATGCGTAAAAAAAGATATGTGCAAAGCAGAAAAAAGTACAGATGTCTTCGTATTGCCTGTAGTTACAGATCCCTCGCTTGGTATTGATTTGAGGTGATTCTCAGGAATGGTATTACCTGTGTTTGTTGGGCTAAATCTCTCTTCCCCAGATTCAATGCTGGTTGTGACAGCCTGGAAACTTGCTGTAAAGATGCTGAAATCATTCCGAGTGCACCCAGACAAGAAGTCCAATTTGAACAGTGTGGCATCCGGAATGAAAATGGCATCGGTTATAGGCTAGTTGGTAATAAAGTTGGATCAGCTCAGTATGGTAAATGGTTGATGTTGTTAGCAATATTTTCGATTTACATTTGCTCAAAATTTAAGGTGAGTTTCCGTGGACGCTTATGGTGTTGAAAGATCAGGTTTTGTTCGATCTTAAGAAGGAGATCTACGTCTGTGCAGCATCACTGATAGCTCCTGATTTGGGACTAACGACTGCTCACTGTGTCAGTGAACACAAAACAACCAAATACCTGGTTCGGGCAGGAGAATGGGACACCAGTAGTTTCCAGGAGCTGTTTTCGACACAGGTATACACAATTCTACTGGATTTATGAGAATTAAAAATAATGGTGAATTTGATTTCAGACACGTGAGGTATCGCAAGTTATTGTACACGAAAAATACAACGAGTACCATCACAACAATATAGCTCTTCTTAAGATGGATAAGGCTTTCAAAGCTGATCAGAACATACAGACTATCTGCTTACCATCACCGCAGCTTAGAGTTGTTGATGGTCAGGAATGCTTTACTGGTGCATGGGGAAAGGACAAATTCGAACAAGGTCATACACAGAATATTCTTCGCCGAATAGAAGTGCCGATTGTACCTCATGCGCGATGTCAGGATGCATTAAAATCAACCCGTCTTGGACCATTTTTCATCTTGGATGAGAGCTACATGTGTGCAGGTGGAGAGGAAAATGTTGACGCTTGTACCGGAGATGGTGGAGCTCCGCTGGCTTGTGCTGCAGATGACAGCCGTTACTTTCAAGCGGGAATCGTCGCTTGGGGAATCGGTTGTGGGCAGAAGAATATACCTGGAGCATACACAGATGTTTCTAAATTTCTAGATTGGATTCTTAATAAGATGGAGAGTTTGGGATCCGACATAAATGCCTCAAAATATTGATGAAAAGGGCATGTATGTAGAACTTGTGATTTTAGTACAACTATGGCTTCTCATCACAATGGAAATGTTCCAAGCAACTTTCAACAGTTTTAACCATATACTTTTGTAATGAACAACTAGTAATTCAAGCGAATCATCAATATAGACAATCACTTTCCTTATTTGAATAGTAAAAATGAATTTAATATCATTTATTCTAGAAATATACCGAAAAAACGAGTAAACAGGGTTAAACAAATATAAATAATGGTACTATTGAATATAACTTTATATTTTTTACCTACCCACGCGTCAGATGAAGAATGGTCCCAGCCTTCCTGGAACCTATTACAAGTATCTCGAATACATATAAATAATACTAAAATTTTCCAATACTTCTTGTTCGAATATGACAAGCTATCCAAAATCGCATCAGACAGAAGAGGTGTTCCTCCGTATTGATAATAATTGTTGGGTGAATTGATTTACGCGAAATCGCTTTAGTTTATTGCCATGTCCATGTAATCGAAGCATACCAGTATCGTGATTTCGGGAGGCGTTGATCAGTCGGGTAAATATGATCAACTTAGTACACAATTATAACGATCCTGGGCACTGGCCAAATCTTGTGGTAGTTTAACTTTAACTACCAGGTCCCAGCGCTAGTCTGGTTCTTTACCATTTTGGAAAGAAGCACACTAGGGTTGTCATATCAGTAATAATCCAGCCCGAAAGTGCTTCTGAAAATCCTCCGATTAACATTATTATTCTGTGATGATGATCAGTGGTCAAGTATAGTATTTGCGAATAGTTGAAATGTTGCATTTGATCACAGAATCGTAGTTGAAAAAACTAATATAGTTTATTATCAAAAGTCAGCACACTTTTGGAAAGCATCACTACACAGAAGAACTGTTCCATTATTCATCTCATTATCCTTTATTAATACTTATCGAAAATGCAGGTTTGATATTTGAACTAATTGGTTTCTTTTGTTATTAAGTTTGCTTACTTTCTGTTGCATTTTTTCGAGTATAATTTTTGAGCCGAAAAGGAAGGACATGGACAACACGACACCATCATGTGCTATGCTCACTCCGGATAGTAGTTTATTCAACTCCTCACCGCTGCAAATGGATTACAAGATTCGTGGGGTGATTTCGGCATTCTAGTTGCCACATGCGGCGTTTATTATCCTTGAGGATTTCAGAGACCAGACATCTCATCACAGTAGATAGATTGGTGCTAGTAATCATTGGTTCTCCGGACAATTTTTATCTCCCATGTTTTATATTAAGGATAATAAGTCAAGTTGGTCAAACCGTTAACTGAGAGCTAATGTCTTCCACTGAAATAATTTCACTTCGTCCTTTGTGTTATATACTAGCGCTGAGTAGCATAGTTTGGTATTATATACTAGTCGTTGAGTAGCATAAGAGGTTCACGCGAATGTAATAGGTACCAAATTTCATAACATGGGACCCGTTAGCATTACACGTTCATAGACCCTCAATTAAGCGTACATGGCAACATAATGAAATGAAAAGTTGAAGAAAATTTTGAGCCATTCGGTACATGTTTTTGATGACCTTGATAGGGGAAAACAAACATTCAGTAAGCATAGAAGCAAAAGTAGGTAATTTTTTTAAGCACATGATTGAGCTGCTTATACTGAAGTGAATTTAAATTTGATCTTTTTACAATGGAATTGTGTATGAATAAAAAAGACTTGCCGAACAAGAGTAATTAATAGCGTTCAATAACCTAACAATTAAGCGTAATGTTCTCATTGCAATTGCAAAATTTTTAATTAACGCTCGTATCGAAAAGATGAATCTAGTTCTACTTTTAAGCAATTGTTGAGATATTAAAAAAAATAAGACAACTTCTCATTTATTTATTTATTTATTTATTTATTCAGTTCGATTACATAACTTAAGACTTGAAGGTTTTTTTTCATGTTACAATGATTTTCACTGGTAGAATAAGCGCTGCAATTCCAGACTTTACAAATTCAACTAATTTTCTGTTCTACAATATTGATTCAACTTTTAAACTTTTTCTATTACTTGAAATGCTCTATACATCCTCTCTTGAATGCTATGAAAGAAGTTCCGCTGGAAAGATTATTTGGTAAAGAATTCCAGTGAACTAAAACTCGAACGAAAAATGAATTACCATACTGAGAGGTTCGATGTCGCGGAAGAATAAATTTCTTAGAACGATTGCTTCGTGAAAATTGTAATTTGCTGTATAAATAGTCTGGCAGTTTTGAGCTCGTAAGACCATGCAAAAATAAACATGAACGTAGTTTGCTGAAGTATTCAAATCGGCAGCCAATTAATATATGCTGCAAGTGAGAAACACTTGTGTATCTCTTTAAGTTGAACACATAACGTAGGCATGCCTTCAAGGTGACCCGTAGTTTATTAAATGAGAAAACCGATATTTCTTCTAGAAGAAAGTCACAAGCCATGCAATGTGGAAGAATAAGGCTTTTAAACAGCTTTAACTTGGTATCACTTTTGAGAAACGACGATGAAACATATAGTGAACGCAAAGAAGCGCAGATTTTCCCACATTGTAACATAGCACTCTTGTTCCACCCAAAATTAGATTGATTATGAATGCCCAAACTCGTTGCATTTTCAATATATTCAATTGTTTCTTGATGTAATTTTAATATTGGTTTCAATGTTACATGGAATGAAGAGTTGGAAATAAAAATTGCCTTCGTTTTTCTAGAATTAAGAGTAAGCCTATTACTCGTAGACCATTCGTGCATTCTTTGTAAATCTTCATTTATTTTGCTGGATAGTTCTACAGCAGACATATTTTCGGAATCGAAATATAATTGTGCGTCATTAGCGAATAAATGTATTTTGCAATTTTTTTTCTACTTCACAAAGGCCGTTAATATATAATGAAAAAAGAAGAGACCCAAGAATTGAGCCCTGAGGAACTCCTGATGTGATACGAATAAATTCGGAATAAACTTCATTGTTCAAGACAGTCTGCGTCGCCGCTTGGGCATAAGGTATCAAATTCCTGCATAACACATTGCAGCGCCCATGAATAAAATTCGTCTAACACTGATAGGCAAAATAAATTGCCCACTTCATTTTATTTAAATTTCTTTCATTTATTTGGTTCAAATTAAAGTAAACGCAATGTAGTCTTTTTTGATATCTTATTTTTTATATTTTTTTCAAGTTTCACTAATGGAATAATAAAAATAAAAAGAGTTCGACTTAAAAACTAAAAAATCATTTTGTATTCAAAAATAAACAGTGAAAAAAAGTATCCCCCTCCTCTTTTACTTGTCCTAGGTTCTTTTTTTTTAATTTTGTATGGAGCGTAGATGTAAAAAAATTTTGTATGGAGCGTAGGTTGGACCCCTCCCTTCCCCAGAGAAGTCTACTTGTTTTATGAATAGCCCCTGGGTACTATATTTGACTCCAAATTAACCTTTGAGGATCTACAAGGCAACCAACATGCTCGGTTTATCAATAGGTTTAGTTTTTATTTCAAGGATCCCTACACAATCAAATGATTGTGTGTTGCATATGTTAGACCCATACTTGAATATTGTAGCATACTCTAGGCTCCATATCCCGATTCACACGTAAATCGTATTGAATCAGTACAAATACTGTTTTCGTTGTTTGTTTTACTGAAGTTAGGATGGGTGAACTTGCCATTACCGTCTTATGATTTACAATGCATGCTGAATAATCTAGGCAGACTTAAGAACAAAGAGAGTTTGCAATGGTAGCCTTTATAAACGATGTTATTCCCTAAAGAGTACACATTCCGGTAATTATGGAAAATGTGAACATTTAAGCTTCTATTTGCACTTTGATAAATAGAAACATGTTTTATATCAAAAACCAAAGAACAGCCTATGCGGAAAATGGGCCTAAAATATTACTAAAGGGTGTATTCGATAAAAATGGCAGAAAATCTTCTGTAACTTTTGAATCGTATGAGTAAAAAAACTAGAAATTTGAGTAGATCTTATCCATAGTGTATTATTTACATCTGCCAAGTTTCATAGTTATACATTCAGTAGTTCCAGTCATGTCGTCGAAACAAGAAATTGTCCGTGAGAAAATTTTGTGCACTCACAATCAAAATCCAGGGGCGTCCCACCGGTGGATTGCTAAAAGGCTTGGAATTGCAAATACAACTGTGTCTCGTGTAATAAGAACCTTCAAGGAGCGTCTGAGTGTCCAAAGGAAGGAAGGGAGTGGTCGTAAAAGTGGTCCAATGGACAGTAAAACGGCCAGGAAAGTCGTACAACAATTCAAGAACCGTCCAAACATGTCAATTCGAGATGTCGCTAAAAAGTCTAAGGTGTCAGTCGGTTTTGTGCAGAAAACCATGAAACTTGCGGGGTTCATGTTTACAAAGTGCAAAAAGCCCCAAACCGAAATGAAAAACAAAACATCACTGCGAAAACCCGCGCCCGGAAACTTAACACGAAGCTGCTCACCAAATCCGGTTGCATCATGATGGATGACGAAACATACGTCAAGGCCGACTTCCGTCAACTTCCTGGGCAAGAATATTTTGTTGCCAAGTCGAAGTTTGATGTTCCGGAGGATGTTCGAAAGAAGAAACTATCGAAATTTGCAAAGAAGTTTCTAATCTGGCAGGCGATTTGCGGATGTGGTGAAATAAGTGCTCCCTTCATCACTTCCGGAACAATAAACGGTGCGATTTACACGGAAGAGTGCCTTAAGAAGCGTCTCTTGCCATTCATTAAGAAGCACAAAGGATCAACTCTGTTTTGGCCTGATCTAGCATCCTGCCACTACGCTCGAAACGTATTGGAGTGGTACCGAGCCAACGGAGTCAATTTTGTGCCAAAGGATATGCACCCACCAAATTCACCGGAACTTCGTCCAATTGAAAAATTCTGGGCAATTATGAAAACGGAACTTCGCAAACATCCCAAAACTATAAAAACAGAGCTAGAATTGACGAAAATTTGGGTAAAAACAAAAAAAACTCTGGGATAATCGGTTGTACAAAATTTGATGGGTGGAGTGAAAAGGAAGGTGCGGGCATTCGGGATGGGAGATGAAATTGAATAAAACAAATGTTGTAAATCAAAACTCATAAGTAGTTCTTCATTCCCTGAAAATTTCAAGAAAATCCGATAATCAGTTTAATTTTGATGAGTATATATGTGTGTGCCATTTTTATCGAATACACCCTTTATGTACAGAGATACACTGAAAAAAAAGCTTTCGTTTCGAGGTTAGCAAGGCAATAATAAAACGTAAAATAGTGAAATAAACGTAGATGATAAGAATGTAACGTAATTTAAATGATCGACAATAAATAAATAAATGTTGCATGTTGAGTTACCAAGGCAGTCTACCTCGCCTTATCACACTATGCACACTTAGTTTTTTCTACAGAAATCTGTAAAATTTTACCGAATTCTCAACAGCATTCGGTAATCCGATTTAATGGATTTCGGTGAAATTTTACAGTTATCTGTAAAAAAATTACCGGAGTTGTAAAAAAAGTTTAGGGAATGATATTGAACATTTGCAATATGTACACCGTGTCTAATTTATTCTCATACACTTTTTCCTTGCATTGTTGTCGTGCAACTACTAAACATGCTTCGCTTCACGTATGTGTTGGTGTAGTTTTGCACCATGTTTATACAAACGCTTTTAGGTTATGTCGGATTGTTTTCATTCGGTGTTTATATTTTACCAGCGATGAAGGAGTTTCATTCTGTGGTGATAGAAAAGTGCTTGAAAGGTTAGCGCCCGGGCGCTATTTTCAGAAATTTGAAAAACCTCGGAGTAAAGCGGGATTTTGTGTACCGAAACATCCAAAGGTACCGTGGCACCTGCTCGTTGGATCACCGGAAGAGATCCGGTCGTACTCGTACAGTCTGGACTGTACGAGTTGTTGAAGTGGTCAGGGAACGGATTAGACGAAAATCGCAGCGCTCTGTACGTAAAATGGCCGCAGATCTGAATGTTTCGAGATCGTCAATGCACAATATACTGCAAAATGATCTCGGCTTCCAAGCTTTCAAGAAACGTTCACGGAGTTTCGGAACCTTATATGCAGAAACGACTCGAAAAAGCAAGTCTGCTTTTGTCGCGGCACGGTGGGGAAGAATATATCTCTTCCGAAGAAAAGTTATACGTCTTGCAACAATTCCACAACGTCCAGAACGACAGATTGTAGGCTTTCTCTTCGAGAACTGTTCCAGAGAGTGATATGAATATTCCACGGTTCCAAAGTGCTGCGTCAGTGATGGTTTGGGGAGGAATTTGCAAACGAGGCAAATAACCACTAGTTTTCATAGAAAAAGGCGTTAAAGTGAATGCCGTATATTATAAAACGGAAGTTTCTGAAAAAGTTGTCAAGCCATATGTACAAGAAGTGTTTGGAGATGATCACTATATGTTTCAGAAGGACGGAGCGCCATCGCATACTGCAAATCTCGTTCAGGGCTGGTGCCGAGAAAAGTTGACCGACTTTTTGAACAAGAATGAATGGCCTCCCAGTTCAGATCTGAATCCCTTGGATTATTTCGTATGTTCATTCATGCTGACGAAGGTAAATGACCATAGGGCGTCTAATATAAACCAATTCAAAATCGTAATAAAACGAATTTGGGACGAAATGGCGATGGAAGTCGTGCGTGTCGCCTGTGATGGTTTCGAAAAACGTCTGGAGCTGGTCAAGAAGGTTAAAGGCGGTGTTATTTCAAAACATATGCTGTAGTTGATCAGTATTATATTGCAATATAATGGGTATAGTTATCAATAAAATCTGGATAATCGATTTGAAATAAATAGAGTTTTATTTTGTATGAGAATATATTGGACAAGGTGTATATGGGTAATCTTTTCAATTGTATCGATCATTCCCTAAAAATATATATCGGCACATTTTTGACACATTATTTTTGAAATTTGAATGAAGTATGAATCACATTGCTGTATTTCATTAATCATTTTCTTTATTTTTATACATTTTCATCAGAGCCTTATGGGTCATTTTTATGGAACGCATTTCAATGTTATTTTGTTCATTTTCTGAGTGTAAAGGTGCAAGCTTAGGGCTCCCATTTTTTGCGTTTACTTTTATTGTTAATTTGGAGTCATTATGTGCACGGGAAAGGCAGAATTTGCAGGTTCTTTTCAAATTATTTTGGTAAAATTCAAAATACATTAGTAATTTTGATAGTCTATAGTAGTTTGAAATAGTTAGGATTATGGTATTTTAGCTAAAATATGTAATCAGAAAGATGGAATCGTCGATAAACCACATGCCACATTCGAGGAAAAAAGATATAGGCCTTTCGTTAATAAATTCAGTTTCTTGAATTTGATGATGATGTCATTTTTGTTGTGTCTCACATTTTACTCCACTTAATACCAGTTTAAATTAAAGACGATATGTATTCACTCATACCACGTAAATGAGAAGAGGATGTAAACGGCTGAAGGTAAAAGAAAATCACCCAAAGCCCACTTCGCCGGTTTCAAGCATGTCAAAAATCTGTTGTGATTTGTCGTATTATGAATGCAAAGTGTTTTGTCAACCTGTACTAACATTGAACAGTATTATTTTTAATCCAGCGTTGTTTTGAATTATCCTTTGGGCCGTGTACGTATGTACAACATAAAAAAAATAGAAACATTGAGTAGTGTTGACGATCGATGTAACCGGTTATCAGTCATCTGTTATGGGGATTCCCCCACATACGTTGGATAGCGAAAAAGACCGGTGTAATGAACTGAAGTATTTTAAAGTGTTCGTGCAAGTTGCATGATTTTATAATAACACCCATATTTTAATCTCAACTTTGTTGATAATACAGCTATACGACGTTCTACAGTTCAATCGATACTACCACTATTTGAAATTATCGCATCTAGAGAAAACAATCATGATTTGCTCATAATAATTGAGCTGTGTTCTATTTCCTCATGTTATCCACGTCTCTGCTCTGCACGAAGTTAGAAGCTGAAACCTGTTTATCGACAAGGTCTACAGACAAACGATGAGATGATGCCAGTTGATGACTTACTTCCAAGTTTAACACACGATAGCGCAGGGGATGAAGAGACCAGTGACGATATTTGCACTTCTGCTTTTGATTGCTAAGCGGTCTGACAGCCAGGTAAATGCCTACTGGAAATATTGAACAGCATAACGGGTTTTTGTTGTCTTTATATGACGTTTTTAAGATCTATATTCTTTGAGTATAAGCCTAATAAATCATGGATTTTCATTATTGCTGAGCAATAATAGCTTATCATTAATCATTCTGTTCTTTTTTGAGCCTCTTTGTTCATTCTGAAATTCCTTGAGTGCAACAAACCTTATTGACTGGAATTTTAATTTATTGCACTCAATTGCTAAAATAAGACGTTGAAAAAAAAAATACGATGAAAAAACATATAAAATAGTCATTCTAAATTCCACAAAATTCAAAAAAACACGCTGTCTTATTCAATATGTCCGCTACGATTTATTTTTAATATTTTTGACTAATTTCCTTTCGACTTTTTAGGAAGAATGCCAAGGAAAATGCGTAAAAAAAGATATGTGCAGAAAAGAAAACAGTACAGATGTCTTCGTAGTGCCTGTAATTACAGATCCCTTGGTATCCCCGCTTGGTATTGATTTGAGGTGATTCTCAGAAATGTTCTTACCTGTGGTCGTTGGGCTAAATTTTTCTTCCCCAGATTCAACGCTGGCTGTGACAGCCTGGAAACTTGCTGTAAAGATGCTGACATCATTCCGAGTGCACCCAGACAAGAAATTCAATTTGAACAATGCGGCATCCGGAATGAAAATGGAATCGGTTATAGGCTAGTTGGTGATAAAGTTGGGTCAGCTCAGTATGGTAAATGGTTGACTTTGTGGGCAATATTTTTGAGTTTAACTTGCTCAATATTTAAGGTGAGTTTCCGTGGACGCTTATGGTGTTGAAAGACCAGGTTTTGCTGGATCTTAAGAAGGAGATCTACGTCTGTGCAGCATCACTGATAGCTCCTGATTTGGGACTAACGACTGCTCACTGTGTCAGTGAGCACAAAACAACCAAATACCTGGTTCGGGCAGGAGAATGGGACACCAGTAGTTTTCAGGAGCTGTTTTCGACACAGGTATACACAATTCTACTGGATTTATGAGAATTAAAAACAATGGTGAATTTGATTTCAGACACGTGAGGTATCGCAAGTTATTGTACACGAAAAATACAACGAGTACCATCACAACAATATAGCTCTTCTTAAGATGGATAAGGCTTTCAAAGCTGATCAGAACATACAGACTATCTGCTTACCATCACCGCAGCTTAGAGTTGTTGATGGTCAGGAATGCTTTACTGGTGCATGGGGGAAGGACAAATTCGAACAAGGTCAAACACAGAATATTCTTCGCCGAATAGAAGTGCCGATTGTACCTCATGGCAAATGTCAGGATGCATTTAGATCCACACGTCTTGGACCCTTTTTCATCCTGGATGAGAGTTACATGTGTGCAGGTGGAGAGGAAAATGTTGACGCTTGTACCGGAGATGGCGGAGCTCCGCTGGCTTGTGCTGCAGATGGCAGCCGTTACTTTCAAGCAGGAATTGTAGCTTGGGGAATCGGTTGTGGACAGAAGAACATACCTGGAGCATACACAGACGTTTCTAAATTCCTAAATTGGATTCTGAGTACGATGGCGAGTTTAGGATCCGACATAAATGCCTCAAGATTTTGATGATTGGTGTATGTGTGTAGAATTCGTTGATATATTTATACAGTATTTTTAGTACAACTATAGCTTCTTATCATAACCAACCGTTTTGTATAATTTGGTGCCGCATGGAAATGCTCTGGCAACTATTTTAACAGAGCTAATCATACAATTTTGTAATGCACAACTAGTAAGTCTACAGAATCATCAGTATTGACAATCACTATCATTGTTGAAATAGGAAAAATGGATTAAATTTTATTTATTTTAGGAATATCCCCAAAAGACGATTAACGCATTTCAATCACTCACAAGCTACCCGAAATTTCCTCTCCGACCATAATTTGATGAAATTTTAAAATCCTCTGAAGTAGTAGACACTAACTTCAATGTGAGCAATATGCAATAGCAGTATGGAATAGGATATATTTTCAGATATTTCAAACAACACCCGTCCTTTAGTTCTCCCAACCGGGTTCAACCAAATAAAAATAATGGTACAATTGAATATAACTTTATTTTTTCCCTTAGGAAACTATTCCAAGTACAACTATTACATATAAACAATACTTAGCTCATCCAATACCTATTTCTTGAAAACGACAAACCAATGGCTGAGTTCATAACCAGCATCAGACAGAAGAGATGTTTCTAAGTATTAACAATAGATGTTGGTTGAATTGATTTACGAAAAATCACGATGGGAAAAGTTAAGTGCCATGTACGTATAATCGAAGTGTACTTGTATCGTGATTCCAGGAGACATTGATCAGTTGGGTAAAATTGATCAACATACTACGGAATTACAACGGACTAAAATAATCTTTCAAATTAAGGGATAGCTTAAATGATTTGGTTGAAAAACGTATAAGTAAAGATTTGCGACACTTTAAGTGGTTAAACATATATTTCGATGGGAAATCAAAAAATTGTTGCATTTGGTTCGACGAGAAAATTTTAATAAACTTACCAACTTTGCAAGCAAAACGTTTTTCAGTACATACAAACATTACAGGGTTTGTGGTGATTTTTTGCAATGAATAAATGTTTTAGACAAATCACACCAGTTAGTCATTTTTGTAATTACTGTTTTGTGGATTATTTACGTCCGTTACAAATGCGAAATGTAAATTATGTCATTCAAAAAATATCACCTTCCATTTTGACAACTGTAGTAAGCCGCTTCCAGAAACTACCGCATCCATGTTTTATCATGTTTCGGTCCATAGAGTCATCACTGATTTGATTTAAGCTTTGAGTGGCTCAACTATGTTGTGGAGGGTTCTATTGATATCGCGCTCGATGATGCCTTACACTAAATTATGCAAAGGAGTGATATCGGGACTGCTAGGGGACAAAAAATCCTTCTCCCAAAACTCCGGAATATTTTTCGCAAGCCATTTCTGTGTTTTCATAGCATTATGACCATTATTTCTTGCTGAAAGATGAAATAACGGCCAGCACCAACTCTCTTCATCAACGGTCCTGCATCAAAACCTTCAAGTATGTATCGGCTGTTTCCTTTAGACCGGTCCTGCGCTGCAAAATGCGCCTAGAACCAACACATGAGCTGGAAATATGGTAAACATTACAATAGTAACCTGAATACGGTGGTTTTTTAGAAATCTTCAATCGCCGTGATTTGGTTTCAGTCTTTGCGTAGCGCATACGATGATCAAGGTTGGGAAGTTGATCTGCTGGATTCTGTTCAAACATTTTTTTTCCATCTTGCTTTTGCCGTGCAGCCACGGCTCTTGTATTTCTTCCGGGTGTTGGGTGTGTTTATCAGCTTATGACTTTTTCATATAACAGACGGTTTTTTCCGACGCATTTACCGACCAAATTATCTCTTTTACGCTTTTTTCCGGCACGCAACAAATCGACGACGGTTGACCAATTGTTCTCTCATTGCCATTATTGCCAAATAAATCTGAATTCTGTTCTGCAAGCATGAGATAATGCCATTTGAAATTTACAGCAGAAATTCGGCACGCTCCTTCTATTTTAAGAGGTAAAAAAATAATTTATTTTAAGAGGTAACAAAATAATTTGATGGGTCTCTAAACTGGACCTTTTTCAAAGCATTGAATGAGCATACATACCTAACTATTTTGTCGTTGTTGTTTGTTTGTCTTTATTTGAGAGATTTTCAGCCGGTGGCTGGTGGTGGTTTTGAAAATACTTATAATCGAAGAAAAGTGATCAATTACTCCCGGAATAACGATATTACCTTTTTCTTAACAAAGAGTTGGAGCATGTTGAAATGTGGGGTAAGTTGAAACGGAAGTTATAATTTACACCGGAAGTGATCGAATATTCTAGTTATTTTTTTTTCAACAAACTACTCCCCTAAACACACCTTCTGACTGTAATTGCCGCGATATTGCAACAACTAAACGCACTCCCTGCCAGTGTTGACTTTTCGTTCTTTGCCAAATCCAACGAAACTCTTTGGTGTGCCTTTTTCTTAAAGGTCGGAAAGTATTGTTTGGAAGTGGTTTGTCATCAAATGTTTACGGTAGGTATTCATTCAATGTTCCATAACCATAAAGATTATAAAAACTCAATGGAAGACCCGTTTTGTCTTGAATTTTGCGTTTCAAATTGCTCAAATTTTCAACTCATCGGGGCAGATATAAATGCGTGCTGCAGGGCAAGTTGGAACAACGATTCAAAACGCCATATTTTATACCACAATTCAACATGGTCCGTTAATACATCCGGAACAGTGTCCACGTATTCCAAGGAAGCACTGAGTGTCGCGGCAGCTGCTCTTCGGAACAACAGAATGTCACTTTCAGAATCGGCTCGTTTCTACAGCATACCCAAACCTACTTTGTTCCGACACATCAAAGGGCTTAGCGGCATTAACGGCTCCAGAGGTAGATCCACTGCTATTCCTTTCGAAGTGAAAGCTAGGATGGTATGTTGCATCAGGACCATGGAGAAGTGGGGCTATGGTCTGAGCGAAAAGGAAATAATTTTTGATATGGCTCAGTTTCTGAAGAAAAATTCTATCAAGACGCCGTTCAAGGACGACATTCCAGGAGACGATTAATTCCTGAACTTCAAGCAGCGGCACGGTCGAAGTTACTCGGAAACGAACTGCTGATCCGTTCGTGATCTCTGAATGTTTTGAACTACTCAAAGAGGTTACCCGTAACGTTCCTTCAAAGAGAATCTACAGTTTCGACGAGACTAGCTTTTGTTTGGATCCAAGTCGCATCAAAGTGGTCGATACGAAGGAAAAGGCAACACATAGACTGACTGCTGGCCCATGGAGGAAATATTACGCTATTATTATGGATGCAAATGTGTTTGGAGAAATACTTGCTCCCTTTATCATCTTCCGAGGCAAACATCTATGGGACAGCTGGATGGCTAAGGAAAAAGACGATATTTTTGGTATGGCGTATGCTGCTAATGAAAACTGGATGGACAGCGGTACTTTTTCAAATAAAAAATTCCAACGAAATTTTCCGACCGGAATTGGGAAACCTCGTCTAGTAGTATTGATTTATGATGGTCATTCCTAACATATTTCGCTGGACATAATCGAGTTGGCTTTGAAAGAAAACGTTGTCATTTTGAAGTTGCCTCCACACACCAACCACTTTCTTCAGCCAACGGATCTCTCTGTTTTAAAGCCGCTCAAACATGAATACTACAACGCAGTTATCAGTTGGCTGCGCAGAAACTATGGCATCAAGATGCCGAAACAAGTGTTTTCAACCATAATATCTCGAGTGTGAGAGGAACTTAATCCACAAATTATCAAAAATGCTGGGTTTTATACATTTGATAAAGATTTAATTCCAAAGACCACATTTGGGCCAGATTCAAAGAGTCTCTACTACGGCTGTCCTACCGGAAGTGTTGAACGAATCAGCCACCAGGATCAGAAAACATCCAGAAATAGCAGAACAGAGCTCATATTCTGCAAAATCGTTTGAAGTATTTCTGCTGGATCATATTAGGCAAGATGCTGTTAGCGAGAAATCAAACAGGCGTCGAGTCTGCACTGGAGCGTAGGTCGTTACATCACTAGAAGTCGTAGACCGACTGCTCAAAATTGAGGAAGATAGAGCTAAGAAGAAAAGCAGGAAGAAGCAACTACGGGAAGACCAAGTGACATAGAAGAACAAGAAGCAAAATGTGACACCGAAGAACAAAAAAATAATTCAGGAAGACGATGTGAGGAACTGAGCAGTTGAAAGTGGAGACAATTTGTAATATTTTTTTTAATTCGCTAAGTGGAATAAATATTTTCTTTTCATATAACAGCATTGATGATGTAAATCTTTTAATCTATACTTTGTGAGGAAGGTTGAAGGTTCTTAAATTGATCGATAATAAATTTATTAAATTTTCGTTCCCCTTGATTTGTTCCCACAATCTGCACTGAAGTATTTAATGAAAAGTGATCATGTTCAAACTGTATGGTTTAATTTTGAGATTCTTGATCTACTTTTCCTCGTAGTGAGCACTTGCTCTTAGAAAATTAAAACATGAAGAATGTAAACATTCAACATTATAAAGCGCACAATTCAAGAACAAAATAGCTTACTATCCCTGAAAGTAATCCGAATGGTCACCAGGAGATAACTAATAGGATAGCTTTTTAGCGTAGTGTGTAGTTTGGTTCTTCAGAATATTGCCCCAAAAAATCGCTTGTGGCTTTGTTGTACAGTCATCTCAACAACCTCGCGTTTCTTAAGTCTCACTGAATATACATATTTTGTTTTCAAAACGGCAATATAAGCTTATGTTTGCATATACCGCAGTATTTCAATTTGCCCAGCAAAAAAAATCTGAATACAAAATATTTAAAAAACAGTTTTGTAAGAATACTTATTTTTTAAGTATTAGTTTTGATCTGAACTAGTAAACACCACAAACGGATACAAATTTTATCAAATGGCGATTTTTTGACAGCGCTTCCAAGTTCAACTTTGAAAAAAAAAAACCGTTTCAACTTGCCCCGCTGTACCGTTAATGACTGGACAATGAGTACTATTAGTACTTTGCGTACTCGCTGTACCAAGAACATACATCCAGGCTCGAATATTTCCGTTAGAACATCAGCCCTGTCTAGTTTAGGTTTGACCAAACTAAAATTGACAGATATTGAATGATTAGGGAACGTCCATTAATTATGTCACGCAAAAAATGACTTTTTATAACCCCCCTTCCCTCCCCTTGTCACATTTTTTGTATGTATCTTCAAATTTTTTTGTATGGATCGTCACATTTTCCCAAACACCACCTCCCCTCTTACTGCGTGACATAATTAATAGACCTTCCCCTATCAAATCTCCCTTATGGGGCTAGGACTATAGTTTAAACATAAGTCTCAACAATTTGAAGAAAAATGAATTACATAACTTTCTTAGACTTAATGCCTTCAACGACCATTTTTAGTGTTTTTATTTCTGTACACCAGTTTAACCACAGAGAACAGACGTCCAGGCTAAAACGACCGCATGTGATCATAAACGGAACAGTCGATTCAAATGAGTATTGGGGGTCTAATGGGGTGGCGCTAGTGTTTCAATTTTGACAAAGGGACATTGAAAACACGCTCATCCGGATTTACCCAAAATTGAGTAAAGGTAACCCAAAATCATATAAATTGGAACTACTCACAACTACAACTACTAGTTCTACTCATTATTATAGAATGTAGTTTTTATGGTTCCGGTGAGGATTCCAATAAGCTATCAAAAGTTGGTAATTTGATTGGGTAAGAATTTGCCATAGAAAGAATTTGCCAACAGCAAACGCAATGGAATGCGAATATCTTCAAGATGATGTTAGAGCGGATAGAAACAAATTCACATGGAGAGACATCAAATTTGGTTGATGTTTAAGCCGGTTAAAAAAGATCTATTTTATACATGGGTGCCGGATGACAAATCAAAAATTGATCTACACGGTTTCTTATCCAAGGGAAGAGTAATATATTTTTACCATTTTTTTTCACAGGTCGTTCTATGTGCGTGGAAACCAAGGGCAAAAGAACTTAAATTTGGAGAATTAGAAACGACTCCCATGAAACAGAAACGACTTGGACAAAAATAACTCTTTCCATGGGTGGATTACTTTCACCGTGATGTCAGTAATTAGTATGGAATGTCGCCGCACTACGGCGCCACAATATTAGTATACACATGTTTTTTTGTTATATTCGTATGCGCCAATTCATCTGTTGTCTGTGGTTTAACTGCAATTAGCCTCCTCATTTTCCAAATAATAATAATTTTCCGATTGCACATGCTATCGGCGAACTAGAATTCATCCAATATTAGTGAACGCCCATTAATTACGTCACGCAAAAATGACTTTTTAAAAACAAACCAACTTCCCCCCACCCCCTTGTCACATTTTTTGTATGGATCGTCACGTTTTCCCGAACCCGAAATACATCTGTCTTTTTTGCTTCATATTTTTGTTTTCAGCACTTTATAGCATATCACCAAAATTGGGAACGGACTCTTGCGCTGAACTGGCCGGCTTGACGCGCTGAAAGGGCTCAGTAGGGATTCTTTGTCAAGACCCGAAGCTAAGAGTAAGTTCCATTGTGGTTATATCGCATTAATTAGCAGAGCAGCACATCGATTAAGGTTTACTATTCTTTATATGCATTACAATTTCAGATTATCCATGGATATCCTAGGTTTTGTAAAATAATTTTAAACTATATTTTTTTTTGGTGGCTGTGGTACATTGTCTAAGCTTTCCAATTTATGATGGATGCGTAGGTCCGTATAAAATTGCAGCAGGACCACAATCTGCAGACATGTAAATGCAAATGAAATTGTTATTATCATATTATATTATTGCAGGAAAATTATCATCCATTCACTATGTTTGGTATCCATTCACAAAATTTTGTATGCTATTTTATATGTTATTTTCAGCTTCGCATATATGTGTCCTTGTAAGTTCTAGCTAAACCCATGGTATGTATTAGGAAAGATTAATATTGTTTTTTTCTTGAGAAAGGATCAAATACGGAAAATTCTACTTGAAACAGCTCTTTCCTTCTTTTATTCAAAATCTTACAGTTTACAATCATTCATTTCCTATGTCACTGACATTAAAATTCATTTATGGGTTCAGAAAACAAGAGTTTTCGGAAAGTTTCTTTTTTGTAGTTTAATTAAGTTTCCGTTTTTTCCATTATTCATACTCATATAAAATTTATATTGCCTTATTGTTTCCGAGACAATCAGGATATATATACATATTTAATTTTTATTTTCAGTGGGCTGCAATCAATAACTGGAATGGAGCGTGCGTCCCGCAACATAGCTGTAGTCCTCACAAGTTCCTACCTCATGCTGCCATGGGTCAAGAGATGACAAAGACCTCCAGCTAAGGGTTGCGTACTTAGCTGGTAGCGCAGCCTGTGCACTGTTGTCCTTCTGACGTCAGCAGATTGGCATTGATAATGCAATTCTGTCTACAATTGCAGCAGGACGACAATCTGTAGACATGCAGACAGTACAAATAGAATTGATATTATCATTTTATATTATAACATCCCTTCACAATATTTCTTATGCCATTTTTAGCTTCGCATTAGTGCATCGTCGTAAGTTTTAGTCCACCTAACCAACATTATGTATTTGAAAAGAAAGGTTAATTTTAACGTTTTTTAGAAACTTAACAATCATCAATGCAGGAGAAGTTGTTCAGCTTTTTTTTTCTAGAGAGCTGAATAACTTCTCGAAATTTGTTTGAGCGGTTTTTCGACACTGATGTTTCTTGGGAAGGATCATACGACAAATTTTACTAAAACAAAACTTCTCCTTCTTCGTCTATGTGAAATTTATTTTGACTTATTGTTTGCTAAAATTTTCTTTACTCTTTTGCTAGGCTACCAAGGCTCATATTATTTTATCTATAACCATATTAAAATTACAGGAAGACGTATTCCTACTATGAGACATTTTAATTAAATATTCGAGTATATTTCATTGCTTTATTACATACTACATGTATTGCACATTATGACATATTATTTATATTATATATTTATAATAAATGAAAGGTTGGGAGGGAGCATCAAGGTATCATTCAAGCTAGAACTGGACGATGGTTTGATTGACTGCCTAAGTCTAGGAGGGAATGAACAGTATCATTTTCTTTATCGTACCAATTCGATTATGATGTTGTGTTGTTCAGTTAGAGTGACGCACCCTTCTTAACGAGCCATTCGGTAGAAAGCTTAATAAGTATTGCGAATTGGGTTATTCGATTTGTTGAATCGTATTGTTGGAAGGAGATTCTTAATTTCCCGTGGATTACGCGTGAGTGTCTCTGCTTACGGGTCAACCCCACCCCCTTATCGATGATATCCATACATTCATTCCGAGCCAATCACGCTGCAGTCTTGAAAGAACTGTAATTTAAAACAAGAAGTGCAATTCCACAAAATTCGTCCCATCATTTGTTTTGTATCTTTACCGTAAAGTTTAGGGAGTGTCCCTTGACTCAGTCCTATATGCAGCGGCGGTGAATCACATTTTTAATCATAAACATAATCATAATCATTATTATTATTAAAATCATGATCATAATAATAATCAGAAAATGATTGAGCAGGAATTGATATTGAACTAGTAAAACGTTGGCTGTAAGCTTAATAAGACGTTTGTTTTTCTGACGTTTGTTTACGAAAAGTTAAACAACTTTTTTTTTTTCTAAAGACGAAAACATATTGGGTCTATTTGTTCAAATTCGTCTTATTATTTATGTTTATTGATAACAAAAATCTTTGTATAATTTATTTTTATCATACCTTTAGGTACTACACCGTGAACCACACCTGCTTTAATCAATACATAATTTCACAAGACAATTTAAAACTAAATTACTTTAAAACACCTCAATGGTTTTTACACATAATCGATCGGCTATTCCAGTTCACAACATTAGATTTTCTACTCAATACCTACATATTATTTTATTTCGGTTTCGGTTTGGATAAGCCATTTGAAAAATATATACTCACATACTAACAAGATACACACAGAAAAAAAATCTGAATTTTGATTATGATGTAAATATCAGAGCATTTAAAGCGAATTTTCCATCCTCGTGAAGCAGCAACTTGCATGAAATAGTTGTTATAAAGACGAGCTTTTGTATATAATAATATCCAAAGAATGAAATGTCCCAAAACTTTACACGATATATAATGTTATTTTATAAATTTGAAGACGCTCCGTTTATGTGCATGATATTAAAAAGAAGTCCGCTGGTTTTGTATTTGCTACTCCGTTACTGAACAGAACCAGTGTAATTGCACAGAGCCACATAGATGGAGCTTGTGAGTAACTTTACATCTTCAATGTACAAATTTACTAGTTCATTCTATTTATAGATCAGCCACGTCCTCACTCCACAATCATTCACTCAAAAAAATCGACACGTTATTTCCACGTGAAATTTACGTAACTTTCACCTGAACACGTAACCAAATCTTCTTCAGTAAAATCAAGTAAACATTACGTGCCAGTGAATTGCACGTAAAAAATCACGTAACATTTATGTGATCTTTACGTAGAATGTGGATTTACGTGGAAATCACGTAACTCCTACGTGAATTCCACGTGTTTATTACTGGTTACGTTACGATTTTTTTTAGTGTTGGTTAGAGCCCGTGTTTACCTCTACGTCTTCATAATTATCAAGGGATGGATAGTTTTGTGATAGTGAGGCAGGTTATTTCTATATCACGGATTCACTGTGGTAAGTGATGCGATCAATGAAAACACAATAAATGATAGAAAGAGGCAAGTGACAAATGGCTAGGAAGGGGACGGGCCTGGGATTGAACTCCCGGCCATCTGCTCAGTAAGCAGAACTCCATTTATGCGCATGAGTCACACAATTTTCCGGAGCACTTTCAGCATCAACACTGAACGGTGTTAACAAAATTTTAAATGGCTGTTCGTTCGCTTTGAAATCTTGGAATCGGTCAGAAAAATTTGCTTGCAGAGAGGAAACTGCACTGGCATACCTGATTTAATCGCATTCTTTGCACGATCCAAGCGTAGATTAATGAAAAATGTTTCTTGATTTAAGCTGCATTTCCCTTAGCGTCAATTTTTGCTCAAAGGATTTGGTGTGGTTAGAAAGATTGTGAACAAGCTTATTTTCCCAAGTTGCACATTCAAATCATTCAAATGTGTCGAGATGTCAATCAAGAATGCAAAATTCGCCATCCATTTTTGATCGTCGAACGGATGAGCTGCCTTTCCTTTTTGTTTCATAAACTCTGCGATTTCCGTCTTGAGATCGTAAACACGCTTAAGAACTTTCCCCCTGCTGAGCCAACGCACTTCAGTATAGAAAGGTATGTCTCCATATTCTGCAGCTAGCTCTGACAAAAAAGATTTGAATTCTCGATGATTGAGAACATTTGATCGAATAAATTTAACGACCTTAATGACATCCTTCACAACGTTCTTGGACCATACAATTTTAGCACACAAATTTTCCTTGTGTATGATGCAGTGGTACTGCATGAATTGCTCGCGAACACCATCTCGTCGCCGGAGATGAGCAATGGCACCTTCATGCTTTCCTGTGGAACCGAAAATGTTGCTTGCGCTCCTTAAAACGCAAAAAAAAAAACACAGTTACCAATCATAGGGGGCACCGTCGGTTATTGCACTCGCCAGTTTCTTCAAATCCATGCCGAATTGGTTTAGAATCGATGAGAGAGCGTTGAAAATATCAACACCTTTTGTGGTGCCTTTGAGCGGAAATAAACGTACGAGCTTTTCAGTAATCTCAAATGTCTTGGAAACACCCCTAACGAAAAACGCTAGCAGACCGGTGTCTGAAATGTCTGTTCTTTCATTCAGTGCGACCGAAAAATATGCGAAGTTTGCAGCTCTTTCTTTCAACGTATTTTGCATATCGTCTGCAATGTCTTCAACTCTACGAGTAATCGTAGCTCGCGACAGAGAAATTAGCGAAAACCCTCGACTTTGGGCTGGACATACCACGTCTACCACTGCCTTCAATCAATCTTTTACAAAATCACAGTTCAATGAAGGTTTGAAGTGTTTTGTTATTTTTTCCGCAACAATGTAACTGGCTTTAATGCACATTTCATTTTCAACTTTTCTATTATTAAACACGTTTTGCTTTCAATTTACTTGCCTTCTCTGAACGACATTTGCCTGAGAATTTGTCCATTTTCGATGCATGCTTTGACTCGTAATGGCGTTTTAAATTGTATTCTTTCATTACCGCTACTGATTCATTGCAGATTTAGCACACTAGTTTTTGATTGATTACAGTTAAAAAGTACGCTTCAGTCACTCGTTTTTTATTAGCCATTTCGAGAACCACAAACAAACTTCAGAGCAAAACAAAAACACTACCAAATAGTCGCACGCGTGATTGATGAATGGAAGTAGAATTAAGAATAATTTGGCTCTCATTCATTTGACTCTTGCTCTCAATCCATATTAGAAACGAGAAAAAGTTAAATGCTCTCCTCGCTGAATACTTTGCACTACGAATGACTCAAATTTCGGTAAGAGAACGAAAAGGAGAATGAAATGGTTTTGTGAATAAAGAGAGAGCTGCGACCAGTGTGCGAAAAATTCAAATTCAATAAGCAGTATCCCGTGAATTTACCCAACATCCATCTCGTCATTCACCGATTCGGTGCAAAACTGAATGTTCAGAAGAGCCAAAATTCGGTGCTAGCAAGAATACATTCAGTCACTTCGTCACAATGTTTGCGACTATTGTGTTTTGTGTTGCTCTCCTCTTTTTGTTTTGACTGACTAAGCCGGAGATCTGTATAGAAAAATGTGTTGGTACTATCCTGTGTGAATGAAGGCAATCGGTGCAAGTCACCTTTTTTGGAAGGGAACCCATGCTTGTGTTCGTTCGTACATTGCCTCTTCTTATTATTAATAATTCGTGTTTAGCAAAGACGAAAGAATTGAATAATGTTGTTTTTCGCACTCAGTTTGGGGCTCTCAATTCACACACTGGCTGCGACAACATGAGCATTAACTTATATGCCATTAACATGCTTTTAACGGCAGACGTGAGAACAGCATTTGACTGCCTGAACACAAGCAAAGCAGCGTATGTGATGTGATGTGATGTGTGATAAGAACCCACCATCAGTGCAAGGATTACCTATGGCTGCAGGACTATTCTCAGCAGGTTGTTCTGAGAGAATAGCCTACGTGATGGCTTCTTGTAGCAGGGTCAGCCGATCTCAGTGAGGACTTCGGAAGACTACGGCCAGAAGGTCGCGTGTCTTCGCATGACAAGGGACTGGCGACTCCACGAACCCTTGTCCAGTCAACAAATCCTTCGACTGCCTTAGGCTACCCCCCTAGGGAATCCCCGTTATATAGTTGTTAAAAGAACAGTGGAAATTTTTAGCAAAAATGATTTATAAAAACAAAGTTAAGACAAAAAAAAACTTCACGGGTATACTTAACTTTAGATTAAATTGACAGATTTATTTTTGTTTTTATTTGCACTAATAAATGTGCTGGGATATTTCAAATTTCTACTGTTCCTAATAAAATAGTTGTGGGCAATAAAATAACAATTCAAATAACTTACCATAAGAGCATATCAGTCTTGTTGCATCATAAAATCAAGGAATACTACTTTCCAATGCATCTTCCACTGCATGTTTTTCGTATAGGACTCATTTACTTTTATAGACTGATCCAATATGAATGGACCAAGACTTTAACTGCATATACTGCGCTGAGTTTTACAAGGTCTCCCTCGTCTCATACAAAAGGACATCACGAAAGACCCAATTGCTATGTATACAAATTCCAATTTGAATAATTTACATGGAATTTTACACTATTAAAGTGATAGTAACAATCCTCCTAACCTCCCTCGCGTCCTTACACAATAATGAAAAGGCAAGCAAATATTAAATAAAACTACAACCATTATGTTGAGCTAAGGTATTGAATAAAGAGCTTTTAAATATACTGTTAAATAGAACAGATTTTGCAAAAATGTCAAATAAATAATTTTGACGCTTTTGTTACTATCACTTTATATTCAAAACATAAATATGTTCATTTGTTTCACTACATAAATATGTTTTTGAGATATTGTCTTCAAAATATGGTAGAAATAAATTATTTGTTGCTTTGCAAACCAGCTCTCCTCGATATCCTAGATGGCCAAGTCCTCCTGGACGCGCAGCTGCCGCCGTCGGCACTCGTCCATATCGACCCGGCCGTCACCGACGTGTCGGAAACCTTCTGGTATTAACATGATATCGGTGTCTAATATACTCTTCTTGCACTGATTAATTTCCAAACTAAGCCTGCACACCGAATCAAAATTCACTTTGGCACGGTTGTGTTATTTTCCTCTAAAAT
The DNA here is from genome assembly GCA_034211315.2 of Aedes japonicus. Taxonomy (NCBI): domain Eukaryota; kingdom Metazoa; phylum Arthropoda; class Insecta; order Diptera; family Culicidae; genus Aedes; species Aedes japonicus. The sequence continues at coordinate 90,118 of JASCZW010005537.1, forward strand.
ATAACTCTAGATATTGACACTTGGTTGCAGGAAACCGAATCAATAAGAAAAATACACGGTGTTCAATAAGTTCGAATACAAGTTTTCATCATTGCGTAGGTATGCGCCATGTACATATTCTACATTGGTATTGGTGTCAGCTTTAGCTTCATTCATACGCTACCGAATGTGCGCGGTGTTGACATTCTGTTAGTTGTTGTTCGTTTGTTACGCGCGATGAAAGAGTATCGGGACTTCGTAATTAAGCGTTTTTGAACGGTGAGCGACCCGGCGATATATTCCGGCTGCTGAAATCGCATGGGGTCAAGCGGAACTTTGTCTACACGACCATCAGGCGATACCGGGAGACGTCCTCGACCAATGACCGTGCGAGATCCGGTCGGCCGCGTTCAGCGAGGACGCCACGGGTCATCAAGATCGTGAGGGAGCGAATTCGGCGCAAAAGAACCGCTCAATCCGGAAAACGGCTGCAGATCTCAACGTTTCCATTGGAACCGCTCACACCATACTCACCAAGGACCTTGGTTTCAGGCCTTACAAAAAACGTAAGGTCCATGGCGTTTCGGAGGCTACCAGCAAAAAGCGGTTGGATCGAGCTAAGAGGATCCTCTCTCGGCACGCTGGTCAGGAGTTTGTTTTTCGGACGAGAAACTGTTCGTGCTGCAGCAGCCGCACAGATGTGCAAAATGACCGGGTGTGGGCGCCATCGAGGGACAGCATTCCTGAATCCAATATAAACATCCCTCGGTTCCAAAGTGCCGCGTCGGTGATGGTTTGGGGGCAGTATGCAAACGTGGTAAGCTACCCTTGGTGTTTATTGAAAAAAACGTCAAAATCAACGCGGCGTACTACAAAACTGAGGTTTTGGAAAAGGTTGTTGCCCCCAGTCTCCGAAGCCTCTACGGCGATGAGCACTACGTGTTCCAGCAGGACGGTGCACCAGCCCATACGGCAAATGTGGTTCAAGCCTGGTGTCGGGACAATTTAACCGACTTTCTGGACAAAACTTTGTGGCCTCCCAGCTCCCCGGACTTGAATCCTCTCGACTTTTTTGTTTGGTCCTATATGATGGCGAAGCTGAACGAATACAAGGTCAGCACTTTGGATCATTTCAAGACGGTAATTCTCAAAATCTGGGACGAAATGCCCATGCAGTCCGTGCGTGCCGCCTGCGACGCGTTCGAGAAACGTTTGAAGCTCGTTAAGGAGTACAAAGGGGGGGTCATTCCAAGAGAAATGTTGTAAACGTTCCTTGTAAACATAGCTTTCAATAACATAAATCCAAAAAATAAAAAAACATGTTTTCATTTTTTTAACAAATTTTGAAAGTGTATCCGAACTTATTGAACACCGTGTATACTCGCTTTTGACCTCTAACTTTACACGGTTGCTAAGCAATACATCCCTTCACCCACAATACCCGCGAACAACGACACTTTGGACCTGAGCTCATTTGTGGAAAAATCACCAACACACAACAGCGCATTTGATTGTGTCCCGTCATTTGAATGAATCGCGAGCACGGCGCGATTCCACGACACGCAACACTCTTCTATCTTCAGCTCACCGGAACCAATTGCACACGCACACTAGTAATCCGCGACGCAGAACAAGGTGACGCACGACGAGGTGCTACTGCCGCAGACGTCATGCTAGATAATACTATTGTTGTTGTTGTTGCCGCTGATGCGAGGCAAACTGCTGCCAACGCACACACACACACACACACACACACACACACACACACACACACACACACACACACACACACACACACACACACACACACACACACACACACACACACACACACACACACACACACACACACACACACACACACACACACACACGCGTACACACAGGGTGTGGAGGTTTGCGCCCTCGTCTCACAGGTGACGATCCAGTGTAAAAACCTGGATGAGATCACCGAGGTAGACGAGATCTCCACTGCACTTAAGGAGCAGTGCAAGGTTGAGGTTGTCACCGCAGACATACGACTGCGGAAGGGTCCACTTGGGACCCAGGTTGCAACCATAAGGGTAGCGGCAGTCGACGCAGACGCGGCGTTGAAAGTGGCGAAGGTGAAGGTGGGATGGTCGATATGCCCACTTAGCCTACACCAGCCGCCGAAGGCATGCTTCAGATGCCTAGAAAGCGGGCACATGTCCTGGGAATGCAAAGGCCCAGATAGGAGCAACATGTGCAGAAGGTGTGGCAGCACAAGCCACAAGGCGCGGGACTGCAAAAGTCCCCCCAAATGCTTGATGTGTGCCGGGAAACCGGACGATAAGCACGTCATGGGGGGGGCGAAGTGCCCGGCCGCTAAGGGTATACCAACGAGCCAACCATGATGCGGGTAACACAACTAAACCTGAACCACTGTGAGGCCGCCCAGCAACTGTTGTGTCAGTCAGTTCGCGAGTCGGCATCGGATATCGCCATAGTTTCCGACCCATACCGTGTCCCAGCCGGCAACGGCAATTGGGTCACGGACAGGTCCAATATGGCGGCATTATGGACGACGGGCAAGTACCCGGTTCAGGAGGTTGTGTCTTCCACAAATGAAGGCTTCGCGGTTGTAAAAGTGAATGGAGTGTTCTTCTGCAGCTGCTACGCACCGCCAAGATGGTCGATTGAACTGTTTTCAAACATGCTCGACCGTATGACAAGTGAGCTAACTGGCCTATACCCGTTGGTAATAGCAGGGGACTTCAACGCTTGGGCGATCGAGTGGGGGAGCCGCCTTACCAACCCCAGGGGCCAGATTCTTCTGGAGGCCTTGGCTAGGCTCAACGTGGACCTAGCCAACGTGGGTACCAAGAGTACATACCACAGAAATGGAGCGGAATCGATAATCGACGTTACCTTCAGCAGTCCTGGGCTGCTCAATAATTGGAGGGTGGATGATGGCTACACCCATAGCGACCACTTGGCGCTATCGTCCACAATACAAGGCAGCGTGCGGAAGGAGTAGCATTCACTCCATTCGCCCGCAGATGGAGGACGTCCTACTTTGATGTAGAGACTTTTAAAGAGGCGCTTGAGAGGGAACGGATTTTACGCGAAACCCAGGAACCTTGCGGCGAACGACTTGTGATGGCACTTACACGAGCGTGCGATGCGACCATGCCGAGGGAAGTCAAACCGAGGAATGGAAGATCGCCGGTGTATTGGTGGACAGAGTCGATCGCCGACCTCTGAAGAACTTGCCTCCACGCTAGACGGAGGGTGCAAAGAGCGCGGTCAGACGCCGATAGAATCGAGCGCAGAGAGGTGCTTGTCGCCGCGAAGGCCGCTCTAAAGAGGGAGATAAAGGCCAGCAAGCGAGCCTGCTTCGAGGGTCTGTGTCAGAGGGCCATTGCGAACCCGTGGGGTGACGCCTATCGGGTAGTAATGGCCAAAACCAGAGGATCGGCGGCTCCAACCGAGCGTTCATCAGAGCTGCTGCAGGTGATCGTTGGGGGACTCTTTCCGAGCCACGACCCGAGTCCATGGCCCCCCGCCGCCGTAGATTTGTCCCATGACCAGCGTTCCAGTATCCCAGACCTTAACGCTGTCATAGCGACGGAAAGGTGGACGGCCCCGCCGAACACCCGCCACCACGTGGGCATTGATAACGGCACAACGGGGGCCGGCGACGAGGCGACGGTGACGAATGACGAACTCATTGCGATAGCAAAGTCGCTAAAGGTGAACAAAGCGCCGGGACCTGATGGTATCCCGAACCTGGCCATCAAGACGGCTATCTTGCTGGATCCCGGAATGTTCAGGGTGGTGATGCAAAAGTGTCTGGACGAGGGCGTCTTCCCGGACGCCTGGAAAATTCAGAACCTTGTGTTGCTACCAAAGACAGGGAAGCCACCAGGAGATCCATCGGCATATAGACCTATATGTCTGTTGGATACAGCGGGTAAGGTGCTCGAGAGGGTAATCCTCAACAGACTGACAACGTACACGGAGGGTACAGGCGGTCTGTCGGACAATCAGTTTGGCTTCCGCAAAGGGAAGTCGACGGTGGATGCCATCCTGTCCGTCACCAAGACGGCTGAGGTGGCAATCCAGCGCAAGAGGCGAGGAGTACGCTACTGTGCAGTGGTCACCCTTGACGTGAGAAACGCCTTCAACAGCGCCAGTTGGGTGGCTATTGCCGAATCGCTCCAGCGCCTACAGGTTCCTGGGTACCTGTACAAGATTCTCGGAAGCTACTTCCAGAATCGCGTACTGGTATACAATACAGAGGCAGGCCAGAAACGTGTACAGATCACCGCAGGCGTCCCACAAGGTTCGATCCTGGGTCCGGTGCTATGGAACACGATGTACGACGAGGTACTGCGGCTTGAGTTCCCGAGCGGGGTAAAGATTGTCGGGTTCGCAGACGATATTACCCTAGAGATATGTGGTGAATCCATCGAAGAGGTCGAGTTAACGGCCTCACACTCCATTGGCATTGTGGAGAGATGGATGAGCTCCAGGCACTTGGAGCTAGCCCACTATAAGACTGAGGTCACGGTGGTGAATAATAAGAAATCGGAGCAACATGCGACGATCAGTGCAGGTAAGTGCACAGTAGAATCAAAGAGGTTCTTGAGGTATCTTGGGGTCATGATCGACGACAAGCTGTCCTTTGTCAGTCACGTCGATTACGCTTGCAAGAAAGCCTCAATGGCTATATCGGCATTATCCCGCATGATGTCGAATAGCTCGGCAGTGCAAGGGAGTGAGCGTAAACTCCTGGCCAGCGTCGCCCTGTCCATACTTAGGTACGGAGAGCCGGCATGGATCATCGCCTTGAGTACCAAGAGCTACGTAAGTAAGCTAGAGAGTACGCACAGGCTTATGTGCCTAAGAGTGGTTAGTGCTTACCGAACGGTATCACGCGACGCGGTCTGCGTCCTAGCGGGGATGATGCCAATAGGCATGGTCATAAAAGAGGACGTAGAGTGCTTCGAACAACGTGGAATAAGAGGTATTCGAAAGACCACTAGAGCCGTTTCCATGGTTAAGTGGCAAAGGGAATGGAATAACTCCACCAAAGGTCGGTGGACCCACCGACTAATCCCGGAATTAACCGGGTGGGTCGGTAGGCGACACGGGGAGGTTAACTTCCACTTAACGCAGATATTGTCTGGCCACGGCTGTTTTAGACAATACCTGCACAAATATGGGCATGCACAGTCCTCCGCATGCAGCGAATGCGCGGGAGTCGAGGAAACTGCAGAACATGTGTTCTTCGCATGTCCTCGCTTCGACGGCGCAAGATCAGGCATGTTTGCCGTAAGCGGTCACGACACGACTCCGGACAACTTGGTCCCGAGGATGTGTCAGGACCGGGACATCTGGGACGCGGTATGCGTAGCAGCCTCCCAGATCGTCCTCGATCTCCAACAAAAATGGCGAAACGACCAAAGGCAGGTCGCAGGGACCACCTAACTACTAAAGCCCTAAGTAGTTAGACATAGTGGGTGCTGAACAAGCACAAGAGCCCCCTCCCCGAATAATACCGAAAGGTGGTTCCAGGGAGGGCCGGGGCTTAAGGCACGAGTGGGTTTTTAGTGGGTCGAGGAGTTGGCACCCTCATCCCCACACCCTGAATTCTTCAGGTGTCTGGTTGCAGATTTTCCATCCCGTCTAAAAAAAAAAAAAAAAAAAAAAAACACACACACACACGCACACACACAACCACGTACCTTTCTATCTTTACGTATTGATGAATCGCATCCAGGGTGGGCGAATAAAAGCAAAAATCCAATCCACCAAACTCACACCAACACTACTGCGCTTCTCCTAAAAAGTGCAAACGCAAGCGACAGACAGAGAGAGCGCGCTATCAGCTCAGCGTGAGAGGGAGAGGTTGAGCGAAAATAAATTTCAGCAAGAAAACTCCTCTTCACTGCCAATGGAGGCTGTTTTCCACCACTTTTCCAAACTGCTTAGCGACGGAAAATATCACTTCCACGACGTACGCGATTTCTGCTAGCCTGGAGAACACCTTTCAGGCGCTTTCGAGTGCGATTTCACCCGCACAGTACGGACTTTCTCGCGAGCACAGGGTCGCTGCGTCGCGTGATACCGTTCGGTGATGATTACTCGCCTTCATATATTCATGCTTCGGAATTGGCGAATAACTTTTTTTTTTAATTATTCATGACTAGTAACATAGTTTTTCCGGAATAGATATTCAAAATGCCCCAAAATAACGTAGCTCGAATCTTGATGTTCTGCAGTCAAACCAGAGCATTCTGATCAAAGTATTAAAGATTTATGGGATGCGGTGGAGTGCAGATGGAAGACGGAACGTGGAGGAGGCGAATAACTACAAATTGCATCAGTTGTTGGGAGAAACTCCCATCGTACACATTGCTAAAATCGGTCGACTACGATGGGCATGTCGGCATGTCGTTTTCTCGAATCGAGGTGGATCGATCAAGTAGAAGGGGACCTGCGGACCCTCCGCAGACAGTGAGGCTGATGAGGTACATGGACCGCAATAATGCAGCTATACATAAGGTATATATAAGGTTATATATGACCACACATGAAAGATACGGTGTCTCGATGGAACTTACAAGTCTCGAAAAGTTATCTTGCCATTTTTTTAATTCTTTGGGTCAAGAAATCTAATAAATAACGAAATCTCTAAATGTGGTTGCAAGCAAAGCAGCGTATGTTGAGTACAAACATCATAATGAAGCTCGCGCGAAGTTTTAAGAGACTAAGAATTCTTAACGGAAACATGATAAGCAGGCAACAATATGTGTTATCTACAGTACGTTGCTTGATATTTATCTTTTCTGTCATACGATTCAAAATTTTCTAATTCATTTTCCATAACAAATATCTCCATATTCAGAAGTAGCCCACGGGCCGCAGAAAAACATCTGGCATGTTGAGCATCACTGCATTAGGCCATAGTTGAAAACGTAGGAAAAAATGTGTCCCTAAAAGTGAGTCTACGGTATTCTTGTGAAATCAAAGATCATGCTACAATGTGAACAACAAATTTATAACGTGTGATTATCGTTTGTATACACAGAAAAAAATGTATTTTCATTGTGCTGTGAATATCAGAGTTTGTAAAATGGAATTTCCTTGCATACCAAGCAGCAACTTGCATGAAATAGTTGTACTAAAGAGCATCGTTCGTATAGAACATTATCGGCAATGTATGGAATCTCCCAGAACTTAAAATGATTTATAACGTAATTTGTAAATCTAGTGCCGCTTCGTTTAGGTGTTTGATATTGTACAGAAATGCACTACTTTTTCGTGTTATGTATCTAGAATGTAACAAAATCTCATGCAAATTTCGGTGGCTTGAGACCAACACATTTAAGCGCCCTTCAAAAGATGAAAATAAGTTGAAAGAGACCAGAACATAATTTCAATAAAACACACCTCTATTTGACTTGCGTATGTTTCCGTTTCAGGTCACATAACATTCTGCACGAAACCTATGCTTACATTCCTCGTCGTAAGTGAAAGACGAATTACGTTTCGTGTGAAATTTATAGTTTCTAAGTGTGTAGGCATATCGATTCAATTTCGCCAAATTTAGGTCATTTGAAGATCGTGATGGTTATATCAAGGTCAACTTAACCAGTGGAATCATAATAGCTGAAATAAAATACGGAAAATTAAAACCTCGCTCAAAACTATAACTATAAATTGATGAATAAAGTATGAACTACTTCTCAATAAATCGATCAACATTATTCTATCGATTATTGCTGAATTTATAATATGTATAAATATGCCGAATGTAGAAGCTAGGCTGACATAACATCCCCCTACCCTACGTTGATCATTTAATCATCATCAGCTCGGCAAGGAAACCAGTTAGCCGTGAGCTCTCCTTTAACAATTGTGGCACATAAGGTAGGTGTTCCAGTATTTGTGTATATCTGGTGTATTTGGAAAGAAATTTGTTAATTTTTCAATTTTTACTATACAGGTTAAAATCTTCCACCATACCATAGAGTATCATTCACCTCTTGGCTGTTAATTCTATTTATAATTAGAATCTCTTCGACAATGCGGGTAAACAAATAAATAAATATAATCTCATTGCTGCTACTTCACAGCGATTGGGCTCATGTAATTGATTTAGTCATGAAAATTCAGTCCATTCAACTATTTAAGAACATGATATCAGTAAATAACCATTACAAATTGAACAGTGTTCTTTTCAATGAAGGACGAATAATCTCAAGTATTAAATAACTCACCAATTATTTAATTTATTTTTCAGCAGCATAGGAATTGAAAGTAATTCATTGATACTCAGGAATTGTATGTTAATCATGCGTTCATTTTTCAATTAATAAATTACCTCCTTTCAGTAACGACTGATCCACTCACCCTAGCGTATTTAAAATACTTAAAAAATGGCGCTCTTTTTCGCCAGTTACTAGCCGCACACTCCAGCTAGATTTGGGTTGCGAGCGCTTCATTGAAATATCAAAAGTAGAAAAAGAAAAAACACCCGAAAGGTCTTCTTGAAGCACCTTCCACGCGGTACAGCCACTGAGGGTGGGGTAAAACTATTTTTTGGGACGGCGTTTCAACTCCATTTGTCTTGTTGTTCAATAGTGGCAGCTCACGCGTCAAGATGCGCATTCGAGATTCATTAGATTATCTCTTGCTTAGTATATATATTCAAATAACCTCGTTGGTTACTCAGGGATCATCGGAAATCAATCATGGGAGCGACATTCCGTGTCGGGAAGGAGGTTTTTGTGTACCAATCTATTTGTGTTCAAATGATACTATTATAACAGACGGAAGTGGATTAATCGATCTTCGTTTATCTGAGAAGGATTGCCCTGGCGAATTGATTTGTTGTCAGGAGGCAGTTTCTTTTGATTCACAACTATCGGAGTGCCAAGGAAAGTGTGTTTCGCTGTCCCAATGTTTGGATGATGTGTATGAGGACATCGCAACAAGAAGTAGTGTATTGGATATTGACAAATTAACCTGTCCTGACGACTTGATTTGCTGCAAGAATGTTCGTCAGCCACCAGCTATTAATGCGATCAAGAATTGTCAAGGAAAATGTGTACCTGTCGGTCAATGCTCAGTGGGAAAACAGGACACTTTTGGTAAAGATATAATAAACTTGAGAAGCTCTGATGACGGCTGTGGTGGAGACGAATTAGTGTGCTGTATGGAAACGGATGAGGTAGAACCCAACATTGAGGTGCCCAAAGTGTGCGATGGAACATGCGTTCCGTTTTATCAATGCACACACGGAAAATTCAACAGTGCTGGTGAAGGATTGATAAATTTAAGAAGTTTCGACGATGCATGTCCAGGTGAACTTGTTTGTTGTAATACAAAACCCATGGATCACATAGAGGTTCCCAACTTGTGCAATGGTACATGCGTTCCGTTCTATCAGTGTTCTAATGGAGTATTCAACAGTGAAGGTAAAGGAATAATTAATTTGAGAAGTGTTGAACCAAGCCTAAGAAGCTCTGATGAAACATGTCCTGGAGAATTAGTTTGCTGTAGATCAAAAACAGAGCCAAACATTGACGAACCCGCATTATGCGTTGGGACCTGCGTTCCGTTTTATCAGTGTGCAAATGGAACATTTAACAGTGCAGGCGAGGGACTGATCAATTTAAGAAGCTTCGATGACGCATGCCCAGGAGAATTGGTTTGTTGTAGTTCCAGACCAGAATCAAACATTGAGATGCCTAAAATATGCAATGGAACCTGCGTTCCGTTCTATCAATGTGCAAATGGGACATTCAATAGCGCTGGAGAAGGACTCATAAATTTGAGAAGCTTTGACGATGCATGCCCAGGAGAACTGGTTTGCTGTAACTCTAAACGTGAGCAAATTTCTAGTACATGCAAATGTTTACCTTTTAATGAGTGTCTGGACGGTAGTGGAAGCGATGGCGGTAAAGCCCTTCTGGACTTGAGAATGAGCAATGGAGATTGTTCAAAAGATCAAGTTTGCTGTTTTAATCCAAAACCGAAGGATATGACAACAGACAACTCAAACGAATGTAAAGAAGCATGTGTTCCATCTTATCAATGCATGGATGGAACATTAAACATGGATGGAAAGGATATTCTAGATCTTCGTTTCAATAGCTGCCCAGAAAATTTAGTGTGCTGTAAAGTGCGAACAGAATCAATTGTTCAAATCAAACGAATATGTGAAGCAACTTGTGTATCGTTATATCAGTGCAATATGGCTGGTAAACGTATTTCAAACTCATGGAGCTATGATAACTGCCCAGGCAACCAAATCTGTTGTGCATTATCAACAAAAGTAGAACAACTGGAAACCAGTGTTGAAATTGACTCCGAGAGACCAACTGGCAAGGGATGTGATCGAACATGTGTCCCCTTAGCTCAATGTCAAGATTCACCACAAACAATGATTACACAACTTATAGATATTCGGATTGGATTAACCCACACTGGATGTTTAGATGGCAGTGTTTGCTGTACGAATCCAATAACATTTACACCAGATGCGATGAAATGGATGGATTGGATCAACGACATAAACAACATGGTCGGTGTGCAAAATGTTGGAAAGGTTGGAAAGTGCTCTCTAAACATAGTTCGTAACGTTGAAAGTATCAAGGAGGATGAAATTCCCTGGTTAGTGACAGTTTGGGCAAGACATCAATTTTCAAGAGAAATGCAAGACGAATATCTTTGTGTTGGGACACTTATAAGGACGGGCGTGGTTCTCGTTCCTGCTGATTGCATCCATGGTGAATCCAACGCCTCATTATTTGTGAAAACAGGAAACTATAATTTGAAAGCGAAGGGTGGTTTTGAGGTACGTACCTAGAGATTTTAAATCTTATTAGAATACGATTGATCAGCCCTAACATAGTTTTTTTTTTTTAAAAATTTGAAAAGAATGTCTGATGGGACTTTTAAAAATGATAAAAAAAAGACAAAAGTATCATATTGTTGAGATATTTAAAAATCAAATAAAACTGCTTCTTGATCGCAACTCAGACATTTCAAACCATTGCATAAATGATTGCTGCGCCAAAAACTCCAGTTTGTCGCAAAAAACATATTTATTTTAGTATTTAGTTTTCGAGCAGGTGGTATTTAAATGTTCATAGAATGATTTGATACAGACAAAAAACAGAATTAACCAATCACATGAATAATTGGATATTTCAGATTGAAATAAATGATGCATTAATAAAATCAAAGATGGATGCAGAGATCAGTTCCGTCGTGGGATTTTTTTGGCACAAGAAAAAAATAGTCAAGTTGAAGGTTATTTCTTGCAATTTTGATGCACCTTACCTGTCCTCCGGTAGGTGTCCTCCGCTGTACGGCTCCGCACAGGCCAATTCTCACGATCCATCCGCGCAGTCGTGGAGGAGCCTTAGCTCAGTTGCTACTTGAGAAGCCGCACTACTGGTGCTTCGAGTGCTTGTAGATTTAAGACAGACCGCACAGTGGCCTTTAGCCTCTTGTCAAGTAACTCTCATCCTTCCCCTCAGCCATAGGAAAGATCGGGAACGCAACTCAACCTTTATTGTATGCTAGCAAAAAAAGCGGTGTAGCTCTCTTCGAAGGATGTAGTTATTAGAGCACCTGTTTTCCATGTTAGGAGCCGCTGATGTCTAATCTCCATGTTAGCGGCTAATAAAGAGTGGAAGTGTTGTGGTCGACAATCCTCTGGCAAAACAGGGGATTTGAGCGGCCCATAAGAAAATATACTTTGCAAATATTTCAGAACCAAATACGGACCGCACTCCTGGTTCATTCTACTCAGTGACTGAGTAGAATTGTATTCCTTCTCATGTTCTCACACAGAAAAGTTACTCAATTTTCGTTACAAGTGGATTAGCCCAATTTTTGAGTAGATCCACTTTTTACGAAAATTGAGCAAAATTTTCAGTGTGAGGAGAAGAGAAAGGAATACAATTCTACTCAGTCACTGAGTAGAATGAAACGGTAGTATGGAACAATCGGCAAAAACAGCACCACGATTTTGAGCTCGTTATATGGAGCTGTGCAGAGAAGATTGGGCTGAAGATAAATACGTCCAAAACGAAGTACATACTGGTAGGCGGAACTGAGCACGACTGGACCCGACTGGGCAACAGTGTAACGATCGACAGCGATGAGTTCGAGGTAGTCGATGAATTTGTCTATCTCGGCTCACTGGTTACTGCGGACAACGATAACAGCCGTGAGATCCGGAGGCGGATTATCAGTGGAAGTCGAGCCTTCAAGCAACTATGGTCAAACAGACTTAGTTCCTGTACGAATCCTGTACAAAACGCTACGTTCTTTACGGACATGAGACGTGGACAATGCTTGAAGAGGACCTGCGAGCACTCGGAGTTTTTGAGCGAAGGGTGTTAAGAACCATCTATGGTGGAGTACAGGAGGACGGACTATGGAGGCGAAGGATGAACCATGAGCTCGCGCAACTCGCCGGTGAACCCAGTATTTATAAGGTGGCAAAAGCTGGAAGGATACGCTGGGCAGGACATGTTGCAAGAATGCCGGGCAACTATCCTGCAAAAATTATGTTTGACGGGAATTCGGTTGGTACAAGACGACGTGGGGCGCAACGAGCAAGATGGCCAGACCAGGTGGAGCAAGACCTAGGGGGTACAAGGTGCCCAAGGGATTGGAGAGGAGCAGCCACGAATCGGGCATTATGGAGGGATATTATGTATCAGGGTATGGTGACGTCATGCCATGTAAATAAATAAATGATATGGAACTGTATATTTGGTGATTGTTCCTAGACGTACATGGATATTGCTGAGGGGCAATTGTAATGCCCTCTGCGTCGCTCAGGGGGAGGGGGGTCATCAGGGTCGAAAATGAACATCAGATCACCACTCTCACTCCTGGAAGGTTAACTGTCATCGAAACTGACGACAATTGGAGTGAATTCATGTACAAAACTTAGCGACTGACAACTCTCAGTCAAATGGTCGAATCTTCTCAAAAACCGCAGAGTTAAACCTATTTCAAAACAAACCGCTAAAGGAGGGAGACATTTTTTTTAAGTCTACACCATTCGCCGATGGCATGCTTCAGATGCCTAGAGAGCGGGCACATGTCCTGGGAGAGCAAAGGCCCAGATAAGAGTAACATGTGCAGAAGGTGTGGCAGCACAAGCCACATGGTGTGGGACCACAAGGTCACCCCAAATGCTTTATATGCGTCGGCAAACCGAACGATAAGCACGTCATGGTGGGTGGAGGGGGGTAAGTGCCCAGCCGCTAAGAGTATTCCAACGAGCGAATCGCAATGCAGGTAACCCAACTAAACCTGAACCATTGTGAGCAACTGCTGTGTCAGACTTTTTGCAAGTTGGCATCGGATATCGCTATAATTCCGACCCATACCGCTTCCCAGTCGTTCCCAGTTCAATATGGTGGCATTATGGACGACGGGCAAGTACCCGTTCAGGAGGTTCTGTCTACCACAAACGACGGCGTTGCGGCTGTAAAAGTGAATGGAGTGTTCTTCTGCAGCTACTACGCACCGCCAAGATGGTCGATTGAACAGTTTTCTAATATGCTCGATCGTATGACAACTGAGCTAACTGGCCTAAACCCATTGGTAATATCGGGGGACTTTAACGCTTGGGCACTTGAGTGGGGGAGCCGTCTTACTAGCCCCAGAGGCCAAATTCTCCTGGAGGCCTTGGCTAGGCTCAGTGTGGACCTAGCCAACATGGGTAGCAAGAATACCTACCATAGAAGCGGAGCAGAATCGATAAAAGTTGTAACTTTCAGCAGTCCTGGGCTGCTTAATAATTGGAGGGTGGATGATTGCTACACCCATAGTGACCACTTGACGGTTTGTTATTGTGTCGTCCACAATATAAGGCAGCGTGCGGAAGGAGGAGAATCCACTCCATTCGCCCGCAGATGGAGGACGTCTTACTTTGACGTAGAAACATTTACAGGCGCTTGAGAGGAAACAAAACTTACGCGAAACCCAGGAGCGTTATGACACGTGCGATTCAACCATGCCGAAGGAAGTCAAACCGAGGAATGGAAGATTGCTGGTATATTGGTGGACGGAGTCGATCACCGATCTCCGAAGAACATGCCACCAAATTGAAAGACGGAGGATGCAAAAAGCGCGGTCAGACGCCGATAGAATCGATTCTAGCGAAGAGGGGCGCTAGTCGCCACGAATGCCGCACTGAAGAGGGGATTAAAGGCCAGCAAGCGAGCCTGCTTTCAGAAGGCCAATACGAATCCATGGGGTTACGCCTATCGGGTAGAAATGGCCAAAACCAGAGGAACGGCGGCACCAACCGAGCAACCACCAGGGCTGCTGCAGATGATCGTTGCGGGATTCTTTACGAACCACGACCCGAGTACATGGCCCCCCGCCGCCGTAGATTTGTCCCATGACAAGCGTTCCAGTATCACTGATCAACGCTGTTATAGCGACGGAAGGGTGGGCGGCTCAGCCGAACACCCGTGACCACGTGGGTATTGACAACGGAACAACAGGGGCCGGCGACAAAGTGACGGTGACGAACGAAGAACTCACTGCGATATCAAAGTCGCTAAAGCTGAACAAAGCGCTGAAACCGTATGGTATTCCGAACCTGGCCATTAAGCCAGCTATCTTCAGTGATCGTCAGTCGTTGCGAATCACAACAAACCCAAAAAAAAGGAGAGAGTTTCTCTCCCATGTGCGCATCAGTAAATAGAGTGCACACAATAGATCGCTAAGAATAAACTATACAAGCCACAGTGGTACATGAGCGTCTTTCCATGCATCAATTTTTGCCTGTTGAAGTGGCGGACTTGTTTCGTTGCTACAACCTACCCCGCAGTGGGATGTTAGGCAAAGATTGACGTCCATGGTTCGAGTACCATTGGATACATGCCCTTTCGCTCCAATTTTCAAAAACATCTGTTAGATTTTCCTACCTGCCGCACTCTGACGGAACTTTCAACACTTTCTCTTCACATCTTTCATTCTAGCCAAAAAAAACAATGATGTTCACTCTTGGTGCCTCATGGTGATGAGCGAACATCTCCTTCTACATCAGCTATCTTGCTGGATTCCGAAATGTGCAGAATGGTGATGCAAAGGTGTCTTAATGAGGGTGTCTTTCCGAACCTAGTGTTGCTACAAAAGACAGGGAAGCCACCAGGGGATCCATCTGCATATAGACCTTTATGTCTGTTGGATACAGCGGGTAAGGTGCTTGAGAGGGTAATCTTCAACAGACTGAAAAAATACACAGAGGGTATAGGTGGATTGTCTAACAACCAGTTTTGGCTTCCATAAAGGGAAGTCGACGGTAGATGCCACTCTGTCCGTCACCAAGACGGCTGAAGTTGCAATCCAGCACAAGAGGCGAAAAGTCCGCTACTGTGTTCTGGTCACCCTTGACGTGAGAAATGCGTTCAATAGCGCCAGTTGGGTGGCTATCGCCGACTCGCTTCAACGCCTTTAGGTTCCTGGGTACCTGTACAAGATTTTGGGAAGTTACCTGCAGAATCGCGTACTGGTGTTCAATACCAAGCCTAAGGACAACCCTAAGCCTAAGGACGAAGCCCTAAGTAGATAGACATAGTGGGTGCTTAGCCCTCCCTGAAGTAATATCCAAAGGTGGTTCCGGGGAGGGTCCAAGGCTTAAGGCACGGGTGGGTTTTTTAGTGGGGCGAGGAATTGGCATCCTCATCTCCACACCCTGAGCTTTTCAGGAGTCTGGTTGCAAATTTTCCATACCGTTAAAAAAACGCGGTTGTAAGTTTTCAAATACTTTGAAGAGTTGTATTTTAACTAGTATTATATTTTACAATTATTGGCTCCAAGACATAATTTCTAATTTTTGGTTTCATCTAATGTGATGCTACTTGCGATTTTTCTGGGTCTTGGTTTTTATGCAGATGGTGCGGCGAGCGCTTCATCCTACAGCATGGTATGGGCTCGGTTCCTACCTGGCGACGGTTACGGATTTTGACCGACCAAGTAGAGCTGGTAGACCGACCTGGATGTTTGTCTCTGCTGCGAGAGTTGAGTTAGATCCCAGGAAGTGCACTTGAACTCCACCTCAATATACAATATACGGTCAGCGGAAACAGATCTTGGCCAAGTGTGTCTGGCAATGGATAACGGAAAAGGTTCAAGGCCACCGAGTTTAAACTACGAACCACGGAAGCGGAACTGGACTGCTAGGGTCTGACTCCTCACCACAAAAGCGCTTGGTTGTATGGCGATGGCTTTTGGAACGGAAAAGTTGGACACCAGAATCGGCTGATGCCCGAACAATGTCGAGTCCTTGGCGGCATGGATCAACATTGCCAGCGTCACTTTCGACCACATGACACAATAGTTCGTATCGAAGACAAAAAAATGTCCACAATTTATCATAACTCTGTCATCCTCGCTGTCCCCATAACCACCTTTTAAACAATACTTAGCACAATCTTGTTACTAAATGTGCAGATTTTAAAAACTCTTCCCAAACTCATCAGACATATACACTTTAAGCATCTCATTTATCACTATTACACCCCGATTGTTTCGTGTACCTTAAAATTTGGAAAGCTAGACACAATATATGCAAAAATCACTACACATTTATTTTTCAATCAATTTTCAACTTATATTCTGTTCGCTTGTAATATAGTAACATGCTGATAAGCATCGGCTACATAATTCAGTAAAAAGTTAAGCAGCTCTTATTTAACATATCTCTCCAGCCCAACGGGCGGTTAAAGATTGTATCGAGCAAACTCGGAAGCAAACTAAGCAACTGAGAGATATCCACATTTGAATGAATATTAAGGACTGTATCGAAAATAAGTTAATCACATATTTTTCTTTAAAATCATCTAAAAGAGATGTTTTATTCAACCAAATCGATGATTCTTTATTGTACGGGATTAAAATTGAACATTGTGAAGACCGGATGAATTTAATATTATTTTTGTAAATTTGTAAATAGTTTATTGAACACTTCATTAAGCTCCGGACAAGTATAACAGCGCATTTTTTGGACGCCTAAGCCCATTTGTTTTGAATTGCGGCATATTCTCAGCTGCTTTACCAGTCTTTTTGTAAACCCTTTTCACTATTGTCCAATAGCGTTCAATGTGCTGAAGCTGAGGGCAATTTGGTGGATTTAAAAAATATCTATACCCTTTTCCGTTAGTCAATTGAGAGTTGTTTTGGTTAAATGCACTGACGCTAAATCCAGTCAAAACGGGGATGGAGTACTATGCTTCTGATTAAAAGGCAACAACCACTTCTGCAGACACTCTGATCGATAAATTTCTGCAATGATTGTTCCGGTAGTGTAAAAAATGGATCTCTTACATCTCACGCAGGAACATATTGCTTACCATTCCAGCATTTTTCGGCCAGACTTCTCCACTTGAATCGACCTGGATCGCTTTCACCCTTCCCTACGATGGCAGTGTAATATTGTGGACGTGGAAGGGTTTTTGAGTCGTCTTTGAGATTGGTCTCGTCTTTCATCAGAATAAATGCAATCGGTCGGTTCTACGAATACAATTTCCGGGCACTGCACGATGCTTCTGTTCTGCACTTTTGGCGATTTTTTGCTTCTTGTAGGTCTTCAAGTTGTTCTGTTCCATTATACGTTCAATCATTCCACCGCTGGTTCCTGCTTTATTGGCCAAATCACGTATCGACATTGATTTGTGCTTCCGAATTAGAGCTACCACTTTCTGATCCAGTTTGAGGTTGGCAGATCCGGGTTTTCTGCCTGTTCCAGACAGTCTACCAAAGAGAAGTGTTCCTAAAACTTGGGTATGATGTATTTTTAACTCGCGTGATAAATTCCAAAGCGCTTCTCTATTTGTCGCATAGTTACACCTTTTTCACGTAGCGATACGTCCAAAGCGCTTATCTAATTGTCGCATAGTTACACCTTTTTCACGTAGCGATACGTCCAAAACCTTAATTTTCACGAATTTTTCAGTGCATTACATTTTGAAAACGAAGAATTTAAACCCTGCAAACAAGTAAACAAACAAAAGATGACAGTCAAACGCTGAACATGCTATGGTGAACAATTAAAACCATCACAAATACACGCGTTCAACACAAATGTACGTGGATAGCTTATTTTCGATACATTCCCTAAGTTCCTCAAAATTATTTCTCTCGGACAAGGCTAAAGGTTATCTTCAGGAACCTCCAACGCTGGATGTAGATAGAAAAAGTTAGGGAAGGTCCATTAATTATGTCACACAGTAAGAGGGGAACGGGAGGTTTGGGAAAACGTGATAATCCATACAAAAAAAATGTGAAGGTCCATACAAAATACGTGACAAGGAGGGGTTATAAAAAGTCACTTTGTGCGTGACATAATTAATGGACGTTCCCTTATTCAGCAGATGAGCAGAAAGTTGACAGCGCTTTAATTTACTATGTAGAGGTTCTCCGTGTCGTGCAATGGGGCCAAAACTTGTGAAGAAGACATTCGATTATGGAGCAAGGATCTTGGCAATTGTCTTGAATTACATCCCACAAGGTATTATTATTGGAATTGAAACAGAAGAAAAACATCTGTTTAGAACTATCGGTAAAATAAAGATGGCCTCTTTTTATACCCGGTAGGTTTTCAAGTTTTAAATGTCTTATCGAGTGATGGTTCTATTAAAAATGAATTTTCACCATATCTCTAGCTAATTTGCTTAATATCTCATTAAACAGTTATATTTTTAATACATATAATCGTCGGTCGTTAAAAGCCAAATTGGGGACCTAAAAGTATTAGTAATATCATAAATTAAGTAACAAGCTATAGCTATAATATATATTTTCTTTTCCAATTTCAGGAGTTCCAGATAATCGGACAAATGGTCCATCCTGATTACGACAACGAAAACAACCTAAACAATGTTGCTCTACTATTCCTGACAAATCGCCTCGTAAATAAACAAGATGAAGTATGCATGTTCAAACCCAACGAGCAAATTCGTAACCAAGACTGTCTGATCGCTGGGTGGAACAACCTTGACTTGTTGAATGTTCGTAATCCGTTCGCCATTCCAAAGAAATTTAACTTACAAATAAAAAGGACAACAGCCTGTCGAGCGGGCTACTTCTGCACGGGAAGAAGTCAATCCATTGAGGGCTGCGACAAGTTGCGCGGCTCGCCGCTTATATGCCCCGATCAGTCCGGATACAACTGGAAGATAGCGGGAATGGTTGTCAAGAATAATTTTCGGTGTGATCAAAATGGCATTCCAGATTCATTGCTCGAGGTCACTCATTTGGAACCTTGGATTCGAGAACAACTTTCACCCAGTTTTGTGCAAAAACCGGCTGACCATAAACCATCACGGTATTATTTACCTGTGAAACCATGAAATGATTCGAGCATGCTGTACATGAGTTTATGTATAAAAGGTGATACGGTCAAAATTTGGTCAAGGGAAAACGCGTGTAAATCGGTGAAATCGTTTATTTAAAAAATCAAATTAAATTTCTTTTTCAAGTTCAATTAGTATAAAATTCAGGAAAAATATTCAGTTAGGCTTCCGCTTTTCCAAATCCGAATTGCCGGGCCTTACGCTTGACCCCTGCCATCAGATTTTGTACAGCCACCTTGTCCACCTTCTTCGCCGCAGAAATCCAGTTTGCCTTGAACTGCTGCTCGTCCTTAGCAGTTTTTTTGGTCTTCTTTAGGTTCCGCTTGACAATAGCCCAGTATTTCTCAATTGGGCGGAGCTCTGGCGTGTTGGGAGGGTTCTTGTCCTTGGGAACCACCTGCACGTTGTTGGCGGCGTACCACTCCATGGCCTTTTTTACCGTAATGGCAAGATGCCAAATCCGGCCAAAACAGTACGGAACAACCGTGTTTCTTCAGGAAAGGCAGCAGACGTTTATTCAAACACTCTTTCACGTAAATTTCTTGTTTGACAGTCCCGGAAGCTATGAAAATGCTGCTTTTCAAGCCACAGGTACAGATGGCTTGCCAAACCAGGTATTTCTTTGCGAACTTTGACAGTTTCGTGTGCTTGAAAATATCTGCTACCTTTCCCTTCCTTTGCCGTATAAAACTCCTGTCCCGGAAGCTGCTTGTAGTCGGCTTTGACGTAGGTTTCGTCATCCATTACCACGCAGTCAAACTTCGTCAGCATCGTCGTGTACAGCCTCCGGGATCGCGCTTTGGCCGTCGTATTTTGTTTATCATCGCGAGTCACTACCTTCTTGTAAGTCGATAGTCCGGCTCGTTTTTTGGCTCGATGCACGGTTGTAGACGATACACCCAGCTTATTTGCGGCATCTCGGAGAGATAGGTTAGGGTTTCGCTTGAAACTACCGGCAACTCTCTTTGTCGTCTCAGCGGCTTCCGGTTTTCGATTTCCCCCCGATCCAGACTTCCTGGCTGTCGACAAACGTTCCCCAAACACTTTAATTACATTTGTAACGGTTGATTTGGCAACTTTTAGCGATTTTGCTAACTTTGCGTGCGGGTAGCTCGGATTTTCGCGATGCGCGAGCAAAATTTTGATACGCTGCTCTTCTTGCTTGGACGGCATTTTGACAACTGAAGAGTGAATTCCAAAATCAAAATAGGAGCAACACTCTACACACACACACCTTCAAAATGAGGAGTGTTCAGGTTTTTTAAATGCAAAATTGAAAGAAATACCTCAAGTTGATATTGACCAAATTTTGACCGTATCGCCCTTTATAATAGTAATTACACACATGTACACAACCTTATACATTGTATTATATTGTAGGTGACAGGTGATCATTCAATCGAGATGTGCTTTTGCTCAATAAAGGTGTAGAAGAAACCAATTTATCAGTAAATAAAAATATTAATCAGAAAATCGAGACAGGCGAGTATATGTCCATTATTTAGAAACATATTCAGATGATTAGGGGAGAAGATAGTTCAATACTCTAAGAGTTGAAATTAATGTCAATTATCGTCAATTATTATTGGGCATGTTTTATCGAAGTAGTGTATAGAGAAAAGGGGTAATATGTAAGCCTATAGATCTGGAATTGAGTATATCAATAAAAATCGAACGTTTATTTAAATTTATACGTCATCTAGCCAATAATAATGTCTATATTTTGTTTCTGAAAAAAAAAAGTGGTGAGATTTTAACATTAAAATATGTAAAAAATTTCGTTTTCGATTTTATTATTATTTATTCAAAATCTGGATGTTTCTGAGAGTCTTAAACTTAGTTTATCATCTTTAGAGTTTCCACTTGCTGTAATTACGGCCTCCACATGATTCCGAAAGGCACGGCAGTTCCTAATAATGTAGCCTGTTTCAATTTCTCTCCAGGTGCGGATCAAAGTTTGCCTGAGGCTTGCTGCACTCGGGTAGCGTTTAGAACAGGCCTTGGCCTTCATGACGCGCCATGCTGAGTAATCTTTCGGATTAAGATCGAGGCTGAATGGCACCCACATATCCCTCGCATAGAACGGCAGATGTTCCTGCAATCATTTCTGAGTGCGGTTCTAGGTGTGGCAAGATCCCCATCTTGGTAAAATCAACATTTGGCTTCGGGCCGTACTGTTGTTTGATCCGCAGAAGAACATACTTACCTAAAATCCTGATGTAGATCTTCGTGTTGTCGCCTTCTGGAATGAACACCAGGTTCATTTTTTTGCCATCGGAAGCCACCAACCCAACTACAAAAACGATAGTAGGCTGCTTCTTCAGATACACGTTCTTACGCTCGTCGGCCACGTCTTTTACCAAGAGAGATCAAATAATTATGGCAATCGAATTTGTAATTTTATACGGGATCGACGTTAACATGCTTCCTGTCGTTGAACAGGATTCTCGGATTTTTTAGCTTGAGGAAGTTCAAAATTTTCTTACATCGCTCGACTCGTAGCTTCCGGATGTGGTTGATAATCATGTGAGCTTTGTTCTGTGTCCTGGACTTCACCATCACCATCTTCCGTGACGCCATTTTCCTCATTGAACTGGATTCGCCGAGTCTTCCTTTTGATGGCAGCGATAACCCTCGGAATCTGAACTAACCTCGGATAACCTGTGGACACCTTCGCGAATACTTGTCCTTTCTTTTCTCGGTCTAAGGTTCACTCCCACGGCAATTGCGACCTTTTTGCAACATTTGCGTGTAAGAAAACTGTCCTTTTACTGGAGGCCGATTCGCCGGGAAAATCGAGTTGACCATCTTATTCAGTCGCTGCCGTTGCGTCATTGCCTGCAGCTCTGAAACCAGTGTATGCGACTTCCGCTTCCTGACATGTATGTTCATTTTCGCCAGGTACTTTTTCACTGTTTGGCCGGTTGAACCGATCTCCCGGTCATGCGCACGCAGCAATGTTGCCACTTTTCCCATCGGTCTTCCTCTTCAGCATCCTTTGGAGCTTCTTGTCGCTGAAGGTCTTCGGCCGTCTGGAGCCGGGCTTTCTTTCGGTGCTTTGATAGTTGTCAAATATTGCCAAGATGTTGTACATGTCGGAAAGGTCGTATCAAGCGATGTCCGTTTTCAACGTGGTGGGGTGCCGTTCTTTGAACGCGCACACTTCTGAACGGAGTTGCTTCACTATTTTTGCCATCACGGTTAGAGTTCGACTGATAGAGCTGTCAAATTTGGTCTGCCGACTCATGGGTTACTATGATTGATACTGCATGGGTAGTTTTGTCAGTGCGGGTAAAGGTATACCCATGCAAAATCGACAATTTTTGTCCATTTTTAATAAATTCAAACGTTACAATATGTAATTGATTGTATTCACTACGCATTACACAGTTGTACAAAATAGTACCGAAATAAAAAAATTAATAATTAAATAACAAAAATTCTAAACTGTTCTCTAAGAACTAGAAAGTTTGAGATACAGACCCTCGGCGAGAGAAAAAAGTGTAATCCTGGAAAGGGTCAGAGAATCCTACCTGAGGTCACCCCATCCGATCATCAGACAGCTTGTCAACTAGGCTTAAGTTATTTATTATCAAATTTCCAAAGTGTATTTCGTGTATTTATCCCAATAAGGAAAACCATATCACATTTATTAAAAACATCACCACTCAATCAAAACTAAAAAATAAAGAGCCCCTCTGGCTTATCACTTAAAGTGTTAAACAAAAAGGTTACTAAAACATACGAAACAGACATTAATTGAATGCACATGAAAACATGCACGAATTTACAGTTATGGGGGTCCGGGGGCCATCAACTTGTGGGTTAAAGTTTAGTCCTTAGTTCATTCCGTGCGAAAGAACAAGTGAAACTCATTTTATTGGCGCCCTTAAAATGTAAGTGTCCGAAACCGTCCCCTCCCCCTCCATCAGGATATTATATTGTGCTAAATTCACTACGTATAATAGTTTATTAAAAAAAATTAACACTGCTATTACCACTGGTTTTAAATAAGTTGCGACATAGATTTATACCGCTCAGAATTTCGTTGACTGCTGGCTTATAACTTCATACATATGATGTATTTTATAAGGAACCAAACAATGAGAATAGAAACTGACAATTCACGACCAAAGATTACCAAATAAATGCGTTTTTATTGCATCTAACAAATACACTTATTTATAAACTGTTTGAAACTGTTGGCAGAAATAGGACGACATTTTTCTCTTTCTGCTTCCTATGCTCCGCGTTCGCTACAACTGTACGTATGAAGTGTTGGTGGTGTGCGGCCTAAAATTTTGCGGCAAGTGACTGGTTTGCAAAATATATACAACTATAACTCAGTCTCCCATGCAAAAACAGAGTATGAACCAGCTAGTCTCGAACACTAAAATTACTTTCACGATTTAAAAATAAAATACTATTTATAAAACTTGTTTGTGCGTATTAGTAGAACGATTGTGATTGGAAAACTAGGAGTATTTAAAATTAACACATCATTTGATCACTTTTTTTTTAAATAAAAAATTAAACATAGAAACACTTTTTTCAAATTATCGCTAGCAAAATCGAGCAAATTCTTTTAAATTCCACTAGAGAAAGCTTATCTTTTGACTGATAGGCCTATTTCGTCTTACAGTATTCTTTAGTATTTAGAGTAGGTATTTAGAGTAGGTTTGCTGGTATCTCACTGCATGAAATAGGGTGTGTGGGGAGGTACTTAAATGTTTTTGTTTGTTTATGTTTTTGTTTGTCATCTCAAAGGTACTTTGCGATGTAGGTATAAATGTAAACAGCCACGAATATTCGTTCTCTTGATCCTTGTTAAGCGTTCTTTTGGAACTGTGTTTGTGAACTATTTTGCTTTCCGCTACATTCAGTTTCCATAGGTTTGTGATCTGTCTTAAATTTGTATTTAATTTATGTTTAAAAAATGATATTTGTTGAATATATGCTCAGCTACCTGAACTTTTACACACCCCTCATCTTGAAGATGTGTGCATGTAGCATCATGCCTTTATTTTGATTTTTAGATTAGCACTTCAGCTATCAAAATGTCATCGAAGGAAGAGAAGCAACGTATCCAAATTTTACACGTGCTTGGCGAAAATCCAAACTACTCTCACGCCAAGTTGGTGAAATTGTTGAATGTGATGTTTCCTATTGAATTATTCTACACAAATTCTCGAAAACGAACAGTGTAATAAGAATAAACGAGGAAAACAGAATCATGCGAAGCAAATGTTCAGCTATACGTTAGGTATATCAAATGAATGCTTTGCCACTGAACGTGAGCGATTGGATACACCGAGATGAGATTATTTTGACTCAGTGAATGCAATCCAGCTGGAAGGATCAGAGGATCAGATATATGGTTTTAAAGACGCTTTATGTTTTTATGTTGCATTACATTGCTTAACATCATGTTACATCATTATTTGAAATGTTAGATGATGTTTAAGGTATGGTTTGAAGAAATGAGTGTGATTCAATCAATCTCGCTCAGCTGAATCCACCTGAATGCAATCGTTAATGATTGACAGGGTAAAAAATAGGCAATGAGAAATCGTCCACACTGCTACCGTCCGCAGTCACTGTACGATCAGCTGCCAGTTTTGCTCAGTTCTGTTTTCTACGAATAGAATAAAAGTAGAATAGTAATGAACAGAATCGGAATAATTTAAACGTGGTAACGCTCACTTCTGACTGTTTATGCGTGTGAGTGAAAATTCGCGCTAAGTGAACGGATTTTTCCCATGCTTGATGATCGAAAAACAGTTCAAGGCAAACTGGCGTTCTGCGGCGAATAAAGTGGACAAGGAGACTGTTCAAAATCTTATGGCAGGTGTTAAACGAACGACCGGGCAATTCGCATTCGGTAAAAAGAAAGCTTAGCTGAATATTTCTCCTGTATTCTGTATTAACTGAACTTGAAAAAGAAAAATAATTTGAATTATTAATAAAAACTTTGATTGACTCACACACATTACTGTTTGACCACATTTTGATCGGAACACCCTTTACTTCTCCAAATTTGTTTGAACAAGCGGTTTTTGGATACTGGTGTTTGTTGCGTAGTGAACAACTTATCCGGGCAAGGACGTCACCGTTCGATTATACACGGTGAAGATGTCAGGATTCTAGCCAATCAAACAAAAATCCAAAATTTGCATTAAGATAATCACGAAATCCAAGTGTTGATAGTCACGAAATCCAAGTGTTGTTCGTCTAAGGCACAGCGACACTGGATTAAAAAGCTATTTGGCGTCCAAGTGGGTTTGTCAAAAAATACGCTGGTATGTCGGTAGACTTCTGGAAGCGGGTTTTATGGACGGACGAGAGTAAATTTGAGCAATTCGGACAAAAACAGCAATCGAGAGTTTGGAGAGCTTCTGGTGAATCACACAAGAATCGCACACCGATACATCGATACAATGGAGCTTAGAAGGGGGAATATCGTGGTTTGAGGAGGGTTTGCATTGTATGGAGTAGGAAGTTTGGCACATATTAAAGGGATGACTGCGGATACATACACCGACTTGCTCTCTTTGGAAAACTGGCTTGTAAACCAACTACATTGATCCAAAGCACATCGCGAAGCAAACTACCACGTTGTTGAAGTCAACCCGAATCAATACTCTCAAATAGGCTTTGCAATCCCCTTATTGGAATCCGATTGAAAATCTGTCGGGTTATCTGGACGATAAAGTGGACAAGACATCGGTAAGCTCAAAGAGCTTGTTAAAAGTATGCCGCATTGACTGGAAGCAGTGTTGAAGGCTAAGAAGTTGTCACACCAACTATTGGAGGTTCAAGAATAAAGTCAAAGGCATAACTGTTAAATACAAAATGCCGGTGTATGATCTATTTTGTCCATTCTGAAATACCATCTTAGCAATAAATTGTTTAATATTGAGTAAGTCATGCACATTTGTTGCATAATAATACTTTCTATTCTCAGAAGAAACTTGCTCTTTTCCGTATACATCAGCCAAGAAAAAAAAATTATTTGGTGTAAAGTTCTTCGGAATCACTTATTGTGTTGCAGTGGCACGGAAAGTGACCGCTGCAAGCATTATTTCTAATCTATACGTCCACTTTCTGTGATATAAATTTCACGGTGTTTCGTGCAGTGAGTCAAAAGTTATTCCAAATTGAAACCGAGAGGAGAGAAAAAATTCTGCACACCCACGTTGATAATCCAACGTGGTCCGCAATAAAAATCGCAAACACGTTGAAAGTCACCAAATCAACCGTATATGATGTGCTAAAAAGTTTCAAGGAGCGAAAGAGCGTGGATCGAGTGCATCGAGGTCGTCGTAGTGGAACGTATGACCGCAAGCTGAAACAGAAGGTGTTGAGAACCGTCAGAGCAAACCCTGGACTATCAGATAATGAAATCGCACAAAAATACGCTGCTGCTCGCAGTACCGTTCGAAGAATTCTTTTGCGAGCAGGATATCGTTCTTATTGCAACTGTTTTTGACCCCGAGAGATTCTTCACCACCCCAGAAGGGGACGGGCCCCAAGCTGCTGGTCTATATCCAACGGCAACTTCCGGGGTGGACACCAAAGGCCTCTTTTCTCCCGGGTCTCAAGGCGTTGTCTGGTGTTAGGAGGGTTTTCGGATACGAGACGCCTAACCTATTAATCACGTTTACTAACGATTGATTTACGTAGTTTATTCGGGCGGAAACGGGATATAACGGAGTCGGTGGTGACACACTTACGTTTGGGGCTGAAATACACGGGGTGTAGGTAACGAGTGAACCCACGTGGTTACGGTTCGGTCGAGGTTGAGCTCGTGCCAACTGCTAATACGTCTTACTACTGAGGTCAGGTGAAACGTGGTATCGATGAGGCATGCTGGCAGAAGCTTATGGAAGCCGTGGTGGCCGTGTTAACGTCGCTTCGATAGTCCCGAAAAAAAACGTTATACCATCATCCGAAGTGACGGTTGGGCGCTGGGTGTCGGTGACGAGTTCAAGGCCACCGTCAATTTGTTAGATCTCGGTGGTTGGTGGATTGACCGATTCGGAATGGGCTCCAACAAGCCAACACACTTAACACCGGTGCAGTCCCAGTCAAATCCTACCCTCCTTTCTGTTCTTTCTTTGGTTTCGCACACTTTTCGTCTTTCCCTTTTTGCTTTCTATTTAAAACTTGTACATCTGTCTTCTCCAATAGCTTTTTAGTCATTCACTCCTCATCCTCTTTTCTCTCTTCGTCGTCTCTCTAGCAACTCCTTTTCGTTCTCCGTTTCTCCACATCCGCTGCGCCATCGTGATCAACTTCACGATAGAAGGTCCATTTTCCGACCATCGCCAAACGCACAGATGTCCAATCACCGCCCGTATTTTTCAAATCAACCGTTGCTATTGAGAACTGAACACATTATTTCCCTATCGTCTCGTAACTCACTTATTATTTATTTATATATTGTTACTGTACGGTAACATTATCGAGCCAGCAAGCAACCAAACAGAACGAGCTCGGAAATTGTACCAGCAAATTTTGACAAAGTACCAAGGATGCCTGCTCATCGACAATGAAACCTACGTCAAAAGGGATTTCGCACAACTTCCTGGCCAAAAATTCTACGTGGCGATGACACGAGAAGATGTTTCTGCGAAGTTTAAGTTTGCTTTTATGGACAAATTTGCCAAAAAAAACTGATGATTTGCCAGGGATATGCAGCTGCGGAGCAAAGACCAAAGTGTTCGTGACGAATAAGACGATGGACTTGAAGCTGTACAAGGAAGAATGCCTTAAAAACTTCTTTCTCGATAAAAACATAAATCCACCCAACTGCCCGCAGTTCCGGCCCATCGAAAGATTTTGGGCAATAATGAAGCGGAAGCTTAAGAAAAGTGGAAAACGGCTCGGGACGCGACTCAGATGACCAAAATGTGGAAAAAATGTGCCAAGGATGTTGACTCCTGAGGTGTGCAGCGTTTGATGGGAGGAATAAAGAAGAAAGTGCAAATTTTCATTTGAAACAAAGAGAAATAATTTGTTTTCATATTTTATCCGTATAGTGAATTACCTTTGTTTTGAAGTATTAAACTTATTTGTACGTCAGTCCATTACCGAGATACAGATGATTTTATTATTTCGGATTCTAAATGGACATAGCTTTATGATTTATTTTGTCCGGCACTGCAGTAAATTTGACACATGTAATAGAGCAGAAAAATCATACTGCGCAGTATTTTGTTACTTTCATCAATTAAATTGTCAATTACTTTGATCAATTCAATTGTCAACTAGTCCATTCGACGTTTAGCTGGAAAATGATCTCTGGAAACGATAAAACATTGTTGAGAATAGTTTAATAGAGATTTCATCAGAATGGTCTTGGAAAAACCTAGTGAACAGTGAATGAAAAATTTTCCTTCTCATATTAACTCGCTATTAAATTTCAAATGTTTATTTTATAATCGTATATCATCGTATATAATCTAACAATCATCTAGGTATAGCAGATGCTTTCAAATTAAACCCATACTTTTTGCCTGAATTCCTTTATGTTAAAATGAATAACTATGTACGTAGTGGCAGTTTACATAATGATGGTAAGGCTTTTTAGGATTATTTTAATTCCATTTCTCAAATGTTGAAATGGCCGAGTAATTAGAAGACCGCCAGTGAGCTTGGGTTAATTAGAAGACCGCCGCTTGGGTAATTAGAAGACCGCCTGTAAGCTTGGGTCACGGTTCTAATCGGTTTGTGAAAATCATTTTCATACTGACAGAACGAATTTTCGACTGAAAATTGTTTTTTCATGGCAATTATGAAACTTAAATTATTTTAAATAATCTTTGCACTATGTGCTTCGTCAACTCAATCCAAAAATGGTTGTCAATCACGGGAATGGCTGTGAAATTTTATTTCACATTAAACATACTATTAGATATTTCGTGTTACTTTGGAATGTTTCCACCGCGCAAAATCTGTATGCATATCACGAAGTTTCTATTCTTTTTGTCCTCATCCACACGATTCTAAAATACGTCAGGAGACAAGCTCAAACTTGGCTCAGGGAAGTTTTCGAAACTGAGCCTGTAAAATTTAAAAACTTTTTAGATACGACCTGTTTGTCCGTCAAGGCTATGTATTGCTTGGATGGTCACACAAACCAGCTTCTCAATCTATGCAACTAGATCTGAATTAATCCTCCGTTTAAGGTTATGATAAGCATAAATGAATCTCTGTGTATCTGACACAGACTCTTTTTATGAAGCAAATTCGGACGGATAGAAGAATTTATAAATATGCAACTATATCAAACACAAAGCATATCACAATTGTGGAAAAAAAATTGATTCAATTATGCATCCGTTTGAAAACATTTCGATAGAAAATGGCATCCTCGATGAAGCAAAATCGGCATAATTGGTTAATACTCAACAAAAACATTCTACAAGTTTTTAAATTCAAAAGAAAACTATTCCTGTTCAACAATCCCGCAGACCAACAAAAAACCTTATTCTCATGATTCCTCTGGATCGTCTAGCATGGGATTCCCGGCGTTGCTCACCATTGCGATGAACCGGTTGTAGCTTTCAGCTGATTTGTTATGTTTCCTTCGTTCGGCAAATGTACCTGTTTTATTATTTGTTGACCTTGACGATTGTCTTTGGATCCGAGACTAAAGTAATGAAAACATATTTCCTAACTTTTTAAACTCTTCTCGAGAACTTGAAAAAAGGCTTGCGGAAAGATTGGTTGTTCTCTATAGGAAATTGTTACTTCGTATTTGGACGATCCCTACATATGGCGATCGGGCAGCGATCGTACATTTCGGTCAGTTTCAAACTCTCGCATCAGTTCTCTGTCGGCCTCGTATGAGTGCAGTTTGAAAGCTTTTTTGTGGCCAGCTTGAACGTCTTACCTAGTCTTGTGAGTGTTATTTTTTATTTTATTTTTTTGTTTATGCGACCCTTGATGCGTTTGCTGAAATTAGCAAGGAGTTAATATTTAATATTTATCCGGGTAATCCCATCATTCAAGAGTTACGCTTTGGTATCAATTTATCACCATTATATGATGCATAATCTGTTGATTTTATTGTCATTTCCAAATACTTTTTATTTGAAATCCGCCGCAACCATAAGTGTTCCTAAAACCCTGACATTATCAAGCGGTCCAATTTGATTGTGAGTCTATCTTGGGCAACAAGAGAACGCGATGCATGCTTGCTTTTAACAGAAACGTTTTGTTCATTGAACCGTTCAAGGACGCCTGTTTGAGGATATTTCTTTCGTCTTGCAGAGCTCTAAATGAAGGTGGCATTGGTGGTAGCCGCAATCGCCGTTGCGGTTGCAACGGCCCAACAATCGATCGACAAAGTCTATTTCCCAGAAAATGAAACATCTATTCTGGACTTTGTTAACCGAGCTAGTATCGACCAAGTGGTTACACCTGATCCGTTGGGGGTAAGTTCCAAAATAAAGTTGATGATTAACATAGTACCGGTTCTTAAGGACAAGTTTTTTCTCTCTATGGTCTTCTTACGCGTTTTTTTTACTCCTTTCCAATCGATCTAGCCAAATTCGCCAACACTCTCTCCGATGACACTAGTCACGGCTCAAGGAGAAAAATGTACCTGTGTACCGTATTTTATGTGCAAACCTGAAACCGAATTTGCTGACCAAAACAAGTTTAACGAGATTGATGTCAAGTAAGTATGGAAAACATAGAATCGGACTTTGGGTTAAAACGATAAAAAATAGCTATACAGTGTTCAATTGTTAATGAAAATCAATAATCCATTACTTTTGCCGCCATAAAACAGTGGACAACCCTATTCCCTGTTAGTTTTTCAAACAAAATTGACGTCCCGACAAATGTAAAAAATTAGAACAGAATTGGTTTGACCTGAGAATGTGCACTTGCTTATCAAATATTTACACACGTTTAATTATCGCTAAATGCTCAGATTTGTGTCGTTTTTCATTGTTCGTTATAGCAACAGTGTAAGGCTTGGTTGAGATTAATAATTTGAATGATTAAATGGCCGTTCGTTAAGTTGGAATGATAAAATATTTAAATGATAACTAGAAATTAGAAGAAAAATTAGTATCTTCCATTTAATTCCAACTACCTTTGCTTATCTTCGACAGATACGCGTATTTCGTCTACAATGTGCAGACTTCTTCAGTGTCTCGTACTAATAACTCGACTTTGATGATGTTATATTTATATCACTTAAATCTTTTTTAATACAATGGAGGAATCCAGGCAACGCAAAAGTGAGGTTAAACGTCGTAGATGGCGCTCTTTTAAAATAGTTTTCCGAGCTGTCGAAGTCTAGTAATTGGTGATAAAAATGTAAGAAAATCGACGATAATAATGATACTGTCTAATTCCATACAATTGGAAACGTAGCTAGGAAGTTATTAGCAATTTCAGTTTTAGATGATACGATGTTTAACCTCACTTTAGCTTTAGTTGGATTTCTCAATTCATTTTAGATGCGTGAGATGTTGATAAATTAAATGCACTTGCACATGATTAATTTGGAAGGCCATAGTTAAAAGAATGGAATCATCATGTTTGTTTGTGTAATTCTAAAAAGGAAACTAAGTTATACAACTTACGCTGTCATTTGATCTACAAAAGTTCCCGTGTTCGAACCGGCTAGTTTTTTTATTCAGATTCTCATATTCAAACTGATGAGGTTGTTATTACAATTTAATTTTCTTATATATTCTAGATAGAAAACTGTGTGAGGGGAAAATATCACCTTTTATCTATTCATATCTATTTCAATCTATTCTGCATCCATCACTTTTCTTATTATTTAAATTTTTGATGAACATCTTGAATATGGAACAAATACGATTATAACCAAGCTTGGTTTGGAGCATTAGTGGAAATATGTATATTTCAACCTGATTTGATAAAGTTCGTTACATTGTGGGCGGAGCACTACTTCAGCAACGGATCCATTCCCATCCATCGTCGCTATTACTCAGCCAAGTCTTAATCAAACAATTTGTTTTTAACACATAGTTCAACAAATACTTAAATTATGTAAAGAAATTCAAGTCGTTTAGCGGCTCAGTAATAGCGACGGAAGAAGTGCTCAATCCTACATATACATTTTTTCCAATATAAATCTAAGGATGACACCGAACCATACGCCCCGTGAAATTTATTTAGAGGAAACAAGTGGGAACTAGCTGTAGACAGTTTCAGAAATTATAACCACACTTAAAAAATATAAAAATTGGTTGTTTTTTAAGATTTCATTTTTTTTTGCAAATCAGCACTGGTATTTTGACAACATTTTATTCAACTTCAATTATAACCGAGACATCTCACTTTTCCTCGAAAATGGACCATTAGCTTCTGCACAGTTGAACTTCCCACCATTTTCATCACATTTGTCCAATTGTTTTTAAATTATTCGATGTCATCCGCTGGCTTTACAAATTTCCGTAGCTTTGCCATTGGTCAAAGCCCAAAAAGTCTCCTCGATTGGTCGTGCCTCCAGGCAATTTGACGGCTTCAAGTCTTTCGGCACGAAACTTTTTGGCTTTTGTTCCACCCTAGTGTGTCTTTGGCGTAGTGACATGATGTCAAATTAGGCCAAAATATGACACAATATGATCATCGGCAATAAGCGCTTTTGGGGGCATTCCTTGATGTACTTCTGGGTGTTCATTGTCTCCGATGTTACGTACGGGCTAGATATTTTGCCGCATTCGTATGTTGCCTGCCACAGCATCACCTTTTCGACAAATTTTTCGGTGAAAATGGCCTTCTCCGTTTTGGGAATATCCCTGTCCTTGCGTACAGTGAAGTATTGTGGTCCGGAAATGGTTTTATAATTCCATGACTATCCTCCCATCGGGTATTAAAAAAAGATTGACACATTTTGACCCGGATTTCAACCCTTTCTAGAATTGTTAATTTTTACTTGGACACAATGTTTTTACCCCAATTGAAAATTTATGGTCTCAAAAATGATTGTCAAAAATGATGAATTCATGGTAAAAGGCCTGGTTGATGTAACATTGGCCACCGGGAATCTGCTACAAAGGGAAGGATGTTTGATATCAATGTGTGGACAAAATTGTATGTATGTATGTATGTATGTAAGGTAGCCACCATCCCTTCTACGACTTGTCATTTATGCAGCTCCACTTCATAGCAAGATCAAATTGAGTTACCGGTTTGCATTCACAGTAACGCTGTATGAAGGGCCAAAAACGGTGGGGCGGACCCGTAAGCAGAGACACTTACGCGAAACCCGCGGGAACATAAGATTCTCCTTCCAACGATACGATCCAACAAATCGCATAACCCAATTCGCAATACTCATTAAGCTTTCTACGGGATGGCTTGTTGAGAAGGGCGCGTCACTCACGCTGAAACTGTTGGAGTAGAATTCGCAACATCACAATCGAATCGGTAGGATAAGAAAATGATACTGTTTATTCCCTCCTAGACGCCGGTTGTCATACCACTCCATTGTCCAATTCCAGATTGAATGATACCCTGATGCTCCCTACCTGCCCAATATATATTCAATGTCATTTAGTAATATATGAAATATAGTGAATATTAAATTGATAAAAAATATAATGAATGATTATTATAATGATATTTAATATAGTAAGTAAATGTAAGAATGATAGTAATAATTCCATTTGTAAACCTGAAAATTAAGACAATATAGTAGCTATTAGAAAAAAAATTGATTCTAACATATTTTACAATACTTGGAATATCCATGGATGATCTGAAATTATATAGCATATGAAGAATAGTAAACCGAAAATTTCGAAGTGCTGTTCCGTTTCCTTGAATCACAAAAACTTTTTGTAGTGAGTCTATAGCAATTTGTATTATTTGAATTTAAATGCAATAATTTCATATCATTTAATATCATAACATAAAATAAAAATCTCATCGAAAGACTTCCGCTGTTGCAGCTTCGATAAAATTAATATCTATTAAGAATTTCTTTTCACAGTTAAAGTCAAATAACATAATAAGCGTAAGTATAATATATATATCTGTTATCCACTGGTTTGTAACTGAAAAAAAAGATTAGATATGTTTTAAAATCCTAATAGTCTTGGAAAAGCTGAAAACAGCAAACAATTAGGAGAAATAAATTTTTTATAAGCATGAATAATGCCAAAAACGTAGATTAAGTAAAACCAGACAAAAAAAAAGTCCGATAACTCTTATTGGTCTGGATCTATAAATGATAATAGGAAACAGGAAAGCAATGATTATAAATTATATAGTTTTAGTGAATGAGGGAAATGCTTTTTTGAGTAGAGTTTGTCGTACATAATGCTTCCTACATTTTTTTTCAGTGTAAATGGCATAGAATATAGATAAAATAGCGAAAGGATGTTAAAGTATAAAATGATAATACCAATTTTAATTGTATTCACATATCTACAGATTGTAATCCTGCTGCAATTGTAGACGGGCCCGCTCATGCACTACTAACCATAGATAGATTATCATAACCACCGAAAAAAACAAAATACATTTAAAATTATTTAAAAATACTTAGGAGTTCCTTGAATGACCTGAAATTTCAAAGAATAGTATATCTACAATATCGATGTGCTGCTGCTATAGTGGAAAAATTAATTGATGTGATATAACCACAATGGAACTGACTCTTAGCTTCGGGTCCTGGTTTCCCTACTGAGCCCTTGCGGCACGTCAAGCCGGCCAGTTCAGCGCAAGGGATATCAATGTGTGGACAAAATTGCATACAAAACATGTCAGACTAAATGCAGAGAGTTGCCGTTTTCGGAAATGTTTCTAATTATGTCATTTGTCGTCTTTTGTCACTATCATGTTAGTTCCAGATCATGCCGCAGAGATGGCGCTTCAGTCTATCTTTTCTAAATGAAGCGATAGAGAGTTGCAGTCTTCAGCAAATTTTATCGTTATGTAATTGGTCGTTTTTTAACGTATTCATATTAGTTCCAGATAATTCATCACTGATGGAACTGTAGACATCTTATTCTTCTTCTTAAGTATTTAAAGCTTATTCCTTTAAAATAGCTTATTGTTTGCTCCCAACTAAGTGTTCTACATGCACTTCCACAGTTATTAAAATTGAGAGCTTTCGAGCAAGTACAATCGTAGCCTATGCCCTATGCCGAAAAATTCCAAGACCAGACCGGGAATCGAACCCAGTTACTTCTATCATGGTATTGCTTTGTAGCTGCACCGTTACCGACTGAGCTAAGGGAGGAGCTGTAGACTATGTGTGTCAAATGAAGCATGAGAGAGTTGCCAGCTTTGTCATAGTTTTCCAGTATGGAACATGTTGTCATTATCATTATTTCAACTACACAGAAAAAAAAATTAATTTTAACAAGCGTGTAAAATTTCCCCTCGTTTAACTCCAAGCCTAAGGAGGCGTAAACAACGAAATTGTTTGCAATTTTCCATACACCATACAACAATGTTTGAAATCTTTCATACAAGAGGCTAGATTTAGGCGTTATCTTGCTTAAATTTACATGAAATATCCCATTATTTTCTGCCAAATCTACACAGATAAAAAGGAACATTGAATTTTCTGCGTTATCAAATGCACATAAAAGGAATGCTAGATTTGACAGAAAATAATGGGATATTTCATGTAAATTTAAGCCACGAAAAACCTGAATTTAGCCTGTTGTATGAAATATTGCAAATAATTTCGTTGTTTACGCCTCCTTTGGCTAGGAATTAAA
This sequence comes from Aedes japonicus, assembly GCA_034211315.2. Taxonomy (NCBI): domain Eukaryota; kingdom Metazoa; phylum Arthropoda; class Insecta; order Diptera; family Culicidae; genus Aedes; species Aedes japonicus. The sequence goes on from JASCZW010005537.1 coordinate 126,197, forward strand.
CGAGAGGAAATTTTACGCGCTTGTTAATTTTTTTCCTATGTAGCATTCCCTTTATGTGCATAGTTATAGAGATATGCCATATTCAGCAATGTTATTGAATATGTCGAGGATGGTCTTATGACATTGTCATATTATTTCCAGATTTTGCCTCAGAATTGGTACAGCAGTCTATCTTAGCCAAGCTCTAAAGAATTGCTGTGTTCGCTGTGCTAATATTATATTTGTTGCAGATTGTGATTGCAGAGCAGAAGTCTATATCAGGCAAATGAAGTTCTAGGGAGATACCGTCATTGACAAAGTTATTGAATATGTTGAAGACAGTGATTGAACTTTACAAGAAATAAGAGATCGCGTAATAGTCTATTTTTACTGTTTTCAAGATGTTCAAAATGCCTAGGACAATTTTTGAAATTATCAGATTTGTTTTAGATCGAACCACTGAGATAACGCTGTAATCTATCAGTACCAAATAAAGTTCTAGAGGATATCTGTCTGGAACAAAGTTAATCAGATTGTTAAAATTTGATATTTGACATTATTTATTTATTTAATCAATTTAGTTCATCGGACTTATTGTCTACATGACACAAACTTAAAACTAAATAAAACGTGCATTACAAACACGAGCCAAAAAGTGAGCTGAAGATTCGCCAAATTCAAACAATTCTTCGACAGTCGTAAACGCTCGCATCATAGCTGTTAGAGGTTCGTTGTTTCCAAACGCTGTTCGATGGAATCGGGGTTGGAGAAGAGTACCACTCCGTAATGCTCTCGGAGGAACTCGGATGTTCAGTTGAGAGAGAAGCCTCGAGCAGTCGACCTCTCCATGCAGAAGTTTAGCAACAAAAACCGCTTGTTGATTTTTCCGTCGACGTTCCAAAGTGCGCAATTGCAGCAGATTGCAGCGATCTGAATACGGCGGGAGATTTTGCGGATCACGCCATGGTAGATTACGCAATGCCATCCGGATAAACCTGCGCTGTATTGTTTCTATCCTCAAGCTCCAAGTCAATTGATAAGGAAGCCAGACCAAGGCGGCATTTTCTAGGATCGGTCGTACCAGTGAGCAATAGAGAGCTTTCAGGCAGTACGGGTCAGTGAAGTCTCTTGAGATTTTTGACACAAACCCTAGCTGGCGATTAGCCTTAGAAATCACTGCAGAGCGGTGGAGGTTAAACGATAATTTATGATCCAGTAGAACACCTAAATCGCTGAACTGGTCGGTTCTATGTAGAACGACGCCATTGATGGTATAGTCGAAAACAATCGGCTGCTTATATGATGATTATGATTATACTCCATTATAAAACACATTAAACTTCATACTAACAAGTAGTATTGGTTGGGCTCAAATTCTTTGCAGGCTCGTCTTATCAGTCTCACACGATATTTACACACTTAGATGTTTTTGAAGAAATTTGTAAAATTTTACCGAATACTCAATAGCTGTAGCAATAGCGATTGACGGATTTTGATTAAATTTTACAGTTATCTGTAGAAAAAATTATCGAAATCCGTTGAATCGGGTTACCAAACGTTCAGTTGCTGAGAATTCGGTACAATTTTACAGATTTCTGTAATAAAATTAAGTGTGTAGGGCCCATATTGCTTTCAATTCATGAACTTTGATTTTTTTGCTCATATTGCCTCTTAACAGTGTTCTTATCAACAGTTTTGGTTTTTTTTTGTCCAGAAAAACAAGGCAAGCTATTTCAAAGCATTTGCAAGTTGAATTATGATGATGAATATTGTGAAGGAAAACAAAAATTCATGAAACTTAACTAAAAAGTTACCTAAATGACTTGCAAACAGTTTACTCAAACTTCTACGCGCTAATCACTATAGTTTCTAATTTTACCAGTCCCAAGTTACATTGTCAAAGCCATCCAGCTTTATGAGATTTTATTAAGGTTTTATGAAAGCCACGAGAAATCAATTTGGTTTTACTATGGTACCAAGAAGTGCCAATAAGTTTCATATTTTAGCCCGGATTATCAGAACCTTTACAGCTTGTTTACAACAATCTTCAAACCTTGTTTTCTGAAATTCCCTTTACTCCGATCAAAGGTTTTATTTCCACTTATGAACTCGTCGATGGTATTTCGAAATGCCGTTTTCTGACTCATTCGTATCATTGTAATATGATAAATTGAAAAAATATTCTAACAACATTTTGCCTTCAATTAATGCATTAAGTGGCAAATTGACAATGAGGGAAGCAATTTGGCACGGCAATAAACATGACCAAATACTTTTATAGTAGTCAATGCGAAGATAAGTTGGCTTTTTGACAAAAATGTGATTTTAAATGTGTGAAATGTGTGATTCCAATATTGCAATTTAAGGAATGATTGAAATGTGGAAAAGTAAATGCCCACATTTTAAATATAATGCAAATGAACTGTAGTTTGAAGAATAATTTCGGCATTCTTTTCGATCACCCAATTCCAAAAATTTTCAGGGAACTCATGATTAATTTTCGAATACATTTGTTTTACTTTTGTTTTTGTTGTTGTGAACTCGCAGAAATTCTGAGATCATTTATTTTTGGCTTTTATAGTGGCAATATTGATCATTAAATTGAACGCCTTGAAAAACTCAATTTATTCTGGCCATTTTGCTATCAAACAAAGTTTCCCGCAACACTAGAACGGGTTTCTTGGATATTATATACTGCTAAATGAATCAGAAGAGCAAAGAATCGAACAAAGCAGAACAACTGATTTTCATGGCAGCCAATAGGTTTTATGAAGGTTCTCATTTGGTCATAACATCTTTCACTAGAACATTTTCAAAATCTTTATGGTCTTATAAAGGTTTTACTAACTTGTTTTCACAACCGTCTATAGAGTAGGCCATATTGTACAAATTTAGGGTTTAAAGAAGTATGTTGGGGGATAAAACAGTTTTGAATGAAGTTTTATCAATAAAGCCGAGAGGAGTGCTACAGGGTTGGAATAAAACTAAAATTGTTACTTGGGGTAGGCCTAGTTAGTATGACGTATAATTATCATTTTAAGTAGGTACACAGAAAACTATAATTAATTGTAACTAGCACTTCAAGTTTCTCCTCGTTTAGTTCCAAGCCAAAGGAGGAGTAAACAACGAAATTGTTTGCAATCTTTCATGTGCCTTACAACAATGTTAGCAATCTTTCATACAACAGACTAGATGCAGGCGTTATCTGGCTTAAATTTACATTGAATATCTCATTATTTTCTCCCTTCTAAAGTTCTCTTCATACGCATTAGACAACGCAGAAAATTAAATGTTTCTTTCTACCCATTTTCTTCCTCTGTGGTGAATACGCAACACCAGTTTTCAAAACTTCGTGTGCTTCATGTGTTTAAGGAATAGCCAAGCTGTTTGTTCTGTTTGAAAGACACATCCTTTGGCTTACTTTCTAGAACAAGTCATCTGTTAAAATTCAATATTTTGGATGCCACTGACAAACGATTTTCAGTGCAAAAAAAATCAGTGTAGCACGGCGCGTGAACAGTTTCCAGATTTACCATGAATAAAAATGGCAATGTTTTGTCCGAACATGTGTTTTTCAATCATTTTCAATACAATACGAAACAATACTTTACAATAAAATACTTTTTGGTTCATCCTATAATATTCAATCATCGGAAAATGCAGCAGCGGTACGATCTGGAACTAATGTGATTATTTTAAATGTCTTCATTTAACATTCTCAACAACTTTGCTGAAAACAAAAACTGTCTAGAGCCTATTTCAGCAAAGATAGACTGCAGTCGCATGGTTGTGGTGCAATGTAGAAATTATCTGATAATGCAAAGGGACCAAATACAGAAACTCTCTAAAGCTTCATTTGGTAAAGATAAACTGCAGCGCCATCTCTGCGGCAACATTTGTAACTAATCTGGTAATGTCAAATAACTTCATTTTATATGCCAATCAACTTTGCCGAAGACGGTAACTCTCTAGAGCTGCATTTGGCAAAGATTGACCACAGTGCCATCTCTGCAGCACGATTTGGAACAGATTTAATAATTAAAAAAGACGATTCGTTACGCATCGAGAAACTTTGCTGAAGACACCAATTCTCTCAATGAGTTTGGAATGTGTTATATGCATTTTTGATAACGCAGGCAAAGTAAAACTTTCATTCCTTTGTAGTGGATTTCCGGGGGACAATGTTACCGGAACCAGTTTTTTTTGTTCCAATGCATTCGCGGACCAGAACCTTTCAAACGGTGCATAAACAATTGACTCTAAGTTGAAATACTATATTCTACGAAGGGTTGAAATTCGGGTCAATATTAACCCTAATGTCTCATGGGTCACTTTTTTGTACAACCACCTTAAACTGATTTTTTTTAAAATTATTTTTATGCTAAAATGAAAAATTCTGTAAATTTCAGCGTACATTGAAGCTGCGCCATAGGTCAAAATTGACCCCAATATCTCAGAAAGGTCAAACACCCAGAATTTCAACACAAAATTGTACCATATAGTTTTCGGGCTCTCGTTTAACATTGAGTTTCTTTTGGCTTTCTTCTGTTCCCGGAATGTCTTTAGTCCATGTCGCTCTTGGTCGCTATCTTTTTTGCCACATCTCGAACGGAAGCTGCTTATAGGCATCCCTGATCTTCTTGTCAATTGCAGGACTCAAAGGGACGGATTTCCGTCCACTCCTCGTGCCATCTTCAAAAGTACATTTTCTCCATATTTTCTAATTGCAGATTGTACCGCTCTAACGCTTAAACCCTCTTCCTGGCCAATTTTCTTAAAGAGATTCCACTCGCATTGTACCATTTGTGAAAGATACTTTTTTTTTCTGCTCCGGAGGAAGACCACGCATTTTGGAAGTCAACCAGAAACTAAGTTTTGTTTTTGGTGCTAGGACGTACAGAAATGTTTAAACAAAGGATGCAGCCAAAATAATTTCAAAAATTTCATTCAACTTGAATTATTAGGTTTTATAAGGCGTGCTTATAATTTCTGGAACAGTCTATAAGCTTGTACACTTTGTTGTTTAATCTTCCGGGATATTGTTCCAGAATGTATCGGAGAGTCCAAACCAGGCGAGAGTCCAAAAAATAGAACGATTCCAGAAAGAGTGTCTGAAATCGCTCTACTAGTTCGAATCAAGGGAAGGAAAAAAACGTGGACCTCCCGTACCAATCGCTTCCATATAGAATTAAATGTTGTGATAATTTGTACTTCATCGTCGGGAGCATTGATGCTAAGAAGATTAGTTTATGCTTCTTTTGCCTGTGGGTAAAATTTTGGCATTTGAACCAAACGTCTGGCAATAATTTGCCAAGGTTACAGCGCCTTATCTCACTTACATCGATCCTCGGGCTCCCTTCGCTCCTTTCAGACCCAGAAGACCATTCTTGCCAGGTGGACCAGTATGACCCTGCACACCTGGCTCACACCTGCAGCATTGAAATTTAAAATAAAAGTATAAAAAGTCTTAATATAAAAATAGGCTCTAAGCTAAATTTGTTTCACCCCTATGATAAAGTTAATGATTTTGTACATTTTTGCGAAATTAAGAATGAATGTTTTCTAAACTACTCTAAATTTCTTTTACTCCTCTAAGCTATAATCCAGATAGCTGCCAAGATGTGCTGGATGTATGCTGTCGCGCCGAAGATTCCCTTGTGGTTCCAATGAACAACACTCCCGGTGTTGTCTCGTCTCTCAAACCTACAGGGTGTGGATTGCGAAATATTGGTGGTATTGACTTCACGCTCACAGGAAATTTCGTATGCATTGGCTTCAACCCTTTATGTTCATTAAACCCATTACTAAAGCAGCTTTGCTTGTTTCTTTCAGAACAATGAAGCTGGATTTGGCGAGTTTCCGTGGACAGTGGCAATCATCAAAACATCAGATGGTTCTAGTCATTGTGGAGGATCACTAATTCATCCAAATCTTGTACTGACTGGCGCACATTGTGTACAAGGGTACCGTAAGGGACAGCTGAAAATCCGAGCCGGTGAATGGGATACTCAGACCACAAAAGAACGATTGCCGTTCCAGGAAAGGATAGTCACGCGAGTCAACAGTCATCCAGACTTTAATCCACGATCATTGGCTTTTGACGTTGCTGTCTTGGAATTGGAAAGCCCTATTAAACTTGCTGATCACATCAACGTTGTGTGCCTACCACCCAATAACTATGATACCCGACGAAGTGATTGCTTTGCTAGTGGCTGGGGAAAGAATCAGTTCGGAAAAGCCGGACGATATAGCGTAATTATGAAGAAAGTTCCACTCCCGATCGTAGATTCGTCAACTTGTGAAAGACAACTGCAAGCAACCCGCCTAACGACCAGATTCAGATTGCATCAGACCTTCGTATGCGCTGGAGGTGAACAAGGCGTTGATACATGCGAAGGAGACGGAGGTGCACCATTGGTCTGCCCAGTGGGTCCTGCCAACGAAAATCGATACGCGCAGATGGGAATGGTTGCCTGGGGCATTGGATGTCACGGAAAAGTTCCGGCTGTATATTCTAATGTGATGCGATTCCGATCATGGATCGATAATGTCGTCCGAACGCTTGGTTTCGACACGACAGTATACGATTCCACCCAGTCGCAATTCGCCACACTGTTTGCTTAATTTAGATTACCGATTGGGTTTATGAATAAACACACGATAATTTAAGAGTAAAATCCAAGTACGTTTAATTTTGATGTGAAAATCTTCATCATAGAGTAAATATTAAATCATAGAATAACAATTAAGTGTGGAGAAATTTAGGTCAGATTTAAAAAATGTTACTATGGAATCATTTGTTATTAATTCTGAACACAGAAAAAAATAACGAATTTAAAAAAAAAAAATCCCGTAAAATTTCCCTTTAAATCCTTAACTCCAAACCAAAGGAGGCGTACACAACAAAATTGTTTGCAATCTTTCGTGTGCAATGCATACAACAATGTTTGCAATCGTTCATACAACAGGCTAGATTCAGGCGTTATCTGGCTTGAATTTAAATGAAATATCCCATTATGTTCTGCCAAATCTAGCATTCCTGTTATGTGTATTAGATAACCCAGGATATTCAATGTTTCTTTTTTCTGTGTAGAGTAAACATCTTTAAGAATATGACAGCATGACGTATGCAGAAAAACTGTTTGTTAGAAACACAAATTGTTACTCTTATCAACCTGTTTATGTTATGTTTATTCTATACCATAGATTTTCGATTGGGTTGAGATCCGGAGCCTGAGTAAGTGATTGCAGTTTTTTTACGAGATCCACGAAAGCAAAAGTAGTAGTTTTGCATGTGGTCTACTTTGGGTCATTGTCTTACTGAAATGCTGTACACAGATAAAAAGAAACACTGAATTATAATTATTTGCGTTATCTAATGCACATAAAGGGAATGCTAGATTTTTCAGAAAATAAAATGTAAATTTAAGCCAAATAACGCCTGAATCAAGCTTGTTGTATGAAAGATTGCAAACAATATCGTTGTTTACGCTCTTTGTCTTAGAATTACACAAGGGGAAATTTTCCGCTCTTGTTAAAATTAATTATTTTTTTCTGTGTAGGTAATCATCTTCTAGACCAACTTTCAGCAAGGAAACCTCAAAATATTTGCAAATAATGTCAATGTATTTGTTAGCATCTATACTTCTTTCGATTCAAGCAAGATTCCCAACACCAGACCACGCAAAGTATCTCCACACCATAATATTGCCTCCTTCGTGCTTCACTGTTTTCTGGACATCCTTCTCCAAAAGCTAGTCTCCCGTTTTCAATCAAATCCGGAATCACCATTTATGGGTTTCACATACTCTTATTGTTATGTTTTGTATTCTCTATGCGTGGAGAAACGATTATGATGTAGAAGGAGATGTGTGGTAACCATTAATTCATACTTGTGAGGACCAGTTTCACAACGCTTTACGGCCTTTCTCTCCGAGGTCTCTACGTTAGAAATGACGAGAAAAAAATTTGAGCCGATGTGTACACATCAAAACTGAGTGTGTACAAACTACCGCTAGAAACTATCAGTGGTACATAAGCGCAATCCAACAAGTTACTTTTGTTGAGGAGGCGGATTCGTCCGTACCTTGGCCTACCCCGCAGTGGGATGTTAGGAAAAGGTAACGTCCTTGGTTCGAGTACTACTTTACCCATGCCCTTTCGATCAATTTTCAATACTTCTGTTCAATTTTCAACCTACCGTACACTGCACAGTGGTCCAGTAAGCTACTTTAGGCGGACATGAGGTTTTCAATGAGAAGTTGTGCTATTAGAGCTTTGGTTACTTCTGAGAACTTGTTGCAAACTAATTGTACTACAATTTGTATGAATTTTTTTTTTCTTGCATTAAACGCAAGAGTGACGTATACTTTAACTTTTTTATGAGCCCATATCGTGAGATGATATGTTCAGCAAAGTTGTAGAAATTGTTATTATAAAAAACTTTGTAGAACATATTTTTTGTCTAGCTTCGATGCCTACTGTGATAATTCCAAATTTTAGTAAATAATCGTTTTTCAACTAAAAGTCATTCATTTTTAACTTTTACCAGCTTGCTATGTTCTACAAAGTTGTTTGTTTAGACATTTGCTACAATTTTGCTGAATACACCATAGTTGTATTTCTTCTTGTTTTCATTTTATAGTAAACTTTCAGTTGAATTTACGCCATACTGTAGGCCTTACAACATGAAATGGAGCACCTGAAAAAAATATGGCATACCATGACTTTATTTAACACACCTTAGAGTACGTTTAAGGAGAATTTGGGAGAGATGATATTTTTCTATCTTTTTTAAAGCTACTTTCTGTAACATGCAGTTTTCAATAAAAACATACATCAGGAGCTCAAATAGAATCAAAACACACAGAAATCATGGCTATCTCTGTTCAGTATATGACAATTACCACGTGTTTTCATAGAAAAACGCTTAATAGGATATTAGTTGATTTTTATTAAGTTTCGCGCTTTTTTAGGTAAACCAAACTCTCTACTACAACTACAACTACAACTCTCACCACGAGTTGTACGTCTGTTGATAAGCAAGATTACGGGATCGGAAGTGAGAAGAAGCCACTTGAAAACGTCTTCTAAGCTGACAATACGGTTGAACTTCCTTGAATGCCGTTCCCAATATTTCCCTATGCACTTATTCCTCGTTTCCTGGGCTTCCTCACTCAGCATCCCTAAAGGCAGAGCAGCAATCCTAATAATATCGCTACCGTGTAATAGTATCTTATGCACTGTAGGGACTGGACCAGTGTGACAAGAACTTATTCACAACAATGTTACATCTGTTCGCGATCGGTAAAGCGATTGAATGACTCTTTTGAAGATCAAACATGTAGTGCCCCAGCTATATTGAATAATATATCCTATTAAGCGTTTTTCTATGGAAACACGTGGTAATTGTCATATACTGAACAGAGATAGCCATGATTTCTGTGTGTTTTGATTCTATTTGAGCTCCTGATGTATGTTTTTATTGAAAACTGTATGTTACAGAAAGTAGCTTTACAAAAGATAGAAAAATATCATCTCTCCCAAATTCTCCTTAAACGTACTCTAAGGTGTGTTGAATCAAGTCATGGTACGCCATATTTTTATCAGGTGCTCCATTTCATGTTGTAAGGCCTACAGTATGGCGTAAATTCAACTGAAAGTTTACTATAAAATGAAAACAAGAAGAAATGGTGTATTCAGCAAAATTGTAGCAAATGTCTAAACAAACAACTTTGTAGGACATAGCAAGCTGGTAAAAGTTAAAAATGAATGACTTTTAGTCGAAAAACGATTATTTACTAAAATTTGGAATTATCGCAGTAGGCTTTGAAGCTAGACAAAAAATATGTTCTACAAAGTTTTTTATAATAACAATTTCTACAACTTTGCTGAACATATTATCTCACGATATTGGCTCATAAAAAAGTTAGAGTATACGCCACTCTTGCGTTTAATGCAAGAAAAAAATAATTTCATACAAATTGTAGTAAAATTAGTCTGCAACAAGTTCTCAGAAGTAACTAAAGTTCTAATAGCACAAATTCTCATTGAAAACCTCATGTCCGCCTAAAGTAGCTTACTGGACCACTGTGCACTGACGGAACTTGCAACACTTTCTCTTCATATCTTTCATTATAGAAAACATTACTGTAAACTCTTGGTGCCTCGTGGCGATGAGCGAACATTTCCTTCTACATGCAAATTAGTATGACGAAAGCATTTTCCACAAGTTAAATAAATATGCTGTTATCTGATAAAAATATTATAAGAATTCAATTTCATTCATGCATATTTGGGACCTATCTATTAAAACAACAACGTTTTTTGCAAATTTATGAAACAAATCGAGCATCCTTACTACTGGTTTATATTGCGATGCATCTCTGTACATAGAATAAATCGGGAACATAGTTAAATATCTTATTTGCTGCCGACTTCAAGTGTATTCAGCACACCGTTTACCAAAACGGATCCCGCTGCGCACCCAACCATTTTATCCAACATCCCAGTGATTTGTGCGGAGGTGTTCTTGGCTTCCAATGAAGCGTGTATCACGTTGACATATGCCTAACCATTCCCCACTAGACCTGCATTCGAGCAAGGCCGGCGCCGGTATTGCCTTAGTTTGGAATCACCAGTTTTTACACATTGAGGATATATGCTATTCCCAAGCATCATATGATCTAGTGATGTAATAACAGCTGACCTGGCAATAACGGAGTAGCAACCTCGGGCGGTTAATCATACTCATGCTCATGCTCAGTTTTATGATTTAATTCCATGTAATAAACATCATATGTATGCAGTAATAAGCTAGCATAAATGTATGTCGCAATATTTTTTAAAACCAGCGGTTGTTGGCAGCAAAAAAAGGAACTCGGATCCCGCAGGGCCTCTTTTATTAGCCAGTATGATCAGAAATCCTCAAAATGTTTTCTGATGACCTAGTTTTGCTAAATCATGAAGTGTGATATGCCGCATGCTATGTTTTGCATCTAAACATATTTTGTACACCATCCGCGGACAGGCATTTGCCCCTGTACTCCCACCTTGGAATCCGAAACTACATATTCGGAATAAGCAGTGCAGATCTGACATTCCGACATTTTCGGAATAAGCAGTGCAGATCTAACTACTAGGATAATTGTGTGATCTATTGCAAAAAACCACAAACTATAGTTCTAGCCTCATATGGCTTATGGTAATAACGCCATTACTCGCTCTAATGTCTCGCAAAAAAATATTCAACAATAATAAGTTTGAAACCTTCGTATTGTAATGAATGTTGTTCATGTTTCTGTGTGTTGCACAATCTGGATGAATTCGCTATCCTGGTGGTTCCTACTGGTTGTGCTTGTATTTTTATCATGTTACAGCTTTGAAAAAACTCACCACCCTTTTACAATTGTATTCACCATGCATACTTTCCATAAAGCTGTTATAGTAAAAGCTCAAATGACTTGTGTCTGAAAGCTCTGTGCACAGTAAAAATTGCAATCCTCATCTGCCACATATCTTTTTCAATTTTTCAAAGAAACGAACTTTGCACTATTATGGACACACGGGATTAAGTCCCTATCACTTTGAAGTTTTTTTCAGCACAAATCTCAATTACTATGAGGACTTCAGGCGTGAAATATTAAGGAATCGTTTGCTCCACTGGAGTATCCATTGGTAAGCACTTTGAGCGTTGTTTTGTTTTGTTTGTGATTTTTAGTCTCAAAAATCGTGAAGGATTCCCTCCAGTTTCACCTTAAGTTTAAAAAATCGATGTTCAAACGTTTTAAGCATAATGTTAATGATAATTGAGGCAAGTATCAGCAGTAAATCTCGGAATCCAATTCAATGCATATTTATTTCAGCAATACATTCATCGGGACTGTAGAGAAAAGTATAATAGTGAATTTTACCATTATTGGGTGTTAGGATGTAAGTGTGTATGTGATTTTGAGCAGATTTGAACCAACTATGATCATGGTCCAAATGACCATTAAAAATAGTTAATTCAACATTTACTGTAAAGTCGGAATAGTCCTTGATTACATGACCATAGTCTAGAGTACCACGAACATGGTGAATTCAACCATTTTCGGCAATTGTATTCATTATATGCAATATTCATCTTGACAATGATTTAATTTTCGGTACAACCATGCAAGATGCGTTTTCTTTTTTCTACCTACCGCTCAGTTCAGTTTCCCAATTAAAGCGTTTAAACCATCATAATAACAGAAAGCTTCACTTTACATATTGTCCCCATAGATACCGTGCATAATAAATCAGATGTTTCTCGGGATTGACTAGACGTTTGATCAACGTAATCTACACTTTTTGATTGTCATTTTTTTGTATTCTCCCTAGCGCGGAAGTAACAAACTTTGATGAAGTTGGCAGAAGCAGATAATTTCTTATCTCCATGCAAAGCGCTAGGAGAGGATAGTAATTTTATTGCTAGAACAAATAGACATTTATTTATTTATTTATTTATTTATTTAATTTAGTTCATCGGACTTATTGTCTACATGAAGAGAAAGTGTATTGATAGTTCCGTATAGAGTAACGGCAGGCTTTGAAAATTGAAAGAATACAAGATTGGAAACGAGCGGAGGGCATTTGAGCGGTAGTATACGATCAGGCACATAACCCTTTGTCATACTACCTCATGCAGGATAGGCAAGGGGGGAAATCCGTAATCTAGTCAAAATGATGGTATTTTCATAAAAACTATTAATTGGATTTTGTTCGGACTTCTATCACACACTTGAACCTCAAAGGCAATTTTTTTTTTCATTATCGAACCATATGTTCAGCGTTCTAAATCGTGTTTACTGTTTTTTTAAACCACCCAAAAGTTAGTTGGGTTTATTGATATCCTTGTCGACGAAATCTACCTTATAGTCCCGGTTTTACTGAGGCATGTAGATAATGGCAGCGGAACGGTACTACTGGCACAGGAACTTTGTTGTACAGCATACACACCGGAAATAACTTTGTCGTGAAAATAACTATTTCAGGGGTGAAACTGACAGACTAGCGACAACTATTTTCAACTCAAGAGATTGAACATTAAATACAACAAGAAGTTTTGTAATCTTTTTATCATTTATGTAGATTCTAGGTTAAGAAATAATTTGATCACTGAGTTTTAATTTTAACTATTTACTGTATCATTGGAAGGCTTAATTCAATAGTGTATGTTGTTTTATTTATAAGATTCACATGATTGTTATAAACATCCAATATTGAATCTAAAATTGTTGATTTACAATGGTGAAATATAAATTAATCCTAATATTTTCTTCAACAATAAGATTAAACAATTGGTAAAAAAAACGAGCTATATAACATGAAGATGCCCCAACGGATGGGAAGAACTGTTAGCATTTTCACTCTCCCCAGCCAGTCTACTATAATCGGGTGCCCTGATGGGTACTCCATTCTCCAGTATTAGCTTGAAGTATTCATTTAATTTTGTGTGTATTTATATATGAGAAAAATACTACAAACATATGTGTCTTTTTGAAAATATCATCAGTTGGTTTCTTGACATAACACCTTTCTACTGCTTTCTGAATAGTCCTGGTAAAGCCTGAAAATTCTAAGAAGTCTTTTCTATTTTTTTGGACAAACCTTAACTATATGTTTGTGTATGTGTGTGTGCGTTACAAATAATGTCACATCGGTTTCACATCCGTTCGTGGTAGGTGTCCGGTTTTGAACTGCAACAGGTATAGTCAAAATTACATTAAGTCACGATTTACTATAACTGCAAAATTTTCAAGGAACATGTACTTATTTGGCATCTTGAATATCGATGATCAAAATTGACGGTTACATGATATATCTGGTGAAGTGTAAGAAGGATTCAGTCTCACCATCGGTGGATTAATTCGGGTTGTTTTTATTTATTGTTTAGTATTTATACATATTTCTACTCATTGACTCACAGTATACTTACTCACTAATAACGATCTGACTAATACCAAACGCGGAATGTGTTGATTTTCCGTGCTTGTACTTGGTATTAAACGTAAGCAAAGATGACACGAAACACGCTAAGATAAGATTACCGAAAATACGGTTTTCATTTTACCGAAAATTAGGTTTTGGTAGCAAAACCTTAAGTATCGGTATAATTTACCAAAACAAAACGTTTGATTTTAGTTATTTTTTTCAGTAAAGTGGATTTACAGATTTTATCGTTATATTTTACCTAAATTTGGTTAAAAATGCTCTCATTGAGCTGCAAGCACTTGCGGTAAAAATTACCGTACAAAAATAAGTAATTATTAATGTTTTTCCCGGTTTTCCAGCAATACTGAAATTTCGGTAATCCATGTTTACCGATAATTTCAGTATGGGCACCCAGAGCAGTTTATACCGCATTACGGAAGTATCAACAGCATTGTTCTTTCGTAGATTACCCGAGACGGGGTAGAAAACCCGGTCTTGCTGATCCTATAATCGACAGAAAGGTAAGGGACTTACTTCAACATCAGTCCAAGATCATCCTTCAGCACCAGTCCAAGATGTGGCAAAAAAGCTAAGTACTAACATTAACGTTAATGAGAGAATGAGCCTACAGACTCGTCGGAAGCAGAAGCAACCGAAACGAAGCACCAAACAGGCTGAATCTGTGAAACCAAGTGCTCAAGAACTGTACGACAAACTGCTGACCAGAAAACCAGGCTGTGTTATCATGGAGGATGAAATCTACATAAAACTCTGCCGAGACCACAGTTTTATACCTCACCGTAGGAATAAGATATTTCTGGATCAGTGAAAGCTATTTACGCCGAAAAATTTGGCAAAAAGGTAATGATGTAGCAGGCCATCTGCGGATGTGGAAAAAATATCTCGTCCATTCATTACGACAAACACAATGAATGGTCAAATCTACGTGAAGAAGTGTCTGCAAAAATGGTTGCTATTCTTGATCAAACAGCATACCAAGCCAACATTTTTTTGGCCTGATAGTGCTTTCTGCCATTACTCTAAATATATGTACCCATAGAGTTGTACAAAAGAAAAAATGTCGTATTTGAACCAAAGGAGATGAATCCACCAAACTGCGCAGAGATTCGCCCAGAGACTCGTCCTATCGAAACTTTCCGAGCTTTGGCGAAAGCAAAGCTGAGCAAACACATGAAACCCGTGGATAGTGTTGAAAAATGTAGAAAAGATTGGTCAAAAGTGGTGAAAATGCTAGAAAAAAGCACTGCGCAGAAGCTTGAGAGTAGTGTTAAGGGAAAAGTTAGAGAACTAGCCTACCCTACGAAAAATCAATCAAATTTAAATGAAGATAGAAAGAAAACAATGATATTTACTATGTTTGATAATAAAAGAAACAAAAATCACATTATGTTATTTTTTATTTGAAAGAGAAAGTGAAACACCGCTTGCTGAGCCTATCCTAAAGCTTACCCTCCTCACTAACACAATTTCACCTATCCCGTGACAATTGAGAAGGGTCGTGGAGTTCTCCGTATCTCTCTTAAGTATGTGTCGGACTAACATTCCTTCCTTATGCTTACCAGCTGCAAGTTTGTGGCCAGGACAGCTCTGGTCTGTTGGAAAGGGACACATCCTTTATCTAAGAGGTAAGGATTGTCCACAAATCACTATCTATCAGCGGTAACGGCGCGTCTCCATCTCAACAACTTGTTCAGAGCGTGTACTACCTACGCTATTACCTTTTAAGACATTACGCTTGTGTCTTGTTTGGTCTACTACACTGGAAGCATATGCAAAGTATCACCGAAATCAAAGATTATATGCGCATGATATCGGTTTTTCTCTATGCTGAGTGAACCGAATGTGATGCAACAAAAGGCTACTAGAAAAAACATCCAATGAGCTAATGCTACTAGAAAAAACATCCAATGAGTGGTTCCTTTGAATAGCAATCTATTTTAACTAGAAATGAGAAGAAATACAAGTATTTTCTACTAAACAGCTCAAACTTTCTAGGATTCAATCTCTTTTAGCTCAATAACTTTTTCCACAAGGTACAAGTGTTGGATCGCTTTCCGGGCTTGGAAGAAAAGCTTTCTTGGAAAATTATCCTGTGAGTAGTTGAATTGGATTATTTTTAGAGGACAACAAACCTCGCCGGATTTTTCTCAGTAAAAGTAAGTTTTGCCGAGGAAAATCCTATGGAAAATTAAAACCACGGTCGCTAAAATATAGTTTCTACGATTGAGCTGAAATTTTGAACAGTTATTATAGGACCAATTAGTCTTCCGAAAATCAAACTGGAACGGGATTTTAAATGTTTACCCAGGCTAACCCCCATATATTTTCAAAGGATGCTCGAATTTCAAATTTGGTGATCATGACGGATTAGTATCATCAATTTAAATTTTTGATGTCACAAATCTATGGCACACAGAAAAAAAATCGTAATTTTCATTGTGATGTAAACATCTGAGCATGTAAAATTGTATTTCATTCCACACGAAGCACTGATTTGCTTGATAAAGTTTTAACAAAGACGAGCTTTTGCATACAACATTATCGGCAACGTATGGAATGTCTCAGAACTTTACAAAATTTATAATTTAAAAAAAAATTGAAAAAAAACACCTTTTTTCAATTTTTTTTTGTCTACCAACTATGAATCTTTAAAGCCGAAATGTGTACAAAGTGGCCCACTCTATAGACGGCTGTGAAAACAAATTAGTAAAACCTTTATAAGGCCATACAGATTTTGAAAATGTTCTAATGAAAGATGGTATGGCCACTTGAGAACCTTCATCAAACCTATAGACTATTGCACGGAAAAAGCTAACCTCACTTTTCACCATGAGAGTATAAGAGATAGCAACAACCATCGTGTTCCCCGTCCTTCTTTCTCACACACGAATTCCTGAACACAAGGGCACTAGTATCTGTCAAATCTGAGGTGAGACGTCACTGTGATTTGGACCATTGGCCTTCATCAAAACCAACATAGGGCCAAATAGCCACAGCTGTCAAACTTTATTGTGATAAAGACTGTATTCGATGAAATTGGGACACACGCAATTGTTCGTAACTTATTAGCGTGTGGGTAAAAATTATTGAAATTTTAACTGAATGTATTTCATTGTGTTGTGTCAATTGTGTAATGAGTTTCGTGAAAATCGGTCGAGTGATTTCAGTGATGGCTTCGAATGAAGAAATAGTGCGCCAACAAATTTTGGGCACTCACTTCGAAAACCCAAACGCTTCTCATCGATGGATCGGAAAACAGCTCGGAATCGCACATTCAACCGTATCTCATGTGATCAAAACGTTCAAGGACCGTAAGACAACACAGCGGAAAAATGGTAGTGGCAAAAAACGTGGCACATCAAATCCGGAGAAGGCCAGAATGGTCGATCAGGGATGTTGCGAAAAAGGCGAAAGTTTCAGTTTGTTTTGTGCAGAAAACAATGAAACGTTCTGGATTACATGTGTACAAGGTCCAGAAGGCACCGAACCGGAGCGATAAACAGAACTTGGTGGCCAAAACTCGTGCAAGAAAACTGTACAGGGAGTGGCTCACAAAACCGTTCTGCATTGTGATGGAGGATGAAACCTACATTAAAGCCGACACCAAACAAATGCCAGGACAGGAACACTACGTCGTCACCTCTAAGTTGGCCGTTCAAGAGAGTGTACTGAAGAAGAAACTGTCGAAATTCGCCAAAAAATTCCTTGTCTGGCAAGCGATCTGCGGATGTGGCAAAATGAGTCAGCCCTTCATCACCTCTGGGACCGTCAACGGACAAATCTACAAGGACGAATGTCTCCAAAACGACTTATGCCCTTCTTGAGATGGTCTGACACTGTTTTGGCCGGATTTGGCATCTTGCCACTATGCCCGGCCCGTCTTAGACTGGTACAAAGATAATAATGTAGTTTTTGTCAACCCTCCAAACACTCCGGAACTTCACCCAATTGAAAAATTTTGGGCAATCATGAAGGAAAAAATCGTTAAAACTCCAAAACTGATAGAAAATGAACTTGAACTAAAGAAAGTGTGGTTAAAAGTAAGTAAGCAAGTCGGTCCTATCATTGCCCAAAATTTGATGAAAGGGGTCAAGGCAAAGGTGCAGGCATTTGGGTTGGGAGAAGAGGTTCAATAAACCAATGATGTCAAAACTTAACCATTTAGTAGTACTTTATTTCCAGAAAGTTTGAAAAGAATCGGGTTCAAGGAAAATTTTTGGTGACCTATTTTGTGTGTCCAAATTTCATCGAATACAGTCTTCATCATGGTCGGTTTTTGTTGTTCTGCATTGTTGGATTCTGTGCACTTCTGATGCATATGACAGTAAATATTATCTATGAAAAAATACTAGTGTTGTGGGAAATTTTGTTTGATAGCAAAATATCCAAAACAAATTGAGTTTTATGTAGCGTTTCATGCTCATGATTTGCCATGTGCATTTAATTTTATGGTGAATATTGGCACGATAAAATCTGAAAATTAATGCGCCTCGGAAACTATGCGAGAAATACATCCCATAAATTAATCATAAATATCCTGAAAATTTCAATGATTTCTTATATTTTAATATGGCGATTGAAAAAAATCAGTTTATTTTTCAGAAAGCCAATTTATCTTCGCAATGGCTGGTATAAAACTATTTGGTCGTTTGGTGACTTTTACTCAATGCCAATTTACCGTTTGATGCATTTACTGGAGGCAAAATGGTTTCAAAATGCTTTTTCAACTGAGCATAACAAGATAATACGAAACGGCATTTCAAAAGTGCATTTTACAAGTTCATAAAGTCGATATAAAACCTTTGATAGGATTACAAGGAATTTTAGAAGACAAGGTTTTAAGATCGATGTAAAGAAGCTGTGTAGGTTCACATAAACTTGACTGAAATATAAAATCCATTGGCACGTTTTGATACCATAATAAAACCAAATTGATTTCCAGTGGCGCTCATAAAACTTAATATAGCTAGATGGTTTTGGAAATGTTACTTGGGATGTCAATTCATTTGGACCTGCATGCTGCAGTGGAGCAAGAATCCTATCAAGCTTGGGCAAGTGAATTCTTCGTAGTTTCTCAGATTTCTGCCATTGAAAATTACAAATGGCGATGAAAATTTAAGATTCCAGTGACCTTGAATTCACCTAATATAAATTTTATTAATGTTCCTGTTTGTATATTTTTTGTATTAGCATGATTTGGTTTTCCTATTCAAACCTATGAAGCTAGTCTCTTTCACATAAACTAAAAACTAAAATAAAAACAAAATAACACAGTAACCTGTACAGCACACAAGTATTTTTTTTCTGTGCCTTTCGAGTGATACCAGCATAATTTGTACACAATCTTATACATCGAACGTACCCATCGACTGATGCTACCTCCCAAAGCTGCCAACGTTCTATTCAACAGTGCTCCGACTATGCTTCAAAGCGATTGCGCTTGTGTGCGGTGCACTCCAATGAGATTTTCCCACTCTCTTCACTGCCCACAGGCTCGCTTCTCAGGCAGCTCACAGCACTTGATGGTTCTCTAATTTCTCTGTTGTTCAGTCAGTGTATGAGAAACCGTCGAATAGTAAAGGCGTACTGATTCGGTGTCGTTTTGGACCGTATTTTTTTTCTTCCGTTTTATGCATAAGAACGCGCGGAAGGGTGAAAAAATCTGCTTGCATTGGTTCCCTCTCTGTCTGTCCTTTCATATGCTTCTGTTGTGAGGACGGTTGGTGAAGAGCAGGCGGCGAGAAAAACATCGCTCACCAAGGGGGAGGTGAAAACTTGGCTGATCCGCCAGCTTCGCGTAGTGAAGGTTTGTGAAGTGAGTGGAGAAGGTGGTGTTTGGAAGTAAAAAGAAAAGAAAACGAAGAAGTCTGTTTAGCTCGTGGAGCCTCATCAGTGTCGGACCGGGTGTGCGTGTTTATGGTTGAAGTGTGCGACGCGCGGGGTGGCACAAGAAAGAAATGAATGAGGCTCTGAGAAAGAGCGAAAACCCGATTTTCGACTTGACGTATAGTTGAGCATTATTATTTTTATGCTCGCATATGGACGGCCTGGCGATATGGAAATGGGCCTAAACTTGTGTGTGTAGAGAGAGTGAATGCACGACACATACGGGTTCATGCTGTATTTTAATTGCAATTAATTCAAGTGCGAAGAAGCAGAATAACAGAAGGAAAAAAGTGCACGCACATGTCGCATAAATATTGTAAATCGAATCGGTCGTCGATTGCATTTATGGTGGAGCTAAACAACCGATATAAGATTAGATTTTTCTAGAGGTGGGTGTGCACTTTTGACAGTGGATCGACGAGCTCTTGCGTGGGTGTTAGTGCTTGTGTCGACACCGCTTGAGTTGATAGCAATACCTACCTGTGTGTGTTTTTCTTCGGATTTGTTCAGTGTTCAGCGATGATGGTATAATTAATTAAAATAAGATGAAACGGCTGTGCCGGGTAAATAGGAATACAGAAAAATGATCCACAAAATTTTTCCTATGTGTGATGAAGTGAAATGAAAATCGAAAGCAGAGAAGAGCAGTACATTGGGTACGAAGAACGAAAAGAAGAAAACGGATCAAGTTCCAGAGAAGCTTGAGCCGAATGGTAATAAGCTCGATTGGGATTTTGATCTTATTTCCAAACAAAGATTGCAGTAAAAAAAGTCATTCCATTCTCACTGCTGTTTTTTTTTCTGGTGCATAGCTGCAGTGAAAACAAAGTTTTTAATGCATAAATTGGTTTTCACCGCAACCGTCACTTTTAAAGGATTAACCAGATTTTACGGAAACAGATTCGATTATGGATATTAAGGTAAGTTGTTTAATGATATTCAATAGACATTCCGAGATTTGCAGATTATTATTTTTTTGACTGTGGTGTGTACTTAATAGTACGTGGCTTGAAATCAACAATGTCTCTCAGTGGAATCGATACGTAGAAATATTTTAGATCGATTGGTAAAAAAATTTAGAAATCTTTGGATAAACGACTGAGATATTAACGCTCAAAACTCAAAACTACAGTGATGGACAATATAATAAGATACAAAACCTGATTTTCATACAAAATTTTCCTGATTTTCATACAAATTTCGGTGGTGGTCTAGAAGTGAATTTTTTTAAATCCATAATTTTTCATTCACTTCTTGATGTAGAAGGAGATGTTCGCTCATCACCAAGAGGCACCAAGAGTGAACAACAATGTTTTTGGCTAGAATTAAAGATGTGAAGAGAAAGTGTTGAAAGGTCCGTCAGAGTGCGGCAGGTAGGAAAATTAACAGATGTTTTTTGAAAATTGAGCGAAAGGGCATGTATCCAATGGTACTCGAACCATGGACGTCAATCTGACGGAACAAGTCCGCCACTTCAACAGGCCTGTTGAAGTGGCGGACTTGTTCCGTCGTTACAACCTACCCCGCAGTGGGATGTTAGGCAAAGATTGACGTCCATGGTTCGAGTACCATTGGATACATGCCCTTTCGCTCAATTTTCGAAAAACATCTGTTAATTTTCCTACCTGCCGCACTCTGACGGACCTTTCAACACTTTCTCTTCACATCTTTAATTCTAGCCAAAAACATTGTTGTTCACTCTTGGTGCCTCATGGTGATGAGCGAACATCTCCTTCTACATCATAATCGTTACTCCTCGCACGGAGAATACATAACATAACAATTAATGTATTCACTTCTTTATAAGTTACAGGCACTCTTTATGACAAAACAATAATTTTCACAAATTTTGCTCAAATCTGAGTTCCTGAATTTTGATTTCTAATGTACCTCATTCCAATAAAAGTAACCTATAGATCCTGATGATTCCGAATTCATCAACATGGCTTAAACTATGGAATCTTAAATGTGGTCTTATTGTTTGTTGTAAGTGGTGTCTGTAACTTCTAAAGTGGTAACAGAAAAAATATGAATTTGTTACAGATGAAAACTTCAGTTAAATTACTTCGTGAAAAAACTAAAGACAAGCCTCCAAATGACTATTTTGTATGAAAATCTGGTTTTAGTCTTAATGTATTGTATCTCACTGTCAATGTTTCGGTGAGTATGTTAGCTAATCACCTATACTTTCATAGTAAAGATTGTTTGTACTCGGAATAAAAAATGCTGCAGCCAAAAATGATCACCAACAATTCATTTTAAGTCGAATATAATTTTAATATGATAATAATTAATAATATATAACTCTCAGTGAATAAATAAAGACATATTGGCTATGTTTTTGCAAAGTTTGGTTATTCCATCTCCTCTTCTACGTTAAACTTTCTTACCAACTTTCATCAAATCTTTCTTCAAGTCCTTGCCGTTTTTGAAGACATTCCCTGTTTTCCGACAAAATTCTGGTGAATTTGGTGGAATTGTTGACTTCGTACCACTCCATCACCGGTTTCGCGTAATGGCACGATGCCAAATTCTTCTTTATATATTGACCGTTTATGGTGCCGGTCGTTATGTACGGCTTGCTTAATTTGCCGCACCTAGAGATCACCTGCCACACCAAGTACAAATTTGTCCACCTTTTATTTTCCGGAACTTCTCCAGATTATTCAGATGGGACTCGCCAACGATAAGCTTCTGGCCGGGAATTTGCTTGGTGTCCGTTTCAATATACGCCTCGTCATCCATTTCAATGCATTTCGGCTGCACCAACCACTCGCGGTACAGCTTTCTGGCATGGGACCTGTAATTTTCACGAACGCGCCTATAATTTTTGTCGAATAACTTCTTGCTTTTCCAGCCATTTCGATAACCACAACATTTCATAAATGTTTATCCGTGCAATTAAAAGTTATACACAAAAGAATGTGTTTCATTTTTCTCGAGTACTCTTAACTGGATAAATTCGAAAATGTTGTACTGGGAAAGTTTGGGTTTACAATAAGACTGGTTATAATTGTTATGTTTGTATTCTCCGTACGTGGAGTAACGATTGTGATGTAAAAGGAGATTTCCGCTTATCATCATGAGGCCCCAAGAGTGGACAGTAATGTTGGCTAGAAATGAAAGATATAAAGAAAAAGTGTTGATAGTTCCGTCAGTGTACAGTAGGTTGTGAAAATTGAATAGAACTATTGAAAATTGTGGGAAGGGCTTGGAAAGGCACTGTCTCTTAATATCTAACATTTCTAGCCAACATTACTGTTCACTCTTCAGTCCTCTCTCAGTCTCAGTGACTCTTTTCTTATTATTTAATGGATTTTTCGCTTCTATTGATTTGTAAATATTTTAATTTTATGAAACTTTGCTGAAGAAACTTAAATTCTATCTCATCTACGTATCGTATTCAAACAATTTTTTTTAACTTCCTTAGGGTGGGACCTAAAGAAAAAAGTGCTCTGCATTAATTTTTTTATATTTCAATTTGAATTTGAAAACATGGTAGGGAGAACTTTTAGGGCCTAAAATAGCTCATATTTGAATATAAAACATAGTGGCTAGTTGTTGTATAAAAAAAGTTGTAGATGTTGAAGTGTAAAAAAAAACTAGGTGTAAGAAACGTGCATCAATAGAATCAGTGCTGTGAATTTTAAAACTTAATATTCAATATTTGATAAAAATTAAAGTGCTAGCTGACTGCTTTCTACTGGTTTTCGTTTAGGTGCACCATCATGATTTCTGAAGCCATGAATCATCGGTATATAGAAAACAATTGATATCATTCGTCTTAGTCTAACCTCAATGTGACTGGTCAACACCTCAATGTGACAGCTAACACCGGCACCAAAACTTACTCCTATGTTGATTAAACTTTATCCACATCGCACACAAAAATAAAATTAGTAATTGAGAGACTTTAAAGAGCTAACACGAAATCATTGGCAACACCGTGAATTTACTATAAAATCTCATGTATTTATCGGATAAAATCTAAATGTACAGGGCAGTTTAATGCGTTTATTAACTAGAAATTAGGAGAAAAATAAGTATTTTCCATTTAATTCCAACTATCTTTGCTTACTTGACAGATACGCGTATTTCGTCTACAATGTGCAGACTTCTTCAGTGTCTCGTACTAATAACTCGTCTTTAAGTACGAGACACTGAAGAAGTCTGCACATTGTAGACGAAATTCGCGTATCTGTCAAGATAAGCAAAGGTAGTTGGAATTAAATGGAAAATACTAATTTTTCTTCTAATTTATAGTTACAGGTATTCCACTAAACAGCTCAAACCCTCTAGGACATTTATTAAGCTCATTTTACATACATTGGATCAATTATTGGAGGTTGTTTGGTAACATCCTCGACACTTTCGCTTCACGCCATTCATAAAAGCATCTTATTCCTACGCATGTCACTTGCATCACTTACCTTTTCCTGGGTCTTTCTGAGTTTATACTTCAAAGTCACAGCCAGTTGTAAGTGTTGCGATTATTTGATGCTTTCCCTTTGAAAGGACCGTTAAACACTCCCTCGTTGAATATATAGATAACATACAAAATAGCAGATTCATATAAATTTTGCTCAAATTGTCATAAAATTTCACGTTTATGCAAGTCAAATACAACCTTCACCTTCTACATTAAAATGGAGCATTAAATTCATTCCGTTTGAATATGACAAATAAAGTTTTAATCTTTGTCTTGTAACAAAGACACTGAAGAAGTCTGCACATTGTAGACGAAATTCGCGTATCTGTCAAGATAAGCAAAGGTAGTTGGAATTAAATGGAAAATACTAATTTTTCTTCTAATTTATAGTTACAGGTATTCCACTAAACAGCTCAAACCCTCTAGGACATTTATTAAGCTCATTTTACATACATTGGATCAATTATTGGAGGTTGTTTGGTAACATCCTCGACACTTTCGCTTCACGCCATTCATAAAAGCATCTTATTCCTACGCATGTCACTTGCATCACTTACCTTTTCCTGGGTCTTTCTGAGTTTATACTTCAAAGTCACAGCCAGTTGTAAGTGTTGCGATAATTTGATGCTTTCCCTTTGAAAGGACCGTTAAACACTCCCTCGTTGAATATATAGATAACATACAAAATAGCAGATTCATATGAAATCTTGCTCAAATTGTCATAAAATTTCACGTTTATGCAAGTCAAATACAACCTTCACCTTCTACATTAAAATGGAGCATTAAATTCATTCCGTTTGAATATGACAAATAAAGTTTTAATCTTTGTCTTGTAACAAAGTATGTAAGTAAACAACTTTTCACTACACTGTTGAAAAAGTGGGTGTAAGGCATACAAAGTTAAAACAAAAGTTGAGCAAAAAAGAAACCTTGGAACGTCCGTTTCTCCCACGGGGTTAGTTGTATCGAACTTATGTTTAACACGAGGAACAAAGTTACCGCTCTTTGACTTTCTTCATTCACAAATCAAACACTTTAATACTGTCAGATTGGTCATAAAAGGGACAAGGTTTCCTCTTTATGAAATAAAGTTACATAATAAGAAGCCAGAAAATATTCTAGAAATAAATATAAGTAATGATGTAACCCGTAATACAAAGTTTCACTAAGAGAGTTCTGCCTGTTTTAAGTTTCTTTTTGTCGGGACTTGGAATTAACCGTTGCAACCCACTTTGTATACACTATCTCAACACGTAGTACCGGCACGTGTCAAGATATCAAGCAAAACAATGCATTAGGTCCTAAGTAACATTGAGAGACTCTCTTTGTCGACTTTCTCTTTGCGTTCCTACGGCTATGTAAATACATGTTCAAGTATTTTCAACATACAGTACGGTAGTATAAAGTGTTATTAAAGATCCAATACGTCGAAAATATCAGCAAATCGTTTAATAGGCAAGCAATTAACCAAAGAGAAAGTCGACAAAGAGAATCTCTCAATGTTACTTAGGACCTAATGCATTGTTCAGCTTGATATATACTCATAGGTTATTCAGCTTGCAAAGATATAGAAACGGCCATTTAGACAGGTTAAACAGTACATACAAATAGAATACCGCTCGTTTCTATTGGTCTACGGATGGTCGAACATTTGTCTTAAAAATTCACTCCACATGGATTTCACTGGGCACGTCATGGCAACGCGTATCTTACTTAAACAGCACATCAATTACCAATTCGCATCCGCCGAGCTGACACATATTCTCGTCCGATTCAACGTGGATTTAAAAGTCAATCATTGGCACTGCAATCTACCTACATTTATTCGCTGTGCGATCTTTAGCGGAGAACTTAATTATATTCTGCTGTGTTTCTTTTCGCCCTTCGTTGATTGCCGTTCCGTGCACACAAGCGCATCTAAACCACTACCATCACCGCTGGGGTTGATACGACGAGTTTAGAAGCGAAAAACCGCACAAACACGATCAACGATGTATTAACCTAGCAGTCTTACAACGGAACAGTGTCGCAGATGTTGGTTCGATTTCAATACTTTTTCAGTGGATTGCTTGTAAGAGTTACCTCTTATTATTGGCTTGAAAAAAAAATCACCACTTGAAACCATATCCACCGATTCCAAGGAGACAGAGGCAACCAGCGGCATTAATATAGAAAACTAGCAGAAGGGGGTATTCCAGTGGAAGGTTATCCGCGAAAACCGATTTATTAGATTTCTTTTTTTTTGTTGCTCCTTCTGCTGTTGACCATTCGGTTTAGTGAGCGATGCTCTCTGATCTTAAATCGTTTGTAGCACTCGAATCCATGCATGGAACGTTTTGTCGATTTATTATCACTAGGTGTTTGGCAATGACAAAACAGTTTCGTGACGTTTTAATTAGTCTTCATTTTATTTAAAAATTACTTTAACATATGATAGTGCTGTTACTGTTTAAAAGAATGTTCTGCTTGTGAGTAATACGATAAATAGTAAATATATATCAGTGTGCGAGTTTACTGTTTCTTGCATGTGTGGGTTGGTGTCGCTTTCTCACATTCTTATTTGATCCTATCTGGCCC
Organism: Aedes japonicus; assembly: GCA_034211315.2. Classification (NCBI taxonomy): domain Eukaryota; kingdom Metazoa; phylum Arthropoda; class Insecta; order Diptera; family Culicidae; genus Aedes; species Aedes japonicus. The sequence continues at coordinate 153,045 of JASCZW010005537.1, forward strand.
TTATTTACCTGATGTGATCAATTGTTGTGCGTAATTAGGGTTTGAAAAATTCCCCATTTGGCAATGAATAACCTGTGCTATGGATTACTTTTCTAAAAACATGTCTGCCAGAATTTTTGGAGTAGCTGTTGGAGTCCAACAACCACCCTAGTTTACACTAACTTTGAACACACATGCTCGCCACCACACTCGGTACATGTTTTTTCCCATCTCTGTTGTAGAGCTAAAGTTTATTATTTGCGTTATTCTCCAGCAGAGCGCCGCACCCCGCCTCAACTTTTTTTCTTTTTCTGCACATTTGGACGTATCGCGTGCAACTGAAACAACCGACTGAGTTTTACTGACTCTTCTTATATCCGTATACTTATGCAGAGTGAGTGCGATGCTTTCCTCCGTTTAATTTCGTCCCGGTGTAACTTGTCTCTAATTTAAATCTGACTTCGACATGTTTTGCATTTGTGCTGGGCAACAGATCCAGTTAAACGAAAGCGCGAACGATTACCTCTGTGAGAAAGAGTACTAATTACTGTTGATGGCAGGGGTGATCTGGTTTGCCCGGCTGCTATTGACAACTGTTTGTGATAAGCGGCCAGGTTGATGTGGCAAGTCAATGTGAAGCACAGAAGGCAAAACACGTTTAACTTGGTGACAATTCACTTTTACATTCATATGATTTTGCCAAGATTTATTAGCAAAACCCTTTACAATAGTGTGTTATGTTAAAAAAATTATGCACAAAAAAAAGTTAAGTTCTTATTTATTAAATATTTTATCTCATTTCCATTAATACGCGGGTTATCTTTTCTGTACGAACCATATTCTTTTGGTGGGAGGATATTTTTTTTTTAATGTTGTCCTCGCTAGACCTGTGCGCCGATCTATTTTGAATCGGCGGCGCCGTATATGGTATTTTCAAACGGCCGCGGCATAAATTATGCCCTCAACATTTACTCATGCTTATCCCTTTTAACTGTTTGGCTCTCACGTGCAATGTTATGACTAAAGGATCATTCCAAGTCTTATATTTTGATAGAAAGCCCGGATATCTATAGTGTTATATGACTCAGGCCGATGAATTGACGTGGAACAGTGTGTAACTAGTTTCAGAAGCATAAATATAAGTAGGGAAACGGAACCTATTCTCACCATAGTACATATATCCATCACATTCTGCAGCCATCCAACTTCAAACGTAGAAAAATGTTTAATTTCTCCAATGGACGCAGGAACCAAGAATATACAATCCTGGCAAATAAAATTAGATCTTGAATATAATTAAGCTACAAAAACGTTTCGGAGACTTAAGGTGAAACTCCCTTGAATCCTTAGTATTCAACATGCATGTAGTAGTGCAAACACTTTTTTGCTCTCATATGATAGTATTGGTGCATCATAAAGAAAACGGTCATGGTTGCCAGTTATTTTAATTTTTCATTGTGGATTACAGTACATCCATTCAATTATTCCCTACAATATTCACATTTAAAAAAAAAAGCATAAAACCTCTAAATAAGAATTCTTTTTATAGGTTAAGGGAGTCTGGGGCATAATTAGCAAGCTAAATATTAACCCGTAAAAAAATTTCTCATAGATTTACAATTCACTGTATTGTAACCATACGGTACAATGAATCGTATGTAAAATTGAATATATTTTTCATGACGATAAGATGACAACAAAAGTTATTGTTTCCACAATAGAATCTAATGTAAATTGCGACATCGACAATAGAACCACGGGGTTGTTATGTATCTTAACTATAGAAAAAAATCGTTTTTCTCCAAACAAATTTGAGTCAATTACTATTGATTTTATTGCTTCACATTTGTTGAAAATTCTAGCATATAGGGTGAATAATAGATCTATTGTAATGACAATATTCATGTTTCATTTATCTGATACATGAACAGTAAGATTCATGGTCGGAAATAGATTTAAATGTTACTTAATATTATTTTATTGTAATTGTATGGTTATTTTTATCCGGGAAGCCATCCATCTAGATAAATATAAATATCGAAATCCATAGAATTTGATTTGAAGAAAATAATTTATGGAGCATTTATCAAAATTTGCATTGAATGCGTTGAAAAATGCTAGTTGAATTTCAATTTTCTCGCCACTCATTTTTTGGTATGCAAATTAGAGTTCTTCTGTAATTCCTTGATCTTAGAAAAAAAAAAATCAAAAAAATCGTTGTAAATTTCTAGTAAATACCTACAATTATTTAACTGGGAAACTAGGTAGACTTGATCCTTGTCGAGGCTTTTTTCCCGCGTTTTTTTTTAAATCTAGAACAGATAATGTATAGTCGATAATCATAACGATTCGTCTTTATACATAGTATTATTATGGTGAAATTTACTTCAGATTGCGGAGCGAGATAAAAAATATAAGAACAATATGTTTAGTTTGAGAACCTTGGACAATTTTTTTTAAGATCCCTAATAACTTTTTAAATATTTGACTAAAATTGCGCCAAAATTTCACTGCTGAAGACTGTGAATATTTAGAGTCAACTGAAACAATTTTATGGTGTTATTCGAAAGATTGTGACATCCATTCAAGGAAATTCAATTGATATTCCCAAATAGTGTCTTCTTACAGAACCACAGGTAACCCGGATTCCCGGAAACCGAATGCACTCAAATGGATATGGCATACAATTTTCATAAAGCTGCAATGAGATTCTGCATCCAACAGTGCTCACAAAATTGAAATCGGTCAATAATTGCCAGAGTTACAATTATTTGAATTGGGTACACGGGTAGCCTGTCGAACACTTAAAGGTGTTTTTTTTCGAACACATAAGGGTTAATATGGAACTATGAGCCTGTGGAAAAACTGCATCAAGTTTCGTTTTTTCCGCAGAGATGCATCCAACGAAAAAGGAGCATCAAGTCAACCCAGACTCCCCTACCTGTGGCTTGTGCTTCCAAGAAAAAGGAAAGGAATGAAGGCTGTTTACCTTTTATTTCCAAACAACAAACAAATCAACAAGCAATTGCAAAGCAAATTTAAACACACACTCACCATCGGATTCGGAAGTATGACCAGGATTTTCAAACCAGTATCATTTGGGCCAGGTATAGGAACGTCATTTGTAAAGTCGGAAGATTCGCCGACAGATTCTTCTCCGGAACTTATTTTTCGATGAAATTCAGCATTAGTTGACGGTGAAGTGAAACCACTATTCCACGGGTTTTCGAATGTCCACGATAAGGGATCAACTGCACTTCTTATTACTTCTTTAGCCCGTTCACGCAAAACAGCCACTTTTCTTCTTTTAGTAAGACGCGGCATTTTTACTTCGTTAATCAGAACTTTTATCAGTCCAGCACACTCGCGCAAACAGTTGCTGACAACACTTCGCTCTGCTACGCTACGCACAGATGAGTGTAAATTAGAAAAAAGCAAAACGCGCAGTTTTGAGACCGGCTACTGAATTTTTGCACCATTCTCATTAATTAAACAGATTTTTCGTCCACTTTTTTCAAGAACGCGATGATAATTAATCTTTCGGTGAAAGTAAATAGTGTTCAGGTGGCTACGAGAAGTGGAAATATAGTTTTTTGTGAGAAAATAATAGGCAGATCCTGGCTTTTAAAAGGTAAACAAAGATGACGAAAAATTACCTGCTCTGTGGAAATGAGCACTAGTTGACAAATTCAGACTGTTTTCAGTGAAATAAACAGTGTGAACTGATTAAATATTGTTTTCTGCTGTCCTATTAGCAGTATGGCAATCATTCACTGCAGGTAAGTGGATTAGTTTGGCATATTTTGTTGAGCAAACCCAAAGTGTGCATGTGTGGATGAGGAAGCCATCGCTCCTGCCATAAGGGGATTCCATCGTGTATGTCCTTAAATTTCGTAAAAATATTGAGCAGTTAGATTTTCAACACAATTTCTTACCTTTGCACTACAAATTCGTCGTATTGATCTAACCGTACTAAGGAATATACTCGAGCCAGACTCCAAGTTTTCTCTTTAATTGCACTATATCCTCACGCATTTTCGGTGCGTAATTGCACAAACCATAAAAATCACACTTCACTTATTACACTAGCCACACGAGAATCTACGAATACGTGATAAAAAACTAGAAAACTATGAGATTAATTTTCACAATAATTTCAATACGCTTACACCTATTCTGAACCGTGTTTACTACACAGGACTGAAGCGGCTGTCATCCACGAACAAAAACCGTGAAGCCGAAAACTTGGTGCTGCGTGTGGTGCTTATTTGACAGCTCGGTTTTCTTGAAGGCAATATGCAGCAAACACAATATCCGCGGCGGAAGTTGTCGTGTACTAAGTACGAGGCGAAAGATTTTTTTCTCATGTAAAATAAACCACAAATATTTTACATGAGAAAAAAATCTTTCGCCTCGTACTTAGTGCAGTGGTTATCACAAGGATTGTATTTTTTCATTATTTATTAGCCAGGTACTATAATATTTCATCTAAATTACTGATACTAGTAGTTTGGTAGAGGAAATATTGTAAAGAAATATAATCCATTGTGAACCGAGCTTGAATTGTTCAAATCGTCACTAGCGCCACACCAAAAGTTGCAGGCTTTAAGAACTATCGTTCTCTTCACTCCTCTGGTTTACCATCGACGTAATCGCTTGGTGTTGCACTGCTCACACACTGTATAGCATACACATCAACGCTAGTGTTCGTGTTCAATCATTCATAGAGCATTCTATGCCCAACGTTATGGTGAGCCTTGTTGTCAATATTCTCATGGAAGAATAACAATCATTTTGTCTTGGTTATATGCATGCTTCATTTTTGGGTGTAGTAGTGAAGAGCGTAAACTTGTTTGTATTTTTTCTTGATTAAAATCAGTACGATTAACATATGTACACAGATGGGATTAATGATTTTCGTGATATTATTAATATAGGTACATAGCAGTGGCAACTTTTCTGTATTAAATTGGAAGAAAATGATCAGAATCCAATTTTTTGTATGTTGCTAAACGATTAACGCTAAGTGGATGAATAAATTGTGTACTCAGTGTTCGATATTCAGTGCATATTCACCGATTTCCACTGGAGGACCGCTTATTGAGCTCAAGATAGGTTCCGCTTCCCTACATAATTACCAAATAGAATAAAATTGTCATTATTATGCAAATATGGGAAAGTGCTCTAATGTGGGTCTATGAATCTAAAACTCGGCTTTTCGGTTAAATTTGCCTGTCTTTAATTTTTCTTCACATTGATATGTAAGTGGGACACTTTTGCGCTGCACTGGCCGGCTTAACGTGCCCCAAGTGCTCAGTAAGGATTCTTTGTCCTGAAGCTAAGAGATTAATATCTAAAAATCTAAAAATCTATGTATTAAAAATCTGAAAATCTAAGAATGAAAAATCTTAAAATCTAAACATCTCAAAATCTAAACATCTCAAAATCTAAAAATCTAAAAATATCTAAAAAACTAAAAATCAAGTAATTTAAAAATCTTAAAATCCTTAAATCTAAAAATCTTAAAATATAAAAATCTGAAAATCCAAAAATCTAAAAGTCTAAAAATCTTAGAATATGAAAATCTGAATATCTAAAAATCTTAAAAACCAATATTCTTTAAAGCTAAGATCTGAAAATCTAAAATTTTTAGAATATCAAAATCTAAAAATCTTTATCTTAAAATCTAAAATCCTTAAATCTAAAAATTTATAAATTTAAAAATTTAACTAACTAAGAACCTAAAAATCTAAAAATCTAAAAATCTAAAAATCTAAAAAACCAAACATCTTAACATTTAAAAATCTTAAAATTAACAAATCTTTAAATCGAAAAATCGAAAAATATAAAACTCTAGAAATCTAAAAATCAAATGATCTAAATATTTAAAAATCCAAAAATCCTGAGATTTTGAAACTTGGTTACAAGGTTTTTTTATTTGCACTTTGTGAATCTTCTGACAAAATATGAGTGACATCGGTTTTTAAATGTCCACTATGTAAAAATCTAAGACAAAAAATAAACAAATATCTAAAAAATGTAAGAAACTAAAAGTATCAAATCTAAATAAATAAACAATAAAAAATCCAAATTGCTTTAAAAATCAAATATTCAGGAACTCAAAGATCAAAAGTTAAATCAAATTTACAAAGTTGAAATTAAGAGCAGTGAAATACATATATCGAACTGTCAATATTTTCATAACATTACTACAATCACGTATAAAACGGAATCCACTGATGCACTAATTTATCGGTTAATTCAGTGGATAGCCAAGTTATTTGATTCGGGATTTGTTCAAATAAAAACAATGTTTTCCCGACGATGGTTTTATTCGGCAAATGTTTTGTCCATTTTGTTTTTCGGTTATATTAGTGTCGATATGTCGACAGAGACTTTTCATTAGGGCCTAACTAACAAACGTAAACAATGGCTTTTTCCGCGAATTTATCGTCATTGAAAACTCGCCTAATCAATCCACCACGATCATTTCGAAGAAGAAGAGTTCACCTATCCAATAGAATTGAAGAATTGAGAATGAGGATGAGAATTTTACGGAAGAAGTCTTTGTTTACGTTTGTCAGTTAGGCCCTGATGAAAAATCTTTGTCGAAATATTAAATTTAATAAATTTCTTTAGGACGCTGATTTCAGTTCGTCAAAAACTCGCAATCTCACTAGGTCGCTGATCTAAGCAAAAAAGTGTGCATACGTAAATTCAGGATGTTTATTTTATTCAAGCATATATTTTGAACAGTAGAGTAAAATTGGTGAACTTACACACACAATTACAATTGATCAAGATGACAAAACAAAATTTAAAATAGTTTGGCTGGAACATGTATGACTAATGATTTGAGACGTTTCATGCGGTGAAAAATATTCCTATGTGGAATCGTCAATTTGCTGAACTAAGTTCGATAGGAAAAGTTTTATACATGTATGTACCTTTGAATTTCAATTGGTTCCGCTCATGTGATTTGTTCACAATTTATTAGGAAGAAAACGCTGAAGTTGTTGAAACTTTTTGTAAACTAAACTGAATGAAATAAATATAAGGACAAGACTCAAAAGGCATCCGTTGCGTTTAATGTTTCTGTTACCGAAGTTTTAGATCAATATTCTAGAATTTACATGAAACACTGCTCAACTGGTCTGATTGATTTGTGACGCAAACTCTAAATTAATTGTTGGAAATCAATTAAAATTATTCCAAAGGAAATAAGTATAAGGACAAAGTCAAAATTTTAACAAATCCGTAGTTTATTGCATGAAGTTAAGAGTAATTTATAATGCGTTGCTCCTCCCTTTTATTTAATGACCTCCATCAGTCGTCTCGGCATTGAAGTTATGTACGATTTTAGAACATTATTGTCCTACTTGCGCCATTCTTCGACAAAAGACTTTCGGAGTTGATGAAGGCTCCCAAGTAACAATGTTAATTTTATTCCAACCATATAGCACCCCTCCCGGCTCTGTTGGTATAACTACATTAGAAACTGTTTTGTGCACCAACACCTCTTCTATGCATCTTTAAAGCCAAAATGTGTACAAAGTGGCCCACTCTATAAACGGTTGTGCAAACAAATGTATAAAACCTTTACAAAACCATAAAGATTTTGAAATTATTCTAGTGAAAGATGTTATGACCACTTGACAACCTTCATAAAACCTATTGGCTGCCATCAAAACCAGCATAGGGTCAAATGGCTACAGTTGTCAATTTTCACGGTGATATCGTGGTTGCTTTTTGTTGTTCGGTTTTGTTCGATCATATGCGCATTTAATTTTATTTAAAACAAAATTAAAATAAATATATTCAATAAATTAATCATTAATTTTTTTGAAAACTTATGGAATTCATTAAGGTTATCAACAAGAATACCAAATCGGTCTCTGATCTACAGTTCATTTGTATTACATATATAATTTGGAATTTATTTTTCCACATTTAAATTATTTCATATATTTCAATATGGCGATTGGAAGAAATCACAGTTATGCCAAAAAGCCAAATTATCTTCACAATGGCTACTATAAAACTAGTTGGTGACTTTCCTCATCAAAAATTCAATTTTTTTTATTGCATAAAAAGTTAGTAAATTTCCCATAGAATACGCTCCTGAAATCCTTTTTTCGAAATTCGAACTCCAAGTGTTTTTTTTTTCATCGTTTTTCGAAGACGCCTTTTTTACGCGCAACAGGTGAAAAGAGACGCTTTTTCGATAATTAAAACTTTCAACGCGTTTTTCTCAAAACACCATTTTTGGAGTTTATGCCGGTGATTACTCGAAATCTTATTATTCGATTCAGCTGAAACTTACAGGATTTCTTTATTATAGTATTACCTTCTATGTGAATCAAAAATATTTTTAATATTTTATTATTAAATATGGAAAAATGTGATAAAACGGCGGAAAACATGTGGATTTAAAAAAAATTTACGCCAAAAGTACAATTTTTTTTAATTTTTTTTTTCAATTCATCTACGAAGTTAAATGTTATTAATGTAATTTTTTGGGTTAGGCGGCTTCAGATCAAAACTTCGACCAGGAGAGCCGGCACAAGCAAAATACAACGACTTTGTCAACGCACTCTATCGACCGCCATTTTGTTTAAAAAAACTTGAAAAAAATATTTTTTTATACTACATGGATACACTTATAATTGTAAAAAAGTTTCGATTGAATTGAGTAAAAACTTCCCCTTGAAATTTATTTTTCAAAAATGAGCTTTTTTTCTCGTTCTAACTGTATATCCCCCCTTAATGCATTTACTGGAGGCAAAATGGTTTTAAAATGCTTTTTTAACTTACTATAATAAAACAATTTGAATGAGTTCTAAAACGGCATTTCAAAACAGAAATTTACGAGTTCATAAAGTCAAAATAAAACCTTTGATCGGAGGAATTTTTGAAGAAGAGGTTTTAAAGTCGTCGTAAAGAAGCTGTGTAGGGTCTCATAAACCTGACTAAAACTTGAAACCTATTGGCACCTCTTGCTGCCATAATAAAACCAAATTGATTTCTAGTGGTTTTCATAACACTTTAATGAAATTTAATAATGCTGGATGGTTTTTGCAATTTTACTTGGGGATGTCAAACATGCGCCCATGTTTACAAACATTCTCGGTTGGATTGAGATCAGGGTTGCATGCAGGCAGATATAAAACATTCTTATAAACAAAGATTAAGACCATATCCAATCTCTTGCACTTCAGTTCCAATATGTATTCTCTTATATTACTGAAAAAAAAAGTTGTCCGATTTTGCTCAAAATCGCTTGGTATGTTCTTCATCGAAAATAATAAGACCCGTATTTTTTTATTTTTTAGTAGGGTGACCATTTTCAATATAGGGTTACCAGAAAAATCGACATTTTCCGAAATTTTTTATTTAAAAAAAATCATAACTTCTGAACCGCTGGATCGATTTTTAATATTTTTTTATAAATAGAAAGATTATTACTTTTTGTTTTTATTAAAAATATTTGTTAAAATAATTAATGTTCTCAAATTTGCTAAAATGGTCAATATATTGGTTTTTTATGATTTTCGAAATGTTGGACCACAACGACTATTTATTTTTATATATTTAAAAAAAAAATTCAAACATTTTTACATAACATATCAAAAAATCTCAAATGTTCATCGAGCCGTTTTTGAGTTAAATTTTTTGAAAATTTCAAGTTTTTTGCCTATACACAAATGGAAGGAGCATCATTTTCCATCAGTTCAAAATAACTGCGGGAATCATTTCATTGATGTTATCAAACTAATTCCTAATAAATTCATGATAACCATGTTTACAAATCTAGTTTTATTTGTGAAGTAATGTACCCATCATAAGTAGGGGAGGCTGGTCATATTCTGATTCCATTAAATGTAAGAACTATAAATCAGCCTCAAATTGTTTAAAAGCAGAGACCAACATTGCTATGGTTTACTCAGCCATGGTTTACGCTATAACTGGAGCCACAATGGTCCGTTAGCGTCCAAATACATGATAAGTGCTCATAAGGATTGCAGGGGCACTCATGCCGAATTTGCGTTGTAGCGTAAACCACGACTGAGTAAACTTAACTCATATTTCGAATTAATCCACATTGAGGGAATCGAACTGAAACCTTACTAAAGAAACGTTTAATACAATGAAGCACGACTGCTCAAATTGCCATGTTTAGATTAATAGTTACAAGAAACCTACTCCTAAACTATATGGTTATGCAGTGGAAAGGAGAACAAAGTTGGATAAAAGCTATTCCTACTTTTGTAATACCTGCTATTGCAGACTTAATCGCTTTATCAAGAAAGAAAACGAGCCAGCAACTCCAAGTGCAATTAATCTAGAATGTGAAAATCAAGAACTCATAGTTTCTGAACCGTGTTTAATTTTCAAAGAGCAATATCCTACTTTTTAAATTGGATTTTCAATGTTTTCCAGTAGCCGCCCAAAAAATTGTATTCTGTCCGGTTCAAGTGCAACGCATACTGTCTGCGTATGCATTTATCATAAGAATGTTAAATTAATGTTTAAAACCCTTAAGGTTAAGAAACTTATTCCTAACCGTTTTAAAACGTATCTTGACTTGTTTTTTAAATTACTCTGTGAAAATCCTACAGAGAAATGTTGGTTGAAAATCTGTGATCATTGCCCGGGTACGCAGACACTGGAGAATGACCTGATGAATTTTCTTGAAAACATCGATTCCTTAGAATTTAAACAATAGAAGCAAACAGATCGTTGTCATCTAAATTCAATGCAGAAGAGTTTGTGGAAACATTTTTAGAAAAATAAGCGAATTATCTCCGCATAATTTTATTGCAGAGCAACAAGGTAACTACTTAAAACAACTAATTTGGAAGCAACTGACTGCATTGTAATTGCTGACTTCTCTGAAAATTACTCTTTTGTTATTCAGGACGCTACACAAGGTTTTCATTTGGCAAACGCTCAATGCACAATCCATCCTTTTGCCATATATTATAAGGATGAAGCACAAAATTTAAAGTTTACAAACTTCATAGCAATCGCAGAATTTACTAAACATAACCATGCTGCCGTTCGGCTGTGTATAACAAATTGTGTGAATTTCATTTAAAAAAAAAGCATCCTTTTGCCATATATTATAAGGATGAAGCACAAAATTTAAAGTTTACAAACTTCATAGCAATCGCAGAATTTACTAAACATAACCATGTTGCCGTTCGGCTGTGTATAACAAATTGTGTGAATTTCATTAAAAAAAAGCTACCTTACCTGTAAAATATCCACTTTTTTTTTAATGAAGGCTGTCAATACAGAAATAAGATGACTGCTTTCAATTTGTGCCACATGTACAAGCACTTCGGTCTTAATGCAGAGTGGAATTTTTTTGCCACTTGCCATGGAAAAGGGCCTTGTGACGCTTTAGGAGGTGTCTAAAGCGAAACGCTTCAAAAGCTAGTTTACAAGGCCATCATATTACAACTGCATACGAACTTTACTCTTGGGCTGTTTTTAAAGTAGATTCCAAAATAATATATAACTCGTTTTTCTCGGAAAAAGATCACAATGCAATGGAAAAGAAAATAAAGAACCGTTATACTCTTGTAAAACAAATCTCTGGGACACAATCGTTTCATTACTTTAAGCCCATTATCGTGAAACGGTTTTCGTTTTCAGATGAAGAAAAGTGCGTTAAATTGTAAGAATTTTGCTATGTAAAATTTTTTTTGATGAATTATGAAAAATAAAAATAATTAAATAAGCAAATTAAATGCTGAGTTTTAATTGAAGGTAATCTAAGAAAACCCTTGCTTGTAGTCGTAGTCTAATTAAAATTCTAGTTTCGGTTCGGTTCACTCAAAATGACCCTAATGTGGAATAATTCAAAATATGAATTAAGTTTACTCAGTCGTGGTTTACGCTACAACACAAATTCGGCATGAGTGCCTCTGCCATCCTTATGAGCACTCATGGCTGAATTTGGACGCTAACGGACCATTGTGGCTCCAGTTATAGCGTAAACCATGGCTGAGTAAACCCTAGCAATGTTGGTCTCTGCTTATAAACAATTTGAGGCTGATTTATAGTTCTTACATTTAATGGAATCAGAATTTGACCAGCCTCCCCTACTTATGATGGGTACATTACTTCACAAATAAAACTGGATTTGTAAACATGGTTATCATGAATTTATTAGGAATAAGTTTGATAACTTCAATGAAATGATTCCCGCAGTTATTTTGAACTGATGGAAAATGATGCTCCTTCCATGTGTGTATAGGCAAAAAACTTGAAATTTTCAAAAAATTTAACTCAAAAACGGCTCGATGAACATTTGAAATTTTTTGATATGTTATGTAAAAATGTTTGATTTTTTTTTTAAAATATAAAAATAAATAGTCGTTGTGGTCCAACATTTCGAAAATCATAAAAAACCAATATATTGACCATTTTAGCAAATTTGAGAACATTAATTATTTTAACAAATATTTTTAATAAAAACAAAAAGTAATAATCTTTCTATTTATAAAAAAATATTAAAAATCGATCCAGCGGTTCAGAAGTTATGATTTTTTATAAATAAAAAATTTCGAAAAATGTCGATTTTTCTGGTAACCCTATATTGAAAATGGTCACCCTACTAAAAAATAAAAAAATACGGGTCTTATTATTTTCGATGAAGAACATACCAAGCGATTTTGAGCAAAATCGGACAACTTTTTTTTTCAACTCTATTCTTTTCCCGTGGAATCGCTGTATGGGAACGTCCATTAATTACGTCACGCAAAAATTGACTTTTTACAACCCCCCCTCCCCCGCTTGTCACGTTTTTTGTATGGACCTTTAATTTTTTTTGTATGGATCGTCACGTTTTCTCAAACCCCCTCCCCCTTACTGCGTGACATAATTAATGGACCTTCCCTATATATATATATATATATATATATATATATATATATATATATATATATATATATATATATATATATATATATATATATATATATATATATATATATATATATATATATATATATATATATATATATATATATATATATATATATGTATATATATTTTTATATTTATATATATATATATATATATATATATATATAAATAAATAAATATATATAAATACAGCGATTCCACGGGAATAGAATAGAGTTGAAAACAAAGTTGTCCGATTTTGCTCAAAATCGCTTGGTATGTTCTTCATCGAAAATAATAAGACCCGTATTTTTTTATTTTTTTATTTGGGTGACCATGTTCGATATAGGGTTACCAGAAAAATCGACATTTTTCGAAATTTTTTATTTATGAAAAATCATAACTTCTGAACCACTAGATCGATTTTAAATATTTTTTTATTAATAGAAAGATTATTACTTTTTGTTTTTATTATAAATATTTGTTAAAATAAATAATGTACTCAAATTTGCTAAAATGGTCAATATATTGGTTTTTTATGATTTTCAAAATGTTGAACCACAACGACTATATATTTTTATATATTTAAAAAAAAAATTCAAACATTTTTACATAACATATCAAAAAATTTTAAATGTTCATCGAGCCGTTTTTGAGTTAAATTTTTTGAAAATTTCAAGGTTTTTGCCTATACACACATGGAATGAGCATCATTTTCCATCACTTCCACAATGGTCCGTTAGCGTCCAAATTCAGCATGAGTGCTCATAAGGATTGCAGGGGCACTCATGCCGAATTTGAGTTGTAGCGTAAACCATGACTGAGTAAAGTTAACTCATATTTTGAATTAATCCACATTGAGTGAACCGAACTGAAACCTTACTAAGGAAACGTTTAATACAATGAAGCACGACTGCTAAAATTTCCATGTTTAGATTAATAGTTACAGGAAACCTACTCCTAAACTATATGGTTATGCATTGGAAAGGAGAACAAAGTTGGATTAAAGCTATTCCTACTTTTGTAATACCTGCTATTGTAGACTTTATCGCTTTATCAAGAAAGAAAACGAGCCAGCAACTCCAAGTGCAGTTAATCTAGAATGTAAGACTCAAGAACTCATCGTTTCCAAACCGTGTATAATATTCAAAGAGCAATATCCTACTTTCTAAATTGGATTTTCAATGTTTTTCAGTAGCCGCCCAAAAAATTGTATTCTGGCTGGTTCAAGTGTAACGCATACTGTCTGCGTATGCATTTATCATCAGAATGTAAAATTAATGTTTAAAACCCTTAAGGTTAAGAAACTTATTCCTAACCATTTTAAAACGTATCATGAAATCCTACAGAGAAATGTTGGTTGAAAACCTGTGATCATTGGCCGGGTACGCAGACACTGGAGAATGACCTGATGAACTTTCTTGAAAACATCGATTCCTTAGAATTTAAACAATAGAAGCAAACAGATCGTTGTCATCTAAATTCAATGCAAATGGATGCAGCAGAGTTTGTGGAAACATTTCTAGAAAAATTAAGCAAATTATCTCCGCATAATTTTATTGCAGAGCAACAAGGTAACTACTTGAAACAACTTAAAATTAATTTGGAAGCAACTGACTACATTGTAATTGCTAACGTCTCTGAAAATTACTCTTTTGTTATTCAGGACGCTACACAAGGTTTTCATTTGGCAAACGCTCAATGCACAATCCATCCTTTTGCCATATATTATAAGGATGAAGCACAAAATTTAAAGTTTACAAACTTCATAGCAATCGCAGAATTTACTAACCATGTTGCCGTTCGGCTGTTTGTAACAAATTGTGTGAATTTCATTAAAAAAAAGCTACCTCACCTGAAAAATATCCATTTTTTTTTCTAATGAAGGCAGTCAATACAGAAATAAGATGACTGCTTTCAATTTGTGCCACATGTACAAGGACTTCGGTCTTAATGCAGAGTGGAACTTTTTTGCCACTTGCCATGGAAAAGGGCCTTGTGACGCTTTAAGAGGCGTTCTAAAGCGAAACGCTTCAAACGCAAGTTTACAAGGCCATCATAAAGGGCGATACGGTCAAAATTTGGTCAATATCAACTTGACGTATTTCTTTCAATTTTGCATTTAAAAAACCTGAACACCCCTCATTTTGAAGGGGTGTGTGTGTAGAATGCTGCTCCTATTTTGATTTTGGAATTCACTCTTCAGTTGTCAAAATGCCGTCCAAGCAAGAAGAGCAGCGTATCAAAATTTTGCTCGCGCATCGCGAAAATCCGAGCTACTCGCACGCAAAGTTGGCAAAATCGCTAAAAGTTGCCAAATCAACCGTTACAAATGTAATTAAAGTGTTTGGGGAATGTTTTTCGACAGCCAGGAAGTCTGGATCGGGGGGACATCGAAAACCGGAAGCCGCTGAGACGACAAAGAGAGTTGCCGGTAGTTTCAAGCGAAACCCTAACCTATCTCTCCGAGATGCCGCAAATAAGCTGGGTGTATCGTCTACAACCGTGCATCGAGCCAAAAAACGAGCCGGACTATCGACTTACAAGAAGGTAGTGACTCCAAATCGCGATGATAAACAAAATACGACGGCCAAAGCGCGATCCCGGAGGCTGTACACGACGATGCTGACGAAGTTTGACTGCGTGGTAATGGACGACGAAACCTACGTCAAAGCCGACTACAAGCAGCTTCCGGGACAGGAGTTTTATACGGCAAAAGGAAGGGAAAGGTAGCAGATATTTTCAAGCACACGAAACTGTCAAAGTTCGCAAAGAAATATCTGGTTTGGCAAGCCATCTGTACCTGTGGCTTGAAAAGCAGCATTTTCATAGCTTCCGGGACTGTCAACCAAGAAATTAACGTGAAAGAGTGTTTGAAAAAACGTCTGCTGCCTTTCCTGAAGAAACACGGTTGTTCCGTACTATTTTGGCCGGATTTGGCATCTTTCCATTACGGTAAAAAGGCCATGGAGTGGTACGCCGCCAACAACGTGCAGGTGATTCCCAAGGACAAGAACCCTCCCAACACGCCAGAGCTCCGCCCAATTGAGAAATACTGGGCTATTGTCAAGCGGAACCTAAAGAAGACCAAAAAAACTGCTAAGGACGAGCAGCAGTTCAAGGCAAACTGGCTTTCTGCGGCGAAGAAGGTGGACAAGGTGGCTGTACAAAATCTGATGGCAGGGGTCAAGCGTAAGGCCCGGCAATTCGGATTTGGAAAAGCGGAAGCCTAACTGAATATTTTTCCCGAATTTTATACTAATTGAACTTGAAAAAGAAATTTAATTTGATTTTTTAAATAAACGATTTCACCGATTTACACGCGTTTTCCCTTGACCAAATTTTGACCGTATCACCCTTTATTACAACTGCATACGCACTTTACTCTTGGGCTGTTTTAAAGTAGATTCCAAAATATATTACTTGTTTTTCTCGGAAAAAGATTACAATGCAATGAAAAAGAAAATAAAGAACCGTTGTACTTCTGTAAAACAAATCTCTGGGACACAATCGTTTCATTACTTTAAGCCACAAAATGAAAATTACATTATCGTGAAACGGTTTTCGTTTTCAGATGAAGAAAAGTGCGTTAAATTGTTAGAATTTTGCTTTGTAATTTTTTTTTTGATGAATTATGAAAAATAAAAATAATTAAATAATCAAATTAAATGCTGAGTTTTAATTGAAGGTAATCTGAGAAAACCCTTGCTTGTAGTCTAAAGCTTTGAGATTTGAGCTCCACTTCCTCAATATAGCGGAGCCTGGTCCAATCCTGACCCTGTGGCCAATTCCGACCTCCCAAGATTCTTCTGAGACAGCGCTGGGAGCCAAATTTTTAATAAATACCAATGGAAAGCTTTCATTACACAAAGAATTTCAACGTAGAATGCATTGGTCGGAGAAATTGTGTTTTTTGGACTTCAAAATTGACTTAATTTGAGATTGTGGCTCCAGTTATAGCGTAAACCATGGCTGAGTAAACCATAGCAATGTTGGTCTCTGCTTTTAAACAATTTGAGGCTGATTTATAGTTCTTACATTAATGGGGTCAGAATTGGACCAGCCTCCCCTACTTTTGATGGGTACAATACTTCACAAATGAAACTAGATTTGTAAACATGGTTATCATGAATTTATTGGGAATGAGTTTGATAACTTCAATGAAATGATTCCCGCAGTTATTTTGAAGTGATGGAAAATGATGCTCATTCCATGTGTGTATAGGCAAAAAACTTGAAATTTTCAAAAATCTAACTCAAAAACGGCTCGATGAACATTTGAGATTTTTTGATATGTTATGAACAAATGTTTGAATTTTAAATAAAAAATATAAAAATAAATAGTCGTTGTGGTCCAACATTTCCAATCATAAAAAACAAATATATTGACCATTTTAACAAATTGAGGTGCATTAATCATTTTGACAAATATTTTTATTAAAAACAAAAAGTAATAATCTTTCTATTAATAAAATAATATTAAAATCGATCGTGTTCAGAAGAATTTTTCAAAATGAAAATTTCGAAAATGTCGATTTTTCTGGTAACCCTATATCGAACATGGTCACCCAAATAAAAAAATAAAAAAATACGGGTCTTATTATTTTCGATGAAGAACATACCAAGCGACTTTGAGCAAAATCGGACAACTTTTTTTTTCAACTCTATTTTTTTCCCGTGGAATCGCTGTACACGGTTGTTCAATAAGTTCGGATACACTTTCAAAATTTGTTAAAAAAATGAAAACATGTTTTTTTATTTTTTGGATTTATGTTATTGAAAGCTATGTTTACAAGGAACGTTTACACCCCCTTTGTACTCCTTAACGAGCTTCAAACGTTTCTCGAACGCGTCGCAGGCGGCACGCACGGACTGCATGGGCATTTCGTCCCAGATTTTGAAAATTACCGTCTTGAAATGATCCAAAGTGCTGACCTTGTATTCGTTCAGCTTCGCCATCATATAGGACCAAACAAAAAAGTCGAGAGGATTCAAGTCCGGGGAGCTGGGAGGCCACAAAGTTTTGTCCAGAAAGTCGGTTAAATTGTCCCGACACCAGGCTTGAACCACATTTGCCGTATGGGCTGGTGCACCGTCCTGCTGGAACACGTAGTGCTCATCGCCGTAGAGGCTTCGGAGACTGGGGGCAACAACCTTTTCCAAAACCTCAGTTTTGTAGTACGCCGCGTTGATTTTGACGTTTTTTTCAATAAACACCAAGGGTAGCTTACCACGTTTGCATACCGCCCCCCAAACCATCACCGACGCGGCACTTTGGAACCGAGGGATGTTTATATTGGATTCAGGAATGCTGTCCCTCGATGGCGCCCACACCCGGTCATTTTGCACATCAGTGGCTGCTGCAGCACGAACAGTTTCTCGTCCGAAAAACAAACTCCTGACCAGCGTGCCGAGAGAGGATCCTCTTAGCTCGATCCAACCGCTTTTTGCTGGTAGCCTCCGAAACGCCATGGACCTTACGTTTTTTGTAAGGCCTGAAACCAAGGTCCTTGGTGAGTATGGTGTGAGCGGTTCCAATGGAAACGTTGAGATCTGCAGCCGTTTTCCGGATTGAGCGGTTCTTTTGCGCCGAATTCGCTCCTCACGATCTTGATGACCTGTGGCGTCCTCGCTGAACGCGGCCGACCGGATCTCGCACGGTCATTGGTCGAGGACGTCTCCCGGTATCGCCTGATGGTCGTGTAGACAAAGTTCCGCTTGACCCCATGCGATTTCAGCAGCCGGAATATATCGCCGGGTCGCTCACCGTTCAAAAACGCTTAATTACGAAGTCCCGATACTCTTCATCGCGCGTAACAAACGAACAACAACTAACAGAATGTCAACACCGCGCACATTCGGTAGCGGTATGAATGAAGCTAAAGCTGACACCAATACCAATGCAGAATATGTACATGGCGCATACCTACGCAATGATGAAAACTTGTATTCGAACTTATTGAACACCGTGTATATATATATATATATATATATATATATATATATATATATATATATATATATATATATATATATATATATATATATATATATATATATATATATATATATATATATATATATATATATATATATATATATATATATATATATATATATATATATATATATATATATATATATATATATATATATATATATATATATATATATATAAATATTTATATATATATATATATATATATATATATATATATATATATACATATATATATATATATATATATATATATATATATATATATATATATATATATATATATATATATATATATATATATATATATATATATATATATATATATATATATATATATATATATATATATATATATATATATATATATATATATATATATATATATATAGATATTCCTGTTGGTGTCAAGTAGTTTACTAGTAGTAGTAGATAAACGAAATAAGAAATTTATTAGAATAATGAGAAGACTGCTCTCTAATAGTTTATGTTCAAAATATCCTAAATTTCCTACTTATCGGACACACCGCAATTCAATACATTATATTTCTATATTTGTGAACGAAATTTTGCTTTTTATTGCTAGTATTTGGGGATCAAACATGGATGTTTGTAATTTTTCTTAGTAAAATATATAATATTTGGAGAGTTTTCAAGGGGTATTGAAGGGAAATCAAACAAGTTAATGGATAAAGTTTAACCCGTTTGAATTGCATACACGCAATGTAGAACTAGTTATGAACAGATGTTATGTTCCAGTTAAGGCGTTAAAACTTAAAAAATACTTTCAACCGAATATAGCTCGATTGGAACATCCACTTTCTAAAGCATACTCTTTAAACCCAGCCAACTTCACGTCCTGCGTACACTTGAAAGACTACCAAATGACAGAGAGCGCAGGAACGAAAAAGTTGGGGTAAGATCTTTCCTTCGCTTTCGCCTCAACGGTATATGGAGCTTGCTAGTTCCTATTCTACACAGTTGTTTCCATTCCTCGTTTCTTTTTTTTTCGCTCTAAAGCCAGAGGAGAATATCAGCATGTGCATCACAGAATATATTAGCTAGAGGAAGGTGAAATTACATCCATTTTATTTTCCACGGCAATAGCGTTCACGGTGGGTGTTTCTAGGAAATTTTAATTCTCTGCTCAAGTTTGCTTAGTTATAATACGCTTTAGAAGTGTTACAAACTCTTGTGATTTGTTATTATAATTTATCGAGCTTATCTATGTCAAAAAGTGGGCTACCCTATTTCAAGATGATTACATTTAAATGGTTACACTTACTATTCGAATGATTCCCTATATTTTCAATGCGTTTGTTTAAATTTCTCCTAACCATCAGCAAGAGTGGTAATGCTCGTAGCTCGTTTCGAATTTCCATTCGTAGTGATCAATTTGATAGAAGAGAAATCGAAATAAAATGGACATCCGAGAATGACGTAACCAGCAGAAAGGCGGCGTGTGCACACAGCGTAGAATATGACAAACGGAATAACTAAATTTTGTTTCATGATGGATGAGATATATGGTACGAGTACACTTA
>JASCZW010005538.1:0-172917 GCA_034211315.2 Aedes japonicus
GATCGCTTTAGTGAGTCTATCAATCGGTACAGGGCACGCTGCCTGACATCGGATCACCAGATCATTCGGAATCTGGTTCCCCACCCTAGGATTTTCAAATTGTAGTTTTAGTTGTAGATTAGGTAGGTTATCAAATTTTAAAACTAACAATGCCCCAAGGCTGAACTAAAAAAAAAAAAAATTAAATTATTAAACACTAAACACACTTAACACCCAAAACACACAAAACATAAAACAAAGCTGAAGAGCCCAATGGGCTAAAACACTTAAAATGTTAAACTTAGTATATAAGACAAACCATGAAAATAAAGATCAATTTTACTACTACTACTACTACTACTCGAGTATGTTCAGTTAATAAACCACCATTAGAACGTTAAAATGTGTTTCTCTTTAGTTATTTTGGCGTAAAGCTTAACTACCAGCTGAGTTCTATCGAAGGTTTGTAATTGCTAAATATACAATAGCTTTTAGTTAGTTTTAATTCTCAAAATTTAATAGATTCAAATTATGACACTGAAACAAGCAAACTTCGAGAGAAAGAAGCGTAGCTCTCTTACTCTTCAGGATAAAGTAAAAATTCTTCGAAACCTTGATAACAAGGGAACAACTAGGGCAGAAATCGCTGTAAAGTTTGACATCCATCCCACAACTGTACGCAAAATACAGAAAAATGCGGAATCTATTCTTTGACCTGCCTCCAATAAGAATTGCCGCCGGACCAAAAGATTCAACTATGTTTCGACAGGTGCGTATAAAAATTTGGAAAACACTTTGTGGTTCCTGTCGTTCCTCAATCAAAGACGCGTCAACAAAACTGTATCAACGACAGCATTGATAATGAAAGCCAAATCTTTCGCTGAACGTTGTGGTGGTCCCGATGCCTTCAAATTCTCACGGCACTGGGCCCATAATTTCAAAGTAAGATACGGAATCCGGAAACTCAAGATTTGCGGAGAAGTGCTTTCGAATGATTCGGGTAGCATTGCAGGTTTCCTCGAGCAGTTTCATGAAGAAATACAGCCCCGTGAATTACCTGCTCAAATGATCTACAATGCAGATGAGTCCGGCCTGTTTTTTAAAATGCTTCCATCTGAAACACTCGTTGGCCCAAGTGAGGGCAATGCACCGGGTCGTAAGGTAAATAAGGAGAAAATCATCTGATGATGAGGTTGTTCCGCTGAAGTTTTTGCTGAACATCAAGGATCAAGAATGTGCTACCATACCTCATAATGCTGAGGAGAGGTATGCAAGTAAAGCACACACCGATGATGATGTTTTGAAAATGGTTCTGGATGATCAATCAGCGATGGAGGAGGAGCTCGAACAGAAGGAACCGGACAACTCAGGAACCGCACCAGTTACAACATGCCGCGATCAAGGAAAATCGCCTGGAGCTATCAACGATATTGAAGCTGTGCGCATGTTCGACAAAATTGTTGACTGGGCACATTCCTCAGACCTTTTGATTGACGATTTCATCTTTCTGCGACGTATTACGAAGATTGCAATGAAAAAATCGTTGAATAAATAATGCTTAAGTAAAGTGTCTGATCTGTAAGATTTTAATAAATTTTCAAAGAAACATTGTATTCTTGAATCATTGTTAAGTTTCATCATGACTGTTTGCTGGAATCTATAAAGCAGTTTTACCTGATGCACCAAAAATACCAAAGTTAGTTTGAATGATAACACGATTATTGATGAATGAGTGGTTTCCAAACATACATGTAAGATAATTTCCATCCAGTTATTTATTCTTACTATCTTTGATTTGAACCATTGAGTATTCTCATTCTATGAATCTTTTTTATCTCACCCAGAACCATCATGATATGGTTCATGAAATCCTCTTTATCGAAGAATAATGTTGTATAAGAAAAGTCCTAACTGCCTTGATCAACATGATTGATCAAGCTTTCTTTTAGCATGCCCGAACTATATCTCCCCTTCTATAAAATGGGGTCATCCACAAATTATGTGAAGGTTGATAAAGGAAGGAAGGGTTTTTTGTTTTGATTTAAAATCTATACATTTTTTTCGGACTGTATTAAATAATCCTGCAAAGAAAGGGAGAAGAACTAAAAAACATCACGTAATTTTTGGATGACCCCAGCTATCGTAATTTTGGAACGTTCCCACAAATTCTATTGTCAAGCAATACTAATTGCTATTAAAAGTACTAAGTATTTAATAATATTTTTTGTTCATACAGGCTGATAAAATCAGGTCAGAAAGCTGATAAAATCGGGGGTAGATAAAATCGGGTCACCATTGTACTAGGAAGTCTGTTGATGTTGCTTTAAATCGTTCGAAAACATTTTATAATTATTTTTAACAGGGGAGAAAACACCTTCTGAGACACACTCTGACATGTTCAAACACGTCACCACAACAAGACAAATTTCCGTAATTTCTAGAATCACTCATACGCATGTTTAAATCTTTTGCAGTTGGCTGCTAAAAAGCATAAATTTTCAATTTAGGTTTGACAGACATGTTGAAAAACCGAAACACCCAGGAAAACTTCTTCTGGCACCCCAAAACAGAAATTATCTCCTGTTTTAAAATTATTTAAAATAAAACATTGGGCAAATATTGCGAGGAAGCAAGAAATCTTTTTGAATAAAAGTGTGTTAACTGACTACCCAACTGACTGATCATCAAATAGAAAGTGCCACAAAAAAAAAAACTCTTCTATGTTGGCGATTTGTCTTTTCTTGGAAATTTCCCCGAATAATAAAATATTTGATCAGTGATTGCATCTTTACACCACAATTCATCATTTTCTAGCACTTTCAGAGTGGCTTTTCATTGGGTATATTCTGGAACCATCATCCAAGCAGTACTAAGGACATCTCATTAGCCAGGTTAAATCCGGTAAGATTATAGGTAAATAGGTGGATACGGTGGATTTCATAATCACACTGATCTGGTCCATCTCACTTCACGCCAGTAAATTAATCCTTTTTGAACCAGAGACTTCCGAAAACTCGAAAACCAACACGTACGCAACAGTGCAAATTAGCAGACAATTTATAGACAAAGCAGGAACCGATCATCTTACAACACATCAATTTCCACTCATTAACAAGAGAACTGAATTTCTTCACTAAAAACTATCGATTTTCACAATTCTGCAAAGCGAAAAAAAATGCTAACGAGAAATCAAACTTGACGTCATTTCATACGCAAAGCCTACCTCGATCCACGCTCAACAAAAACAACAACAACATAATGGGCATAATTTCGAACGGGTGTTGTTCTACACTATGCATAAGTAGTTTTCTGGAACATTTCACAAACTAATGTGAAGTTCATTTCAGTCTGATGTACAGCATATGTTCAAATTCCTTTAATTTGGCTACGAACAAACTTGGTATAGTTATTTAAGAGTTTTATCTCCTCATTCACAGCGCAATCTCATAAAGTTCATTTGTATCTCACATGGATTTACGTTCGCAAGACAAACAGGAAACACGCATTCTCCATTTCTTGAACATAGCCGCGTACGCCCTTCATTCGGTAATCATCTACAAATCCTTCTACGTATCGAATCGAATTCAACCGAGACCTTAAAAGTAACGACAACCACGATAAAGTCCCCATAAACTATACATTTACTATGCTCACACCCCGAGCGCCATTGACATTTGCATACAGCCAGGACAGTCAACTGCCAATCGAGAGCCAACAAACCCATTTCTGGATCAATTTTTCATCGCAGTCGGATCGATTTCCCGAAAAAAACACAAACCATACATGACAATAAACACGAGGGCCCCAATTTATGACTGTCAACTGTAATTGCGTCAATTCGTTTTTACCAGCCGCAGGTACTTCGATATCGATCGGATCGGAAGGCACGCGAACGCGCTCGGCTTGCGGAGGTGAAAAGGTTTTCAGATTTTTGCATAATCAACCGATCGCTAGACGATTCGCGTGGGCCGCCAACGTAGCCGGAGATTGTGCACTCGCAGCTCCATGTGTCCCACCCCTTTGTTTCAAAATGACTCCATATGTTATAAATTTATGGAATTTTTCGCGCCTTTCGATCGGTGTCGGGACTGTTTGGAGATCAATTTGCGATACAAAATCGAGCCTCTCTCGTGGACAAAGCCATTCGTTGTCATTGATTTGCGCACCTCCCGAGAGGTGGACTCAGTCAAAACACGGCAACCGGTATGGCCGTCCGAATTGGCGATTGAAACAATTTATCATGGAATGTGGAGCTGCCTTTCCTGGGAGCCAACACTCGGCGCGCACTCTCTAATTGGATCACACCGATCGTTCGCACGCACACTCAAGTGACACCCGTGTCAAAATTTGCATACATTAATCACTCTCTCATCTAGCGGCGATTTCCGCCTTCCTCCACAGATGACTGTCACTCAATTAATTGTCGAAGGTGTTGGGTTGGAATGTATTGTCAAGCTTGCTTCTCCGCCGCACATTCCTGCGACCACTCCATGTGTTATCAAAATTCTGCTGATCTACGAGATTCTTTGCGTTTTATAGCGCTGGCCGCCATTAGTTCGTACTTAACGGATGAAGTCATTCCAGTCGTGTTTTTTTGTTTTCGGTTCTGACGACATCAACGTGAATGTTTCGTATTTCACTCGATTCGTCATACGCTGCTGTTTATAGCTGTCGCTTGTTGCACTTTTCGGATGATCGATAAGCGTATTATTGAAAAGGTGACGGCAGCGCGTGCGGCGAGTGTGAGTCTTGTTTATCATTGAGATCAGTTGGTGGTATCGGTTTCTCGGAATACATGATGGGTTTTATTTGCGATGCTGATAATATTAATTGCATGAATAATTTATGTGGGGAAATGATACTCGGAGAAGGAGCCAATATTTAGATGTCAAATAGGGAAGCGGAACCTATCTTGAGCTCAATAAGCTGACCTCCAGTGGAAATCGGTGAATATGCACTGAATACCGAACACTTAGTACACAAGTTATTCACAATTTATTTGTTCACTTACCGTTAATCGTTTAGCAATACACAAAACATTCGATTCTGATAATTTTCTCCCAATTGAATTCGGAAAAGTTGTCACTCCTACGTATCTATTTTAATAATTTCACAAAAAAACATTATTCCCATCTGTGTACATATGTTAATCTTACAGATTTTAATCAAGAAAAAATATAAACAATATAACTCTCGTCACTACTACACCCAAAAATGAAGTAGATCATTTGACAGCACTTCACGTGTGTTGGGTAGCATGCATAAAGCCAAGACAAAATGAAAGGGTTTGTTTGTTATTCTTCCATGAGAATTTTGACAACAAGACTCACCATAACGTTGGGCATAGAATGCTCTATGAATGATTGAACACGCACACTAGCGTTGATACAGTATATGAGCAGTGCCGCCAAATTCAACAGATATGGAAAAATATTATTAAATGTGGAATTTTAGTTCTCGGTATATATTGAAAAAATCTACAATTAGATGTAGGTTATTATTTATTTAATCTATGAGCGATTTGTAGCACTTCCACCAAAAAAGGTGATATTGAAGTACTACCATAGGCGCCAACTTAGAGGGGCATGGACTTTTGGCCCCCTCAATAATTTTCAGACGGGGCAAAGTATCATTTGCCCCCCAATTATTTTCAAACTTTTCCCAGATTTTTATCTAGAAGAATAAATTTGTCCTGCACAGTTATCTTTCACAATTAAATTTTAAGCCAACCGTCATTTCAAATTTGCACTGTGCGCAACGATCCCTGTTTTTTTTCAGTGGGTCTCTTTTCATTCATTTCATCGGCGTCAATTCATCAATCAACTGAAGCGGATGAATGGTAAGGTCTGGAAAGGTGCACTTTTGCCTTCTTTCTTTTTATACAATTCATGACGTCACCTTTGCTGATACAAGAGGATGCATTAATGACAGAAATGAATGGTTCGCGATTGCCAGGCCTGAATAAGCTGAGCTTCGTGAATGAAAATGAATAACATTTACTGTTTATTTTGAAACTGTCGAAACGGAACAAAAAGTAAGTTTTGCTTGCGGATAAAAGTTGATACGGGTTTAATTAAAGTTGAATTTTAATTCATATCCATACTGATTCATCAAACGATTTACGAGTTTAAGCTTTCTCTAAAAAGGTAAGCAATGAATGGTTTTTTATAAAAGGGAACAAGCTTGAAAGCGCTTTTTTGTCGAATTTTCAGAATTGACGATGGACAAGTTTTTGATCAAGCTCCCAGGAAAAAAAGCGATAGAGATAGCTGAAGACTGCTGCGACGTTGCCAGCGCTGGTTCTGGTACAGAATCCAAGTTCGACGCGGAGAAGGTCCATCTGGTTCAGGTAAAACTGTGGACGCAGCAAAAACTTCAAAACGACGTTTCGTGCCCGGCTGGAAAGCGACTTTCCCATGGATTGCATATGATCCTGTGAATGATGTTGTATTATGTTCCGTTTGCCGGGAAATTTTTATGAAGCTTCTCCTACCGTTTTCAACTAAAAAAGATATAGGTTTTATTGAATCTGGTTTTAAAAACTGGAAGAAAGGAGCCGAAAAATTTAAAATCCACGAGGGATCGTTCTGCCACAAGGAGGCCGTTTTGAAGCTGCATTCGTTGAAAATTGGAGTAAACGTCTGCGCTCAAATATCCGACCAGAAGAAAAATGAAATGATAGTGAACCGTGCCTGCCTAAAAAGTTGTTTTCTTCGATTCTGTGCTTGGCTAAGCAAGGTCTCGCTATTCGTGGTCATCATGATGACTCAAGCAACTTCTTAAATTTGTTAAACTTGCGGGCTGAAGATTCGAACGAGTTGCAAATGTGGCTAAAACGAGAATCTTACACATGGTGTAGCCATGCCGTACAAAACGAAATGCTGGATCTTCTAAGCCATTCGCTACTTCGACGATTGATAGGGCTGGTGAAGCAAGCGGATTTTTTTGCGATTATTTGTGACGAAACGTCGGACATGAGCAGAAAAGAACAATTCTCTTTTTGTTTAAGGATTGCTACTAATTCCCTCGAGGTTGAGGAGTTCTTCCTCGGTTTTTATGAAGCTGAGTCAACTGCTTCGTCGTCTTTGCATTCTATCATTAAGGATATCCTTATACGCTTTGATCTGCCCATCTCAAAATGTAGAGGCCAGGGCTATGATGGTGCAAATAATATGTCTGGCAAGAAAAGCGGAGTACAGACCAGAATCCTTTTCGATGAAAAACTAGCTATTTTTGTTCATTGTTTAGCTCATTCGTTAAATTTGGTGGCCCAAGACGTGATCAAAACAATTCCAATCTGCAGGGATACATTGAATTTGATCAAAGATATGATTAACTTCGTAAGGGATTCGCCAAAAAGGCTTGCCATTTTCCAGACATTGATATCTGTTTATTTATTTATTTATTTCTATTCATCAACAGATTATGTGCAAATCCCAATGATGTTACTTAAAGCTAGAACGGTACATTAATAGTCATGACATAAAAACAAACTAAAAATTAAACTATCCATGCGAATTACACAGGTCTTTAAAAAAATGGCTAAACTTACGACGAAGCATCTGGCGAGTCACGTTAAAATCAAACAACGCGGAAAACCCTATTAAAAGTCTTTGTAAACCGCCAATTGCGCCAAACATACTGTAATTGGTTCGTTGTGGAGGTAACCGCAGCATTGAACTATTCCTCAGGGCACGGGGCTGCACGTTGATATTGATTTGCTCCAGAAGATCAGGACAGTCGATGCGGTCTTGCAAGATGTCTGCGATGAACAAAGCCCTGGCTGTATCTCTGCGGGCCAACAGGGACTCCAGGTTAATTAGACGGCAACGGCTTTCGTAGCTTGGCAAACGATAGGGATCCGTCCACGGTAGTTTACGTAGCGCAAATCTCAAAACCGTCGTTGAACAGCCTCTACTCTAACGACACCGTTGTTGTAATGAGGAGTCCACACAACCGAGCAATACTCTAATAGTAGAGACGACTACAAGGAGCAGTACAACGATTTGAGGCAGTAGATGTCCGTGAAGTCCTTAGCAATCCGAAAGATGAATCCCAGAACGCAGGAGGCTTTGCCGATAGCGTACGAGATATGCTGCTTGAAGGTGAGTTGGGTGTCCAGAATTACTCCTAAGTCCTTGACTTGACTGACGCGCTCAATTTCGGTGCCCAACAAGACATACTTGAATAAAATAGTTCTGTTTCTTGTGCGAAAACGAGATAACCGTGCATTTGGCCGGGTTGACATCCATACGATTCAAAGTGCACCAGTCGGCAAAAGCATTTAGCTGACGTTGAAGAAAGCGACAGTCGTCGAGTGAGTGCACTCGAAGATAGAGTTTTAGGTCATCTGCGTATGATAGTCGAGGTCCTTCGAAAGCCAAATTTACGTCGTTGAAGTAGATCAAAAATCAACGGTCCCAAGTGACTACCCTGCGGTATACCAGACGTGGCTTTGAACATGTGAGACTGACAATCTCCTATGACTACAGCCAGATGACGGTCAGTGAGGTACGATTGAAACCATTGCAGCAGGCATCCGTTGATCCCAAGCCTGTCCAGTTTGGCAATAGCTATGCGGTGGTTCAATTTATCGAAGGCTGCAGACAAGTCGGTGTAAATGACATCCGTTTGGGCGCGTTTCGCCATACTGTCAGTAATGTAGGAAGTAAGGCACAACAGGTTAGTAGCAGTGGAGCGACCAGCCATGAATCCGTGCTGGTCGGTACTGATATACGATTTGCAGTGAGCGAGCAACGGTTCCATAATTACAAGCTCAAACAGTTTAGCAACAGCACCAAGCGAAGTTATGCCGCGATAATTTCCAGCGTCCCGTTTGCTTCCCTTTTTGTGTACTGGAAACATGTGCGCAAATTTCCAACAGCGAGGAAAAATACCGACAGCCGCAGATAGTCGAAAAACGTGCAGCAGCGGGGGCAACAAACTATCCAAGTGTAGTTTGAGAAAGGACGAAGGAATTCCATCCGGCCCGGGATTATGAGATAATTTGAGTTTTGAGCAGGCCTTGATTATCATCTCTGCATCGATGTCGACTTGGCCCAAGGTTTGACCGGCAGGGGGAACATAGCTTCCCGCAAGTTCTAATGTGGTCATCGCTCAACATCTCTTCGGTGAAAACGCTAGAAAATTTCTCGGAAAATAGCTGGCAAATACCCTGCGGGGTGGAAGCCTTGTTGCCGTGGAGCGACATAGACGACGGAAGGCCTACTTCGTGGCGTTGTTCGTTTACAAATTTCCAGAATTGTTTAGGACGTGACTTGAGCTTTCTCTGTATTCCACGCCGATATTGAAGAAAGCAACGTTTCGCGACTCGTTTGTATTCGTGATTCTATGCTTACATAGTGACGACTTAAAATTAGTGTCCGGTGCTTTGTGAATTTTCTTAGGGCAGCTCTCTTGCCAGATTTCAAGCGACGAAGTTCGCTCGTTTGCCAAGGTGGACGAGTCGTATGACGATGGATTTTTTTGGAACGTGTCTGTCTATGACATATGCCAGAACGTTGGAAAATGTTTGAGCGGCTGACTCAACATTGACTGTATCCAAAATGTTATCCCAATCGAAAAGCGAGAGTAGCTCGGCGATATTACGATGATTGGCACGAACAAAATCGTAGGAAACTGTGTCAGGTGAGATTTCGAAGTCATGTTCCAGCTTTGAGCGTAACGTGACCAGTAAAGGCGGATGATGAAGAGTTAGTTTCACTAGAGGAGAGGGAGCTTCGCATAAGAGTGGAGCGGTGTCTTGGGCGCTCACGAAACAGAGGTCCAAGCTGCGTGTGTTCTGGTTGGTGACATGATTGATTTGGGAGAGAGTGGCTGAGCTGTAATTGTCCAGAAGGAACGAAGCATTGGAATGCATGACAGAATGATTGGCATCGGGAAATGGAAACCCACTGTCAGATAATTTCCATGAAATCCCAGGCAGATTAAAGTCGCCTATCACCATAACTTCGTCGGTTGCTTTGGCATTTTCCAAAATTGCGAAAACCGATTGGCAATGTGTTGCAATTAGTTCACGCTCGCGTATGCGGTCGGGTGGAATGTACAGTCCGCAAAGGAATAATGTGCGATTGCCCAATTCTGATTGACGTCCAAACTTGTTCCAAACGAGTCCACGAAGGGTTTTCATGAGCCTTTGCTTTAAATTTTGTACTTATAGCCACTAGTACACCCCCACCTTTTGCTTTATGGCTATTATCGGCATTCCTGTCACATCGAAATACCTCGTAATCTTTGCCGAATACCTGAGAGAGAGTGTGCGTGAATCCAGCCAGGTCTCCGTGAGGACGATGATGTCGTAGCACTGGTCCGAAGTAGCTATGCGGAAATCGTCGACATCGCTGTTAATACCACCGACATTCTGGTAGTAAATGACAATCCGTGTGTGGCAGCCGAAGTACCGATGACATCACTAGAATGCGAGGCAATATCAGGCAAAGGAGAAGCTAAATCGTGAATGTACTTGCCTGCTAAAGCAGGTTGGAAGACCCCGGTGTGCATCTGCCCTCAGGGCCGAGACGACTATGCTGTACGGTGGCTGGAATTGGCGCGACTGGGGCAGAGGAACCGGGGACTTCCAAAGTGCTTTCCACGATGCGTCTCGGATGTGATGTGCACTGATTCGTCTCTAAATCGGGTAACTTTTCGTACAAGCTGGAAATTGGAAGATATTCAGGAAGCGAAAAGCTGGAATTACACGCGTACTTGCCTGAGATAACAGGCTGGAAGACCCTCTGGAGCCCCGAACTCAATACCGGGATGACTCTGGTGGCGGGAACACTGGGAACAGAGCTGACGATCGGTTTTTGAATGTGGTACAACTGAGGCGAGGGCAGAGGGGCTTCAAGCATGCCTTGTCGCGTGCATCCCGGTGTTGAAACATGTGACATTAGCTGAGCATCGGGCAAGGTTGATCCGTAGCTGAGACGTTCACAAGAGGAGCTGGATGATTTTGTGGTTCCACCGTCGAGGACTTCACGATGCGGGTCACGTTTTTGCTTTATCATCCTCGAAGGGCCGGAAGAAAAACGTTTTCCGGCCAAGAATCGCAGGACAATGCTTCCTTCTCCGAAATTTTTGTCTATACCCACTTTGAATGAGACAAAATTCAACGTGGACAAATCTTTCCCTTTTGGAACAAGCTTTTACCACCTTCGGTTTATTGTCGATTTTCAGATGTAGGCATTCACACACCAAGTCGGAAATTTCCTGTTCGGTCGTAGTCGGATGAAAAGCAGACAGATGTATCCAGACGAAATTACGGTTGGTCTGGACCATTTTAATGGTGCTACAGGCCAACTTAGTTCCACGCAACTCGATTTGTTTGCTGCAATCGACATCGGACGATCACCATTTTCACTTCTACGTCGCTTCGGCGAATTAATTGACGCATTTATTGGCCACTCATGAAATCTTGAGCCACTAGAGTTGAGCCGGAACGGTGTGAGAGGCTTCGAATCAACCTTAGAAGCGAGGGTTGTGACCACCGAGCTAAGCTTTATAATGTCGTCCTGAATTGATTTAATCGATTCAGGTAAACCAGTTAGTGAACATCGTGGAACAGTCATCGCACATCCAATAAATATTCTTTTCATGTGATCGAAGCACGCTCAAGGGGAAGTCAATCTGTGCGCAAATTGCATGAAATGACTCCCCGCAAAATCCTCGACAAATGATACGATCATTGTCGGAAACAACCTTCTGGCAACCTTTGCATGCCATGGTATTCGCCTATGGGTATACTACACAGCAAGTGTTATACCGCAGAAAGCTTCTTGATTTTTCAACGGACGAAGGGCGATGAGAGGGTGCAAGATGGTGTTGTTGTTGAATAAAGCAGCGATCGGTTGGGTTTTTGCAGATAACAACACAATGCTCCACTGTCTATGCACAGACCGAATATCACAACGCGGACAAAATGATAATAAATCGGGACGGATCGAAATCACGAATAACGGCAAAACATATATCGACGAAAAATAATATAAAAATCGGACGGCTATAAAAACAATACTAACTCAAACAAACACAGTGTTGCCAGTTTCGCCCAGTTGATTCGACAAATCTGCGGCCACTGTGTCCAACGAGATGGACGGTGAAATACTTGTCGCTTTCATCTGTTCTGTCAAATTACTTAGCTTTGGTAGAATTTTTCACCTCTTTGGCTGAAAATGACGTTTCTGATGCAGGCTCTAAGGCGTCTGGATTTTTGAGAATGCTAGAAAAATTCGAATTTTATTTCATCTTAAATGTAATGGTGAAAATTTTCGGATACGTTGATTCTGTGAATACAGCCCTTCAGAAAAAATCCTTGCGACTAGAAGAAGCATACCGGATGATTGGTACCTTGAAAGCTAGCCTAAGCTTTTGTAAAAAGATTTTCGGGAGATTTGGGAAAATGTTACCGAAAACAGACCGGATGCAGTTGAATCGCCGAAACTACCAAGGAAGAAAAAAGTTCCGAAGCGTTACGAAACCGATGTTCCAACTTTGACAGTATCAATTGAAGAGACCTACGAGAAGCAGTTCAAAGAAATTATAGACAATATCCTAGGATCGCTTACTTCTCGCTTCGACACCGAAACATTTGCGTTTGTGTTGGAAGTAGAACAATTCATACTGGGAGACGATACCAATAAAGACAAAATTATCAGTTTCTATGATAATGACCTTGATCCTGATCTTTTGATGTTACAACGGGAGATGTTTTTAAAGATCGTCCAGGAAGCTTCTGAACCCGTTCAAAACATCTCCAGCATCGTCGATTACATAAAAAATGAAGCGCAATTGATGGATATTTTGCCGGAGTTTGTAAAGTTCTTGAGAATCTTTCTCACAATTCCGGTAACGTCAGCTACTGCCGAAAGGTCGTTTTCCGGCCTCAGAAGGCTCAAAACCTACTTACGATCGACTATGGGACAGCAAAGCTTGAACTCTGTTTCGATATTAAATTTCCATAAGGACATGGCGAATGATCTTGATTTGGATACCATCATGAACGAGTTCATCAACAAAAATAACCATAGAAAGCGCACGTTCTTCGTTAAAAGTGAGGTGTAATATATTAACTGGTTATTTTTTTTTTGAGTTGGCTATAATAAAAACGTGAATAAAACTCTTTGTTTTGATTTACTTATTATACCAAAGAACATCACCGCCGTGTTTTTTATAAAGCGATTTCTCAACAATTTTTTTGAAATTTCAATCCACTTTTTCCCTGACATTTTGCCCCCCCAATAATTTCATGAAGTTGGCGCGCCTGAGTACTACCAAACCCATTTCATTCGAATAAGAGTCATAATAAAATAGTTTGGCACCATCAAGAGATAACGTTGATTGTTAACACGGTTCAGAGTAGGTGCAAGCGTATTTAAATTATTGTGAAAATTATCCCATGGTTTTATCGTATTTTATCACGTATTCGTAGATTCTCGTGTGGCAAGTGTAATAAGTGAAGTGTGATTTTTATGGTTTGTGCAATTACGCAACGTTAATGTGTGAGGATATAGTGCAACTAAAGAGAAATCTTGGAGTCTGGCTCGAGTATATTCCCTAGTACGGTTAGATCAATACGACGAATTTGTAGTGCAAAGGTAAGAAATTGTTTTGAAAATCTGACTGCTCATTAGTTTTACGAAATTCAAGTCTCCGAAATGTTTTTGTACCTTTTAAATATATTCAAGACCTAATTTTATTTGCCAGGATTACATATTCTTGGTTACTGCGTCCATTTATTGGAGAAATTAAACATCTCTTTACGTTTGAAGATGGATGACTGCAGAATGTGATGAATATATGTACTATGGTGAGCATAGGTTCCGCTTCCCTAACTCCTCGTAAGACATTCAAAGTAGTGTTAAAGCAGCCATCAACAACAGCATTATTGTGTATGAGCTTTCGAATGTCATTCGAAAAAAAAAATTAATAAGCCGATTCCATAATCTATCACTGGTAGTAATTCAACCATTTTCTCCTCTTTTCTTTTCAGGTAAATTCTCCAACTGTCTGTTTTTATTTTCATTTATCAACAACATTGATACTTCTCAGGTATGGTTAGCGATCGTTGAAATTAGTTTATATCTTTACCTTTTTAGCACATCATATAATTATTAGTCATTGCCCAGTGAACAAGCGAACGGTACAGTTCGTTCGGTCCGCTTTCCGTTGCTTTGGAAGCTTTTAACGAGTGTTTACAGTCTTCAGTATCAGTTTTTCTAAATCGCCAGTGAAATCGTCGCGAGTGAAATCAGTCTTGGTTTACTGAAGAAGAGAACATTGTGTGATAAGTGGTGCAACAACGTCATTGATTGCAATTAGCAATATTGCCACGATCGAGAAGCCATATTGTCCAGCATCTATACGGCACGCATACCAGCAGCTCATCGAGTGTAGCGTGTATTCTTCCATCCACCAACTACCACCGACCAGCAACATCATCGTCATCGTTTAGCTCCACGCTTAGACGGTACACGCGGTCACTCATCGTCGCTCGGCAGCAGCAGCACACATTCGTCGCCCAGCTGCAGTAGATCCGTGATACATATAAGAGAAGTTTTTTAGTAGTATATAAGATAAGCGATTTTCATCGTAGTGTGTGTGTGAGTGTGAGAGTGATTGATAGTGTGTGTGAGAGTGTATTTAGTTTTAGTTTTTTGTTTAGGTTTAGTTTGTTTATCTGTGATTGATTGTAGATAATTACGTTAGTGGTTGAGCGTGATAAGCTCCCACAAGCGAGCCATGGATGATTTATCGCAAGATGAATCATCTATGGCACGAAATGATGAGGTAGCTCATAGAGTTACCAGATCACGTGCTTATCCAGATAGTTCAACTGGTCCATGGGTTGTTTATTTTCAGCCCAAATCGAAACCTCTAAATGTTTGTCAGATTTCTGATGATCTGACGAAGCGATTCTCGGCCGTGACCGAGATAATTAAAGTCAGACCCAATAAACTTCGGGTCGTTGTGTCCAATCTCAAGCAAGCTAATGAGATTGCTGTCTCCCAGCTCTTTACTCTAGAATATAGAGTGTATATCCCAGCTCGGGGTATTGAAATTGAAGGTGTGGTCTCCGAAACGAGTCTGACCCCTGAGATCCTGCTGAAGCGGGGGTTGGTCGATTTAAGAACCCTCTGCTTCCCCAGTTAAGATACTTGATGTTCGCCAACTTGGCACAGTGTCGACCAACAAGGGCGAAAAAAGTTTACACCGTCAGACTCGTTTCGCGTAACCTTCTCTGGCTCAGCCCTCCCTCAATACGTCGAGTTGGGAAAACTTCGACTACCTGTGCGATTGTTTGTACCTCGGGTCATGATCTGCCAGAAATGCCAGCAGATGGGACATACGACCTCCCATTGCGGCAATAAAGCGCGCTGCTCCAACTGCGGGAGAGACATGAGGATGGCGCGTGCGCAGACAGCACACCTAAATGCGCTTTCTGCAAAGGAACTCCTCCTCATGCTCTCTCATCGTGCCCGGCGTACAAACAACGCGGGGAACAATTAGAACGCTCGCTGAAACAGCGTTCCAGGCAATCTTTGCTGAAATGGTTGAAAAGCCTCACCATCACCCGATGCCAATACAAATCCCTTTGCTCCTCTGTCAGATGACGAGTCTGACTTTGATTCGGCTGAAGAGGGAACGTCGTTCACTTTTCCGGAAGGTGCTTCAAGGAAGCGAAGACGCGTCCGCCCACGGAAAGTTGTTGAAAAGAAGCCCGAGACCAGCTTGCCCATTTCAAAAGAGGTGGAAAAAAGGAAAACACAATTCCTCCTGGTTTCCGTAGTACTAACTACACCCAGGACTTTCCATCTCTCCCAGGGACATCCAAAACCCCTGAAGCCCCAATTTTAAGAACAGAAGCCCCTCCTCAAGTGGGCTGTTCTCATTTGATGACATTGCCGAAGGTATCTTTAAGTACCTCGAAATTTCTGACCCTCTCAAAAGCATTGTTTTGGCAATGCTTCCAACAGTGAAGACTTTTTTGAAGCAATTGACAACTAAGTGGCCCATCCTTGCAGCTATCATCTCCTTCGATGGATAATTTTCCAAATGAGGTCGGGGATTTGATCACTGTTCTACAGTGGAATTGTCGAAGTTTGATTCCTAAATTGGAATCATTCAAATTTTTAGCTCACACTACCGGTTGTGATGCATTCGCTCTTTGTGAAACATGGCTCTCTTCCGAAATCAATCTTCCGTTTCATGATTTCAATATTATTCGTCTTGATCGTGAGGATTCGCGTGGAGGGGGAGTACTTTTGGGGATCAAAACTGCTACTCCTTCTATAGAGTGAATTTTCCTCATATTCCAGGTGTTGAAGTTGTCGCATGTCAGGCTGTTATTAAAAATAAAAGCCTTTGCATTGCTTCTGTATATATTCCTCCTAGAGCCTCGATAAACCGAAAACAACTCTCAGATATTTGTTCGGTCCTTCCTTCTCCACGGTTAGTCATGGGAGATTTCAACTCTCACGGTACAGGCTGGGGAGAACTGTACGATGACAACCGATCTTCCTTGATATATGACCTCTGTGACAACTTCAATATGACAGTACTTAACAATGGAGAAGTAACACGTTTGGCTGGTACATCCTCAGTTGGCAGTAGATTAGACCTCACACTTTGTTCGAATTCATTATCGTTGGATTGCACATGGAATGTGATTCAAGATCCCCACGGTAGTGATCACTTGCCCATAAAAATTTCGGTTGCCACCGGGTTCAATCCGTCGAAATCTGTTAACGTCACGTATGATCTTACCCGTCACATCGATTGGACAAAGTTTAGGACAGCAGTAGATGAAGCCGTAACGACGGTAGAAAGGCTTTCACCGCTGGAAGAGTATAACTTCCTCTCCAACCTGATCTTAGACAGCGCGCTTCAAGCTCAAACTCGACCAGTTCCAGGGACGTCATCTCGCAGGAAACCTCCTTCTCCATGGTGGGATCAGCAATGCACCGAGGTTTACCGTAAAAAGTCCGACGCGTTTAAAGTTTTCCGTAGACGTGGAACACCTGAGCACTTCGAAGTATACACGGCTCTCGAACGCGAACTTAAGAGCCTCATCAAGGCCAAGAAACGCGGTTACTGGCGAACATTTGTGAACGGCTATCGCGCGAAACGTCGATGAGTACTCTTTGGAACACGGCGCGAAGGTTGCGTAACCGAACTACGAACAACGAGAGCGAGGAGTACTCGGACCAATGGATCCTAAAGTTCGCGCGAAAAGTTTGTCCAGATTCTGTGCCGGCACGGATGATTCCTCGCGAAAACACGAATTCGATAGATGAGATTGGCCAACCCTTTTCAATGGTAGAGTTCTCTCTCGCACTCCTTTCGTGTGGCAATACGGCTCCAGGCGCTGATAGGATCAAGTTCAACTTGCTTAAGAACCTCCCAGACGTCGCGAAGAGGCGCATGTTGAACTTGTTTAATCAGTTTCTGGAACTCAACATTGTACCGGATGATTGGAGACGGGTGAGAGTTATTGCCATTCAAAAACCTGGTAAGCCCGCGTCCGACCACAACTCCTATCGACCCATCGCGATGTTATCTTGTATTCGAAAGTTGTTGGAGAAAATGATCCTTTTCCGTCTGGACAAATGGGTTGAGACGAACAACCTGCTTTCAGATACTCAATATGGTTTCCGTAGGGGTAAGGGAACGAACGACTGTCTCGCGTTGCTGTCCACAGATATTCAGTTAGCTTTTGCTAAAAAAGAGCAAATGGCTTCTGTATTCTTGGATATAAAGGGGGCTTTTGATTCAGTATCTGTTGAAGTTCTTTCAGATAAACTCCACGCTTGTGGCTTTTCACCATTAATGAACAATTTTTTGTACAATTTGCTGTCAGAGAAACATATGAGCTTCTCTCATGGAACCTCTACAGCTTCACGATTTAGCTACATGGGTCTCCCCAGGGATCATGTTTGAGCCCCCTTTTGTATAATTTTTATGTCAAAGACATTGACGGTTGTCTAAGTGACAATTGTACGTTGAGACAACTTGCAGATGACGGCGTAGTGTTCTGTCACGGGACCCAATGGGGTCGATCTGCAAGGACCCTTACAGGATACCTTAGACAATTTGTCTACTTGGGCTCTAGAGCTAGGTATCGAATTCTCTACGGAGAAAACTGAGTTGGTAGTTTTTTCAAGGAAGCATAACCCAGCACAACCGAAGCTTCAAATTTGGGGTAAGCCGATAACTCATTCTATGTCATTTAAATATCTTGGGGTCTGGTTCGATTCAAAGTGCACCTGGAGATCCCATATTGAGTATGTGAAGCGAAAATGCCAGCCAAGGATCAACTTTCTCTGCACAATTACCGGAACCTGGTGGGGAGCTCATCCACAAGATCTTCTAACGTTGTACCGGACAACGATTTTGTCGGTTATGGAATACGGTAGTTTTTGTTTTCAGTCAGCGGCTCGGTCGCACTTCATTAAACTGGAACGTATTCAGTATCGGTGTCTTCGTATCGCGTTAGGTTGCATGCACTCGACTCACACCATGAGTCTTGAAGTGCTGGCTGGCATGTTGCCACTCTCGGATCGGTTTCAGAATTATCTCTCCGGCTCCTCACCAGGTGTGAAGTTATGAACCCCGAGGTGATCGAAAATTTTGAGAAGCTCCTTGAGTTGAATCCTCAAACTCGCTTCATGACCTTGTACCATTGGTACATAACACAGGATGTCAGCCCTTCGCCGAACATTTCCAATCGTGTTTGCTTCTCCGATTTCGACAATTCGGTTCATTTTGATTTATCCATGAAGCAGGAGCTTCGTGGAATCCCAGAGCATCATCGTCCTATGATTGCTCCGGTGATATTTGCTGCAAAGTTTGGCCAAGTTGATTCCACTCAATCGTTCTTCACTGACGGATCTTTGATAGAGCAGTCAGCAGGCTTTGGTATATTTAATGAAATTTATAGCGCCAACCGTAAACTTCAAGCTCCTTGTTCCGTATATGTCGCTGAATTAGCGGCAATACATTTTACGCTAGAAATTGTTGCCTCATTAACACCGGATCAGTACTTCATTTTCACGGATAGTCTCAGTTCTATAGAGGCTATTCGCTCATTGAGGCCGGTAAAGCACTCCTCGTATTTTCTCATGAAAATACAGGAGCTCTGAGTGCTTTATCTTCGCGTTATTTTATCATCACCTTTGTATGGGTCCCATCTCATTGTTCAATTCCGGCAATGAGAAAGCGGACTCGCTTGCAAAGGTGGGCGCTATGGAAGGCGATATTTGTGATCGACAAATCGCCTTCAACGAATTTTTCCTATTTTTCGTCAACAGTCACTCGTCAGCTGGCAGTATAAATGGAGTAAAGGAGATTTGGGGCGATGGCAACATTCTATCATCCCAAAGGTGTCGAAGCAATCTTGGTTTAGCGGGATGGATGTGGGTCGAGACTTCATTCGTGTCATGTCTCGCCTCATGTCCAACCATTATTCTTTGAACGCTCATTTATACCGGGTTGGGCTGAGCGACAGCAATTTCTGTGAGTGTGGACAAGGCTATCAGGACGCAGATCACGTTATTTGGTCTTGTGCTGAGCGTTCTGGAGTCAGATCTGAGCTTTATGATTCCCTTCGGGCTCGAGGTAGACAACCCAATGTGCCAATTCGAGATATTTTGGCTGTACGTGATTTGGAGTACATGAAACTCATTTATGTGTTTTTGACTAACATTAGCATTAGATTGTAGTTAGTTTAACCTGTATGTTTAGAATAAGTTTTTTTTTTTATATGTGTATGTGTGTGTGTTTTTTTTTCTTTTTCAAGAAATGTTCAAGTCAAAAGAAAACCATAAGTTGTATAGTTATAAGTGTTTAGATAATTCTGAATTTAAATTTAATGTGTTATGTAACCATACTTTAAATTCCCACCCTCCTTCCCATCCGTAATTTGTTATACCTATTAACCTCGAGACGGCCGCGAGTAATCGGCTCTATCCTCCTAACTTTAGTTTTAAGATAAATGATGTATAAAAATATGAAAATTTGGCTCTGTAAAGTTAATTCGATTGAGCCTGTACAAATAAATGATTATTAAAAAAAAAAAAAAAAAATAATTATTAGTATTTGAAGCTTATCTTACAGGTCAAAATAAGGCTGTAATGTCCTCTACTGAATATATCAACCGTCTCCAAATGCAAACCGCGGTTGGTCCGCAGATCACTTTCCGACTAGATCAAACCAACAACCTATGCCCGTTGCGCGCCATTTCTATTTGGTTGTGTCCCTTTCCCTTCGTTTACCATCTGATCGTGCGTAGCACTTTCCATTCAAAGACCCAAGTATCAAAAACAACCATGTGCGGTTCTGAGTCATATCTGTGCCGGCAATCGGCCTAAAGACTGACATAAAATAAATTGGCACGCACAAAAAACCTGTTGTTTGTAATTCAATAAGATCAAATTTAAAAAATCCATTAATGGTTGGAAGGTTAGGAAAATTTAAATTAACACTTAACTTTATCACTTTTTCTAAAAAATTAAAAAAAAACTAAAACACTTTTTTAACCTATCACTAGTAAACGCGAGCCAGTTCCGTTGAATTCCACAACAGAAAGAATATCTTTCGACAGATAGGCCTATTTCGCCTGCGACTTACAGACTTCTTAAGTGTCGAGACTGGAAGAGAACATCGCAGTAGCACTAGTATTTATAGAAGATTTTTGTATTTCCAATATGTGTGTGGTGTTTTGGTTCGTTCTATCTGAGAGATGTTTGTGTTATACCTGTCAAATGACAGTTCATCGTTTAGGTATCCTCAAAACTATAAATTCTTGCTTGATCGGGAGGTTGTCAAATGTTGTTGTGTCGTGTGTTCTTATTCCTTTCCTTTCTTATTATTTTTTTAAATTACCGAGGTTTTAAGCCCTGGGCTGGTTCGGTATTTTCATAACTTTTTCGGGGTGAGATTCAAACTCGTGACATTGCACAGTGGGAAAAATGGGACCCAAAATCACAACTAATTAAAGGCCGCTGGATAAGTGCCCCGTAAAAAAATGCGCGAAATCGAGTGGTGATAGTTTCATCTTGGGCAGACCCCAGAAAGTGGCTCATTTTGTCCGATTTTCCCCAAATTTTGGAAGAAAATTGAATAATCACACATTTATTATATTAGCTTTGATAATATTGGATCCATTTGTGGAAATGTCTGGAGAATCCAATGGAGGTAATATTGTCTCGCAAAAATGTCAGGAACTGTCCATTTTGCCTGATATTCCCCACATGCTGAAAATACTAGATATGCCATGTGGTTTTGGAAATTTGGGCGAATTAGAATAAATAAAAATGCAATACAAATCAAATCAAATCAAATAAAATTCCGGGGTCTGCACAAGATGAAACCAACACCATTCGATTCCTCGTATTTTTTTTACAGAAGATAAGCTATTTTACAGGGCACTTATCCAGCGGCCTCTAATTAGTTGTGATTTTGGCTCCAATTTTTCCCACTGTGCATTGGCGTGAGAGGTATGGATGTTAACCACTACGCCGGGGTCGCCTCCTTTGTGTAAATATGTTGTGTAGATAAAAACAGGTTTTCTAGAACAGCTATAAATATCAATTTAGTAAGGTAGTTTATTGTTATTGTGGTTTGTGGTGTGTTGTTTTCTGGAATGAAGGTATATACTGAAACAACCACAAATACTCGTTTCCTTGATCTTTGTTAAGTAATGTTTTAATTCCTAATTTATACGCTTTCTGCTACATTAAGTTTCCAAGGGTTTGTGATATGTCTTAAAATTTGTATGTTGTTCAAGTTTATGTGTATTTTTTTGTGTTTTTGTGTGTTGTTTGTTATGTGTTGTGTTTTAAAGGATATAAACTGTTTGTGTTCCTAGTTCTTGGATTTGGGATGTGTGTAATGGGATAGTATTAATTGCTGATTCATAGTCGATGATTATTTGAGTTTGAAAACATTCCAGTATATTGAGACCGCTCAGTGACATGTTATTCATTGCCATGAGCATTGTCTCATTTGGTGTGCTGGGTTCCTCATACATCGTGCTTGATCTGGCCTGAGAGAATTCGGTTTTTCTCTTCATCCATAGCTGCTAGGATGCAACTCAACTTCTCCTTCTGAGTCTTATCCAATTCCGCCTTTATTTTAGTCAATTCCTCCAAAATATTTTAGCAGCTTTCCGTTTTATGATCCTGTCACAGAGAAATTATGTTTCCTTTATTCTGGGGCTACATTCTTAGGAAATAATCACTTTTTATCGACTACTGTTTATTGGGGTATCAAACTATTGATCTCGGTCTCTCCAATCGGGGTCTCTTGATTATAGTTACTATTATTTTACTTTCTTAGAAGATTCAGCACTGCTATCGGCTGCGCCAATATCGTAAACGCCATTTTGGTGAACTTTTATCAGCCAGAATAAAGTGCTGTCCAGTCAAATTCTGGAATCACTTACAGCGGTTTGTTTGTCAAGGCGCCCACTTTCTGTGGTCTAAATTTCACGATGATTCGTGCAGTTAGTCAAAAGTTATTCAAGATGGAAGCCGAGAGAAGAGAAATAATTCTGCACACCCACGTTGATAATCCAAAATGGTCCGCAATGAAAATCTCAAAAACGTTTAAAATCGCCAAATAAACCATGTATAATGTGCTCAAACGTTTCAGGAAGCAAAAGAGCGTGGATCGAGTGCCTCAAGGTAAGTGTCGTTGTTTAACATATGACCGCAAGCTGAACCAAAAAGTGTTGAGAACCGTCAGAGCAAACCCTGGGCTATCAGATAATGAAATCGCACAAAAATACGCTGCAGCTCGCAGTACCTTTCAA
The DNA here is from genome assembly GCA_034211315.2 of Aedes japonicus. Classification (NCBI taxonomy): domain Eukaryota; kingdom Metazoa; phylum Arthropoda; class Insecta; order Diptera; family Culicidae; genus Aedes; species Aedes japonicus. The sequence continues at coordinate 22,808 of JASCZW010005538.1, forward strand.
GGAATTCGTTAGCGAGCAGGATATCGTTCTCATCGAGCCAACAAGCAAACAAACAGAAAGTTGAAGCAAAGTTTCGTCACCGAAACTCGAGCTCGGAAATTGTAGCAGCAGGTTTTAACGAAGTACCAAGGATGCCTGCTCATCGACGATGAAACCTATGTCAAAATGGATTTCAGACAGCTTCCTGGCCAAAAGTTCTCCCTGGCGTCGGCACGAGGAGTTGTTCCTGCGAAGTTTAAGTTTGCTTTTATGGGCACATTTGCCAAAAAACTGATGTTTTGGCAAGGAATATGCAGCTGCGGAGCAATGACCAAAGTGTTCGTTACGAATAAGACGATGGACTCGAAGCTGTACTAGGAAGAATGCCTCAAAAACCGCGTACTACCTTTCATTAAAGCCCATAAAGGTCCCATGAAGTTTTGGTCAGATTTGGTGAATTGCCACTACAGCCGGGAAGTCATCCAGTGGTACCGCGATAATAACGTAGATTTTATCGATAAAAACACAAATCCACCCAACTGCCCGCAGTTCCGGCCCATCGAGTGATTTTAAGCAATCATGAAGCGGAAGCTTAAGAAAAGTGGAAAAACGGCTCGAGACGCGACTCAGATGACCAAAATGTGGAACAAATGTGCCAAGGAAGTTGACTCTGGAGGTGTGCAGCGTTTGGTGGGAAGAACAAAGAAGAATTTTCATTAGAAACAAACAGAAATTATTTGTATTGATACGTTTTTCTTAAAGTACAGTGAATAATTTTTGTTTTGATGTATTAAACTTATTTGTTCGTCAATCCGTTACCGAGATACAGATGATTTTATTATTCCGGATTCTAAATGGACATAGCTTTAATCAGACCTCGTATGCTGACTCAAGTCAACTCTCACTCGGGAGTGAGAAACTCTCACTCTCTCCGTTGAAGTAGAGCGGCACTGTAGTGAGAGAAAACTCTTCAAAACTCTCACTACAGCCTTCAAGAGCACTAAATGACCAATGAGATCTATACAGGCAGCGAAGAGCCGGGTGTTTGTCGGTATAAGTAACGAAAAATGAGTAAACAATCCATGATTTCTGGTAGTGAAGTAAAACTCCAAAAAAAAAGCGAATCATAACAAAGCAAGTTAAGTTTTTTACCGCATCCTTTTAGTGCACAAAAAGGCATTTTTCAGCTGAAACCTTTTAAAAACTATACCAATTACTGAAAATAAACATTCCATCTTGCGATTTGCTGCTGTTGTAAATTGTTGTTTTCGGAGATCTACGTCACGCATGTTTACCAAAAAACTCACGAACACAATGACAGTATTTTGCATTACACTAATACGACTTAACCACTTCTTCTCCACCTGTATAGACCTCATTGCTAAATGACAGCTAGACACAATGTTCACATTCGAGAAAGTCGCAGACTACACACTAATACTCTGTAAAACACACTTAAATCGTAGTACCCGTTTGGAGTGGACACACTTTGTTTGAGTAATTCTTTACCTTTTTCCATAATTTATCACATAAAATCTCAAGAAATGATATAAACGCCGTATTTGCAATGGCAATGTGCTAAATAAACATAAATTGATAAATCACAACTCATCATATTAAAGTGATTTCCACCAGAAATACAAAAGGGGGGGGGGGGGATTTCTACACTTTTTACTGTATGCACGTTATTTCGCCTTAAAATTCTGTTCATCATTGTGGTTGGTGGCTTTTTTTTAATTTTCACGACATCTCTATCGAATCTTGCTCACCTTACTGTCCAAAAACAATCCCCATTTCCAATTTCTTTTGTTTTCTTTTCGATAATAAACCGTTTAGAAAATGTTTGCAATAGTGTTGTGGCCTGCGGGTTTGAGCCAACCCAACTTTTCCGAGAATCAACGAAATTTACTCGGAAGTTATAATTTTCGTAACGGCTTTACAAAATCACGTTCACGATCTTATGTTTCAGTCGTCGCTATTTTGAAAATCTATATGATGTATGATATGTACTACCACCCATTGTAGCACGGAAACTAAGTCCGACAGCAGTGAGCTCTCCTCGCTGTTAGACTTGATCAAGCTTTAATAACCACTGATTCTCCTTATCATGTCATTGTATAAAGGGCCAAAAAGGGGTTGGGTGGATCACTAGGCAACATCACTTATACGTATCCACAGGGATATAAAGAATCTCCTTCCAACAACATGATTGAACAATTGGTCAAAAGAGCAAGCTATCTAACATGAGGATGCCCCAATGGGCGGGGAGAAGAGCCCGCCCTCTATTCACAAACTGTTAGCAATGGGGAGTTGGCATTTCCAGTCTCCCCATCCAGAGTGCTTCAATCGGGTGCCCTGATGGTCCCTCCCATTCCCATGAAATATTAATATAATAGTGTTTCCTGCCTAACTGGAGAACTAATCAAGCAAATGGAACCAAAATTGGTATGGGTGAGTTTTTGAAGGCAAGAAATGCTTTATGGTAATTTGAGACCTCTACTCATCCTGGAAAGGGGGGCTCCCATACATACGGAACACAAATTTAAACCAAACATGAGAACTATCCCTACCGCTATGCAAATTTGTATGCAGGGGTTTTTGGGTCCGGGAAAGGATCTTATGATAGTTCGACACTCCTCCCGCCTTTAGAAAACGGGGGCTCCCATGCAAATGAGAAACTTTTTTCTGCATAACTCAAGAACTAATCAAACAAATGGAACCAAATATGGCATGTGGAGGTTTTTGTAGCCAAGAAATGTTACTACGGTGGTTTGAGACCCCCTCCTCTTTGGAAGAAAGGGCTCTCATACAAATGAAACACAAATTTGAGCAACACATGAGACTTTCACTTTTTTTTTTTTTTATTTAAACACTATTTTTTAAAAAAAACTTTTTTGAGCGTATTAGTAGAACGATTGTGATTGGGAAACTAGGAGAATTTAAAATTTAACACTTCATTTGATCACTTTTTAAAAAAAATTCAAGGTTTAATTTTTATTTTTTTAAAAAGTGATCAAATGAAGTGTTAAATTTTAAATTCTCCTAGTGTCCCAAACACATGAGAATTATTCCAACAGGTATGACTAATTTTATGCAGGGATGTTTGGAGTCGGAGAAGGTTCTTATGATGGTTCGAGACCCCTCCCGCATCTAGAAGTGGTGCTCCCACACCAATGAAACACAAATTTCTGCATAACTCGAGAACTAATCAAGCAAATGGAACCAAATTTGGGATGCGGGGGTTTTCGGAACCATGAAATGTTTCTATGGAGGTTTGAGACTCCTCCCTTTTCTGGAAGGGGTGGGATCTCATGAAAATGAGACACAAATGTCAACCAAACATGAGAATCATACCTACTGTTATGAAAACTTATATGTAGGGGTTGTTGAGGCCGGAGAAGGTTCTTATGATGGTTCGAAGCTCCTTCCCCGCCTGGAAGGGGAGGACTTCAATACAAATGAAACACAAATATCTGCAAAGCTCGAGTTATTGGAATTGGAGTTCTTCAAATGGAACCAACTTTGGCATGTGGGGGTTTTTGGGCAGGATTTTTTTTTCTTATGTGGTTCGAAACGCCTTCCCTCTGTGGAGGGGGAAGGAGGGCTCTCAAACCAATGAAACAGACGTTTGAACCAAACATGAGAATTATTCATGGAACTAAAACACAAAATGGCCTGAAGTATTTATTGCGTTACTGGCCATAGCAGTATGGAAAGCCAAAGCCAGTTTCATCGGTCATAACAATACATGCATATTTCGTCAAATAATTGCAATACAGTTTATAAAGTATGCAAAAAAATAGTTTATCCACCCCCAGTAAAAAATTAGATTTCTTCCAAAAAACCCACCAGAAAGTTCAAACACGGTTGATTGTTGTCCAGTTTATTATTATTTATGTTTAAAAAAAACTGTCTAAAATTTGAGACATGATGTTATTTATTTTTAAAAACGCAAAATAACTCTGGCTCACATAGTTTTAGTACTTCGTGTGATCACCTTTGGCTTCAATAACTGCTCAGCACCGTCGTGGGATCGACTCAACAATCTTAGCGCTGTTTCCAGTGTGATTTTGTCCCATGCAGTTGAGATTACCTGCCGCAATTGCTGGATGCTTGTTGGTTTTCTCCTGGATTCTTATTTTCAAAATTGACCAGAGATGCTCGATCCGATTAAGGTCGGGAGACTGTGCTGGCCATTCCATAACCTTCGATCTCCGTCTTGTTGGAACGTATATCTGCGGCTCAACTTTAGCTATTGTGCAGACGCTGGAAGTTTTCGAAAACCTCCAAAAGTCATGCTCAGTTGGTTGAAAAATCAATGTTGGTAAAGTAACTTATCACCATCATGCTTTACTGTAGGCCACGAATACTCCTTTTTCAAACTATCACCGTTTCGCCGCCATTTTCTTGTGATACCATCAGACCCAAATATCAATACTTTCGTCTTGTCTGACCAAATCACCTTATTCCAGTCATCACTGGTCCATGACATGTGGTCCTGGGCCCACTTCAATCTTTTTTTGATATTTTTTGCCGGCAATCATGGCTTCTTAAGTGCTACTCTGCCCTTAAGACCTCTCCTATGGAGACGATTTCGTACGGATTGTGATGACAGTTGAATGTAAAATTCGCTTTCAATCTTTTTTGCGATTTTCGGAGCTCATGGTCCCCGGTCCAGCTCCGCCTTCTTCACGATAGTTCTGTCAATTCGGTCAGTTGTTCATGTACCATCGTAGTCTTGTCCGAGAGTCAGATTCGAGTTGGTGACTTTGGTGTGAGAGGTATGGATGTTAACCCGTACGCCGGGATCGACCCCAGTGGATGAAATATTTCAATATAGTTGCAATATTTTAAAAGCGGTCATCATTTGGTTTGCACGGCTACATTTCGTATACATTTACGTATTTTTCAATGCAGTCTTCAGGCAAACTTTCGTGAACGTGTCAAGGCCAGATTTTCACTGATAATGCTTGAATCACTCAAAGTTCTAGGCTAAATAACCAACGATCATTGCACTGGGAAATCCAGAACGCAAAATTATTCAAAACTAGCGATAATAAAATTTCCCAATCCGCCTGTTGACCAAAACGGAGCCGCAATTATCGTCGGTTGCACCGAATAATTCGTCATGCCGAAAGGCAAATTCACACACACTCACGTCACTCTCAAAAGGTAGTGGAAGTGTGATGTCATTAGGAGTGTTGATTTATTCGAACCTTGACTGCATTTGCATAGAAAACCCGAGCAAGACTCGATATGTGCAGTGCAAGCAGTGACTCATTTGCTCCGATCATCGCATGCGGAATAATTGCGAAATCCTTGTTACAAATTGATAACATTTCACCATTCATCCCAATGAATCTGAATCAAATCATCACCGTTGTCGTCATCCAAGCAGGCCTCAACTGCACCCAAATTGAGCAAGGTCAACATTTACCCGTCAGAAGTGAACAAGAAAAAACATTCTCGTAACGACCTCAAATGGACAATCAATTTAGGAGATTTATCACCACAACAATAAATCTAAATACCCGCGCCCGGCAGCAGCTATCAATCAAAGTTATGGGTGGTCCCCGTGCCGAAGAATAGTCCCTTCGACCTGCCGTGACCTGCCGGAGTTCGATTCGCATCCCCAAATAGACCCATTTATGATGACAAATTTGTTATTAATCAGCCAACAGCCCTTCGAGATGCAATCGATCGGGCAAACCGCGATAAGACGTTGCATAATTTGCGCTGACTTAAGCAATTGCTCACTCTCTTCGTCTCTCTCCCTCTCTCATCCGAATGCGACGCCCGCACTCGCGAGATATCCTGAATGGTGAGCCTGAGCGGGTGGCGAAGACGCTGAGCTGCTCTGGTTGTTCTGGTTAGTCATCATCAGCCACCGTCAGTCAGTCAGTCAGTCAGTGCGAAAGTATCGCGGTTCGCTGATCCTACCGTTGTCGCGCAGTCTGCTTCCGAACGGCAAACAGAGTGGATGCAAGCAGTGCAAGATCCCGGCTTCCGAAAATAGTCCCCGTGTGTTACAGTCAGTCAGTCAGTCAGTGTATCTATGTGCCAAGAACGGTTCTAACTTTGGAGACACGGAATAAGTTGCGTTCCGGAAAACGGTGACTTCTGTGTGGGGATTTGTGGTATTTTTGGGGGAAGCGAGGAAAAGTGCCTTTGTGACCGAAAGAAAGAAAGAAAAGTGAGAGTGATAAATTGGGTGCAAGCTGAAGAAGAAGAAGTGACACGGTTTTTTTTGTTTTGGACGGAAAAACGCTGAAAACGCAGGAAAAAGGGCGAAGGTAATGAGAAGAGCTAGAAATATTAAGCGTCTGTGGTGGAGCGGTGGTCATTTGAATACGTAAACGGAATAGTGGAACAGTTGAGTCAATATTTAAGCTGCCAACAGCGAGAAGTGTGCGACGGATTTTGCATGCGTGAACAAAAGAAGGTGGCCTGATAAACAGTGAATTACAGATTTGTTTTCTAATTATTGTAATAGTGGAATTTGCGTGGCTGATTTGGTCAACAAGATTGTGGCTCTTATCGCGTAACATAAAGAGATAAAACTTTCCGGAAGATTCCAGTTACTGGTGGATAAGTGGTTGACTACCAAGGTTTAACTTTTTTTTTCGTATTAGAACTAGGGTTGATTTGGAACGATCCGAAGAATTTTCGGTTCGTTCTTGATGAAAACATGTGATTGATGTGTCCTGGGTTATTAGTCGTTACCCAAGTAGCTCAGCTTGTTCAACCTTCTTTAGGTGCCGGGGTCAATATGACCCGGAATGGATTTTAAAAATGCAATAACTTTCTAAAATAAGCATTGAGCCGTTCGAATTTTCTTGACTTTTTCTAAATCATAGAAAGGTACGTTTCCTGTAACAGGTTCCCGTGAGGCCTAGAGTGGCCATGAACCTATTTCAAAAGAAACCCTGGCAATATGGGTATCAAAATTCATGAAATTTCGCCAGTAGGATTTTTCTCAACGTTTTGTGGCTATGTGATGATTTGTCCTCGGACCGGTCTTGCCAAAACAGGTTCCCAGGGGGTCTCGAGTGGCGAAGAACAATTTCAGTAGAAACCCTTGGCAATATTTCTATCAAAATTCATGAAATTTCTCAACATTTAGTGGCAATCTGATGATTTTTGGTCTCAGACCTGTGAATCCGGAACAGATTAGAGTGGGGCCTCGAGTGGCCATGAACATTTTCAGTAGATAACCCCCTGGCAATATGGGTATCAAAATGCATTAAATTTCTCCAGAAGGATATTTCTCAATGTTTTGAGGCCATCGGATGATTTGTCCTCGGACCTGTTTCTCCGGAACAGGTTTCCGTTCGGCCTCAACTGGCCATATTCATTATTAGAAGGAAACTCTGGCAATATGGGCTTTAATATGCCTGAAATTTCACCAGAAAACTATTTCACATCTGATAATTTGTCCTCGGAACGGTGATCTCAAAACAGGCCTCGAGTGGCCATGAACAAAACTGGCCATAAAACATTGAGAAATACCCTATATTTTATGAATTTTAATAACCACATTGTCAAGGTTTACTTCAAAAATGTTCATGACCTTAGAGACCCCACGGTAATCTGTTCCAGATTGACAGGTCAAAGGATGAATCATCAGATGGCCACATAACGTTGAGAAATATCCTACTGTAGAAATTTCATGAATTTTGATACCCATTTTACCCGGCTCTCTTTCTAAATATGTTTATGCCCACTCTAGGACCCAAGAGAACCTGTTACAGAATGGCCGTTCTAGGAACAAGTTGGCATATGGCCCACAATAGGATAGAAATAGTTTCTGGGAATTATTCCAAACATTCTGACATACATTCATGCAAATCAATAGATGTTCCGATATTGTGTCTCCGTACCGGAACACTGCCCCGGTAACCCAGATTTACGGGAACCAGATGCATTCAATCGGTCATTGCTGATAATGTCCCCAAAGCGAATGAGTTTTGGAACCTAACGGTGCCAAAAGAATTGAAATCGGTCAATAAAAGGTCAAGAGTTATAATCATTTGAATTTTATGGGTACCCGGGTACCCTGTCGATCACATAAGGGTTAAACCCAAATTTTTTGACATTTCTGAAGGGCTATTAAACAAGAGTTGCGAATAAGATGTTTCGGGTCCTATTTAACCGGATTTCAAACCTCACATTGTGGAACATTTGAATAACTAAATGCAGTCAAAATGCTTATTAGAGTCCCAATTTTCAGTTTCTGGTGAGTACTGCCCTTTTTGCCCCGATTGACCAAACGGAATCTGTGCAGGGCATGTTTTTCCACGCTCCGTGAGGCGGCGATAGATACAAATTTTCACCAGAACATACATTTCGACGGCGCAAACTTCATGATTTTTCATGAAAAGTGTACTTCTTGCCATAAAATGGAGCAATGACAATATGGGAAATATTTAGACAAACTGAACCCCGAAAGAAACATGCCTTTCGACGGCTCAAACTTCATGACTTTTTGTTTACAATCTACTGCTAGTCAATAAATGGACAAATGACCATATTGACCATTCCGGGACAACCGGGATACTCCGAGGGAACCCTTCAGCTTGCCTTAGTTTGACTGACTACACGTATTAATGGTTGCTACTCCGTGATTGATCAGAATCAGTGAAATTGCACAGTGAATCAACTGAACTGGGCTGGGAGTAACCAACCATTACAACCCGTGCACGTTTCAGTGACTCAATTTCTTTAATAATAACGGGGCTAGTCACCTCCTTGCAATCAGGTGGGAATGGGGAAGGAAAGTTAGTATGACCTTTGCTGTTCAAGGACAAAGATCATAGGAAGGAGGTTTTTCTACACAGATAAAAAGAAACATTGAATTTTCTGCGTTTCTAATGCACATAAAGGAAATGAAAGAAATTTGTAGATAATAATGGGATAATTTCAGAGGAGTGAAGAGAGCGATAGTTCCTGAAGCCTGCAACTTTTGGTGTGGCGCTAGTGACGGTTCTCAATGGATTATATTTCTTTACAATATTTCATCTACCAAACTACTAGTATCAGTAATTTAGATGAAATATTATAGTACCTGGCTAATAAATAATGAAAAAATACAATCCTTGTGATAACCACTGCACTAAGAACTAGGCGGAAGATTTTTTTCTCAAATTAAATAAACGACAAAACACGACCACTTCCGCATATTGCCTTCAAGAAAACCGAGCTGTCAAATAAGCACCACATGCAGCACCAAGTATTCGGCTTCACGGTTTTTGTTCGTGGATGACAGCCGCTTCAGTCCTGTGGATAATTTATGTAAACTTAAGCCAGATAACGCCTGAATCTAGCCTGTTGATGAAAGATTGCAAAAATTGTTGTATGGTGCATGAAAGATTGTACAGAACAAAAATGTATGTATGTATGTATGTAAGAAGCCACCATCCTAGCGTGGGCCTTGCCCTGCATGCGGTTCCACTTAACAGAAAGATCATGCTTTGTTACCGTTCTAAATTCAACATACTGCTGTATGAAGGGACCAAAAAGGGTTGGGCAGGTCCGTAAGCAGAGACACTTACGCGAAACCTGCGGGAATAAGAGAATCTCCTTCCAGCAGTATGATCCAATAAAACGAACAACAAAATACGCAATTCTGCTATGCTTTCCACTAGATGGTTTGTTTGAGAAAGGCGCGTCAAATTCATTACAACTGTTGGAGTGGAATGTACCAATCATAAATGATAGACACATACCCTCCTAGACTCCGGTTGGCCATCCACTCCATTGTCCAATTGCAACTTCAATGATGCCCTGATGCACCCTCCCATCCCAGTATTTGAATGTTTTAAATCAATGAAATATAATAAGTTCATGCAATATATATCATGTATAGAAAATATAAGGAAATAATGTTCATCGAGTGTGTGTAATTTGATGCCTTAAAATGGGTAGATTAACTGAATAACGCCGTCGATATTGTACTCCTTGCATATCGCCATTTCTTAAATGATGATTTCAGATTTAACGCTGTGAATCCTTTCTGTTGGTTTTCTGTTATTATGCACTGCATCTCAAAATCTACGAACAAAATACTATCCGACAGATGTAATAAAACAATAACAAAACAACAAAGACCTAATGAGTTCGAATATCTGCTAGCGATTCAGTTGAAGTCAGATCAGCATCGATTTGCATAGAGGAAAAGTGTATGTTACCTAGAAATCCTGAAAGCCTGAGTAATGGAAACAATGGTAGTGATATTGATAAAAATGTTATCAATATATAATGTAATATAAAATAGTTAATAATATAAAGTTTTGGGACCATATAATAAAGAATTATAATAACAATTAAATTTCCATGTTTTAACGACCCACGTGTCCACCATGAACCCAAAACGTTAAGGAATGCAGTAATGCAGTAAACAAACAAACAAATATTCAAAACTAGTTAATAAAACCCGGAAAGTCCATTGATGATCTGTAGTAATATAGCATATAAAGAATAGAATTACTTCCACTGTATCGATTCACATTGGTATTAAAAAGCTTATAATTAATTAAATGGATTTACCTGCAACATCATAGTATCCTCTCATGACATAAAATAATTGAATTAACACTAATAGTATGATATACGTAAAATATATGGCCACCCTCTTATTGACAGACTTCAGATGTTTCATCTTTTGTAGAATTGATCATAAAGATTTAGCTTGAAGTAAATGATTACCATTATCATAGATAAAAATTTCAATTTATAGATGTATGACGTTTCTTTCCTGAAAAGCAACAGACTACTCCAAAAGACTTTTTTGAAAAAGTGTTCTCTATACTCTTTTAGTTACATTCCAAAGATAGAAGTATAATTGATCGAAGAGTCCGGTTCACCGACTCTCCAGCCTTTTATCGCCATTTAAATACACTTAAAATTCAAAGAACAAATGTTAACGCGATCACACAGCAGTCTCTCCACCAACCAATCCAGTACACCATCGGTACATATCTACGATTCAACGATAACAGCATTAAAAATGATCATGCTGTCATATCAGAGCAGTCAGTAAACGAGTGGGTTTCACCATCCATAGTACTATAGGAGAGACTCGACTCTTAAAATATCTCGTTCTCACTCGTTTCCTTCAAGTCAACACTGCTCTTCCAAACTCCCAACGATGCTCAGACAATACGCACACACATACTCTACCTTTCTCGCTGCATTACATTCTAATTGGATCGCCTATTTTGACTAGTCTATTCGCACACTAGCACACAAGCTTGAATTGTGGTTCTTTTTTATATACTTTTCCTCTTATTGCCGCGTGGTTCTCGCTCACAAGCGTTGAATGGAGTACACTAGGGTTGCCACTATATCATACATTAGAGAACGTTGCCTAGAAGGAATTTAAAATATATTTTTTTATAAGAATGGCACAGTATTTTGTTCATTCCAAAAACACCCTCTATCATTAGGTTTATGATGAACAGGGAATAGGGGATAGTGAAGAAATGTCAAAACAACATCGGTATAGCTCAGATTTTTTTTTTTTTTCAATATAAATCAATTAGTATCAGTCAGGATATAATAAAATATGGGTTTGTTATTTATTAGATAAACCCAGAAAAAATACCTATAAAATAATATAAAAAATAATAAGGATTAGTTATGGCGAGTCTGAAAATCGGACATCCCTGGCTGGCTATATTCGGCTATTTTTCTTCTCCCAATTGCTCAGACGGCTTACCTTAGGCCACAAAGCAATATTGGGTATCGTAACGAATATGAAAAAGAAAACACACAAAAACTCAGATGATCTAACGTGCAGTCCACTTTATGCGACGTCTCTGATGTTCTTCGTGCCATGCATAGAGCTCTACCAGAAGCTATCACATGACACAAGAAAACAACCTCTATATCCAAGCAAGTGGTGGACAGAATCCAATAGCACAATATAAAAATTGTTAACATAAAAATTTCCCCTCCTTTCACCCGTTCCGAAAGCAAGCAAACATTGGCCGACCAATCACGGCCTCACAAACACTAGCATTCCCTTTGCGCCCGGAACTCTCACACACCACAAGGGCAACCTATACGACAAAACGCTTCGTGCAAATATTTTCTTCTCATTCGAACGCATAGGCGAAAGTGAAATGTAAAGAGCATATAGCATAGCACTTCTGTATCACTGTGTACCCTTCTTGTTATAAGTACTGCTCTCCAATTCGAGCCACCACCAACACATAAACAAACTTCACTTATCTGGTCACATCCCCTGTATCAAGCTTATGTGCGCCTGTGTGGTAGTATCAACTCGGCCCATCAAATCGATCATCCGTATCCCGAAATAATATATCGGCACTTCACTACACAGCACTAAAAATGAATTTGATCAATGGCCACAAAACAGTCGTTTCGCAAGATTCCTTAACACGATATCAGATCACCACAATAAAATCCATATGGAACACACGCGATCTACATTTATTGCGCACTAAATTCAAAAGAAAAACTCTTGGGGGAAAACTTCTCTACGAGAGAGCAAAAAACACGACCGTTCGTGCCGCTTGATCGCTCTCGCCATGAGATTGTACAGAACAAAAATGTATTCAAAAATGATCGTTGGGAGCATCTAGTCTCAGAAGGTTAAGTGATGCTCCATTTCTCAATAAACGGTTGGGACTTTGGCATTAACTCTAGTCCTAGCTCCTTATGGCTTATGATTGTACCGCCATTACTCGCTCTCTGAAAGGAGGAGAATGTCTGAAAACATAAGAACGGGTACTAAAAGAGAACTTATCAGATATCTTGGATTACTGCGACAACATTGCGTTACTTTAATATACAACTTTATGTATCATTATTCAATCAAAATTTGTATCAAACGTATTTCAAAAAAGATCTTAAGCCGAAGCATTATTTTTGGTTCATTATCCAAATATTAGTCGAGTATCTGGACCTGTGGAATAAATTATGTTTTAAAAAAAAACGAAGTGAAACATAGAGGATTCAAACAATCATGTCATCGCGCAACAAGGTATCTTACACGTTGTATGTGAAACCTTCATGGCAGTTTTTATATGAGCTGCCAATCTTTTTATGTTTCAGTTGAAGAGAAGTTCAATTTATATGACTTGCGATTGAAAAACTACTATGGAATGCTTATTCAACCACTTAATATTGATTAAGAGTTTGAAATGATGTGTTCAAATGCAGTTTTGTTAAAAGGAACCACTTTAAGACAGGGTACTTTATTTTCGTATGTTGCAGAGCAGCAGTTATGTATACAAAGGTATGAGTGTATCGAAAAGTAGTTATAAACTTCCAAATAATAAAATAGGCATGAAAACATGGTTAAAATTAACATACTATTTCAGTTTATTATAGCTTAACATGTTTACAAAAGATCCAAAACGGAAAAACTAGTCATCATGTTCATTTCTGTAGAATGCCCGTACCTTTGATTTGACACCTGCCATCAAATTCTGCACAGTGACCTTGTGCACTTCCTGATGCCGCTGCCCAATTTTTCTTAAAATCGGTCATGTTTTGGGACACTGTACCATCCTTCTTAAATATACGCTTGACTATTGCCCAATAGCGTTCGATCGGTCGCAACTGGGGACAGTTTGGTGGGTTGATGTCTTTTTCTACGAACTTGATGTTATTCTCCGTCAGCCACTGTAGAGTGGATTTGGCGTAATGTGCCGATGCCAAATCTGGCCAGAAGAGAGGAGGGGACTGGTGCTTTCTATACAATGGTAGCAACCTGTTCTTCAAACATTCCTTTTGATAAATCTCAGCATTTATAGTTCCTTTTGTATAGAAAATTGAAGAACGCAAGCCACATGTGCAAATAGTTTGCCAAATGAGCACCTTCTGACCGAATTTCTCCATCGCAACAGTCGTATCTGCGGTTGGCACACGTTCCCCAACAGATTTAGTATAAAACTGCGGCCCCGGTAGCGTTCTTGAATCTTCTTTAACGTATGTTTCGTCATCCATCAAAATGCACTGGTCGACATTGTCCAAAATGCAGCTGTACAGCTTTCGAGCCCTGGTTTTGGCAACGAGACTTTTGTTCCGGAGTTTGTTTGGGCACTTTCTGCTTTTTGTACGTCTTCAAGTCATTCCTGCGCTTGATTCGTTGAATCATTCCGATGCTGGTCCTGAACTTCTTGGCTAGATCGCGAGTAGAGGCAGATTTGTTCCGTTGAATATAATCCACAACTTTTTGGTCCAAATCGAAGTTGCTGGAGCCGGGTTTCCGGCCACTTCTTGGTAAATCCTTGAGGGAGCACTCTACCAAACTTTCGATGATGCGTTTTACACTTGCCGGGTGAACATTTACTCTTTTCGCAATCTGGTTGTAAGTAACACCCTTTTCGGTGCACCAAGTGTGCAGAATTTTCTTTTAGTCTCAAATTCAATTCGCGACATTTTGAATACAACTTTATCAACGGAAATGAATGAACCGAATAATCATTTTTGACATGTAAACAAAGCAAATGGCGCTTACACGCTAAAAATATATACAGTAGTTTATGCGTAATAACGCATCGAATGTTTATAACTACTTTTCGATACACTCCTTAGTGGATGTAGCAAAACATCCAACAACATTTCACTCGATTGTGAAGTCGTGGAGAATTGAAACCTAAGATAATCATTCGAAGCAATTGAATGTCTTCCAATTGTTGAAATTGTACCTATCGATAGTTTCGACCTGCCACCATTCTTACTATATAATATTGATGGTGATTTTCATTTTCGGTGCAAATTCAGTTGTAATATAGAATACTAGAAAGACGATGCGTTGAAGTATGTTATAAAAATCACTCTAAACTGCTTCTGCCCAAATTTTCAAGAGAAAATACCCAAAGAGTAATTTTCTACAGCGTTTTTTTCCGTGATGCAGTTTGACGTGGACATCCTTTAGCAAAACGAACTCGTGGAAGTCCTATTAATAAGTCCCCCGAAGCATGTTCAGAGAAGCCCTAGAAAGATTGATAGAAACCTGTTGGAAAATTGACAGGCAAAGCTAAGGTAAGTCTCTTGGCGGATTTAACAAGATAATTGCTAGAAAGTCCATTGGAAAGTCCATTGAAAAAGCTTTGCTGGGAAGATTTTTCAAAAAGTGTATTTTAAAATCTAGAAGTTCTACAGAAGACTTTGCTCAGAATCCATATAGTGCTCATAAAAGGACCTTCTTCAAACTGAATCCTGAATAACTTTCTGTTTTTTAAATCATTTTCGGGTACAAACCACTACAGCTATTATAACAACCAAATCTGGCAAATCCTACACATTCACATCAGCTTATCACTATGTTTATTACCATCATCTCAATTCTATAATAAACACTTTTGTTCACCAAAACAATCCATGGCATTCAAATAAAGCAAAAAGCTTACATGGAACGGTAAGTTTTCAAGAATGAAACAATTTTAATTGCAAAGAAACATGCTCAGATCAGAATAGATCAAGTAGATCATATGACCTTAACTAAAGACAAACTAGCAAAACTATGCAAATCATGATCAGACGAGATTTTGAGCTTTAACCTTGGCAAATTATTGCCAGACTTTTGATTCAAATGCTATGAGTCCACCCACAGTCAAAAGGTGCATAAACTAATCTTTCTAGCATCTATGCTCTCAACGATAAAATACAAATCACATTATTTAACTCTATATGGAAGCGTTTGGTACGGGAGCTCTACGCTTTTTTTTTCCTTTGCAGATGTCTTTCTGGGGGCTAGGACCACGGTTGGCCCATCTCGTCACTGTTGTATTGGATTTGTTAGCTGCTCTCTCCGTTGTGTCTATGGTTCTTCTCTGCTTGGTCGTCTAGATATTTATATTGCCGTTCTTATTTCCGTGGGGAATCCTGTTATGCTCTTTAGTTCCGCTTCTTTTCCCTCTTTGAAGATGTCTACTAGTGGTATGTACTTCTCAAGTTCATCGTATTTCATTCTCACGGTGATCCATTTTGCACAGTGGTACAAAATGTGTTCTAGAGTTTCTTCGTCTGGGCATAAAGGGCGATACGGTCAAAATTTGGTCAATATCAACTTGACGTATTTCTTTCAATTTTGCATTTAAAAAACCTGAACACCCCTCATTTTGAAGGTGTGTGTGTGTAGAATGTTGCTCCTATTTTGATTTTGGAATTCACTCTTCAGTTGTCAAAATGCCGTCCAAGCAAGAAGAGCAGCGTATCAAAATTTTGCTCGCGCATCGCGAAAATCCGAGCTACTCGCACGCAAAGTTGGCAAAATCGCTAAAAGTTGGCAAATCAACCGTTACAAATGTAATTAAAGTGTTTGGGGAACGTTTGTCGACAGCCAGGAAGTCTGGATCGGGGGGAAATCGAAAACCGGAAGCCGCTGAGACGACAAAGAGAGTTGCCGGTAGTTTCAAGCGAAACCCTAACCTATCTCTCCGAGATGCCGCAAATAAGCTGGGTGTATCGTCTACAACCGTGCATCGAGCCAAAAACGAGCCGGACTATCGACTTACAAGAAGGTAGTGACTCCAAATCGCGATGATAAACAAAATACGACGGCCAAAGCGCGATCCCGGAGGCTGTAACACGACGATGCTGACGAAGTTTGACTGCGTGGTAATGGACGACGAAACCTACGTCAAAGCCGACTACAAGCAGCTTCCGGGACAGGAGTTTTATACGGCAAAAGGAAGGGAAAGGTAGCAGATATTTTCAAGCACACGAAACTGTCAAAGTTCGCAAAGAAATATCTGGTTTGGCAAGCCATCTATACCTGTGGCTTGAAAAGCAGCATTTTCATAGCTTCCGGGACTGTCAACCAAGAAATTTACGTGAAAGAGTGTTTGAATAAACGTCTGCTGCCTTTCCTGAAGAAACACGGTTGTTCCGTACTGTTTTGGCCGGATTTGGCATCTTGCCATTACGGTAAAAAGGCCACGGAGTGGTACGCCGCCAACAACGTGCAGGTGGTTTCCAAGGACAAGAACCCTCCCAACATGCCAGAGCTCCGCCCAATTGAGAAATACTGGGCTATTGTCAAGCGGAACCTAAAGAAGACCAAAAAAACTGCTGGGGACGAGCAGCAGTTCAAGGCAAACTGGCTTTCTGCGGCGAAGAAGGTGGACAAGGTGGCTGTACAAAATCTGATGGCAGGGGTCAAGTGTAAGGCCCGGCAATTCGGATTTGGAAAAGCGGAAGCCTAACTAAATATTTTTCCTGAATTTCATACTAATTGAACTTGAAAAAGAAATTTAATTTGATTTTTTAAATAAACGATTTCACCGATTTACACGCGTTTTCCCTTGACCAAATTTTGACCGTATCACCCTTTACATCAGTCCGTGTCTGCAACCCATTCCCAGCTGCCTATCCTGTCCTTGATTTGAACGAATTCTGCTAAGGGTAATCTTCTCTTGAGTTGTGAGCGCCATGTTTTTGAAACAGCTTTTCTTTCATGGCTCTTTTGTGAATTCGAAGTGTACTTTTCCTTTTGTGTCCGATATTGATCTGTATTTATCTCTCCATTTGTTCCAGATGGTGCACTCTCTTATCGTGTCGTCCATTGTTTGTCCTTCTGAGTTCGTTTGTTGTCTTGCTGTCTAATTTATCTACCGCTTCTTTCGGTACCCATTGTACGCGAATTATGCTTCTAGTTTCTGGTGCTTGATCCCACCTGGTACTTATCTCTATGACGATGTGATTAGTTTTGGTGTGAGTTTTGCTCTTTTTTTTTTCTTTGCCACATCTTTACGGCTTCTCTTATTGCCATTAACTCTGCATTTGTGATGCTCATGTTTGAATTTATCTTTTCTGTTACGTGTTCTCCATCCTCTGTGTCTAGTGCTGCAATTGCCGTTCCATCTCTGTTTTTCACCGCGTCCGTGTAGATCTTTTTTGCTCTTTTGTACCGTGTGTTCATCAATTCAGCCACGGCTTGCTGCGTTGGTTGGTTGACTTCGATTTTTGTTTTGTAATTCCTGAAATTGTGTCGAATACTGCTTCTTTTGTGTTCGTCCTTGCGCTGATTTCTTCTCTGTACCTGTCTGATCTGGCCACTAGTTGCTCCATGAGACTTTCGTGTTACACTGCCAGTTGTGTCATGTAGGTTCCGTTCCCTTTCTTCTCTTTGATTGCCTTCTCCAAAAACTTCCTGTTTGAGTTGCTACCATGCCGTGTCTTGATTGTATCCTTCAGTGTCAGCCACTCGACTCTGTTCTCCATCGGTAAGAGTCCACTGTCCACTAGCATAGCGTTGACGGCTGTGCTTTTAATGTATCGCAAAGTAGCTCTAAAATACACGTTTAGGGCGGTTTCTATTTTATTTATGTGCGTTTGCGCTGCGTTTCCGTAAATTTGTGCACCGTACTTTAACTTTGATCTGATCATTGCGTTTCCTATCTTGACGAGTGTTTCTCGGTCGGAAGGGCTGGTTTTATGTTCTTCTCCGCGTTTGTTTTTGCTATTTCTATATGTTTTCGGTGTGTCAAAGTTCGGTCGATTGTGTATCCTAAGTATTTATACGTGTTTTGTAGTTCTATTTCTTCTCCTTTCACACTAAGTTTTATTCTATTATCTGGTAGTCTGCTAAAGTTTATTTCCACGCATTTTGCTGGGTTCACTCGCAGTCTCTTGTCTTCCATTTTCTTCGTCAAATTTCCTCAAAATTGATTTGCCTTACCCATTACTGTGTAACCTTCTCAAGTTGATGTTTTGGCATCTTCGATCGTGTTAATTACGTAGTTGACACTGCTGATAGCTGAGTGCTCCTTTCTGAAGCCAAATGATAATTCCGGCAACAAGTTGTGGTCTTCAACGTAGTTGTAAAGCCTGTCCTTCACGAATGTGTTGATGATTTGATGGAAAATTTTCATCAGTACGATTCCTCGTTTCGATGTGATGTCCATCCGGATCTCTGTTTGGCTTCTGTATTATTACTAGTTTACTCGTTCTCCATTTCTCGGGAATTCTTTTCGTTCTCCATACGGTGTTCAGTTGGTGATGTACTTCGCTGAGGATGTCAAGTCTTAGATTCTTTAGTATTTTGTACGATATGTTGTCTAGCCCAGGCGATGAGTGCTCCTTTTTTCCTTTAGTAAGGTCTGTATCCGCAAACTCAAAACATGAATAAAACATAAATTTTGCATTATATTTCCGTCGTAGTTGTTTATTTCAGATTCATGGGATGTGTTTTAACAATTCGTGAAGACAAAACATAGTTATTCGGTATATGCATAAAATTTTCGAACTTTGCGCTTAACTCCGTCTATTAGGGTTTGTACAGACTCTTCAGAAATCGTAGAAGCCGTCTTTGTCCAAATTTGCTGGAAGTGTTTGATGTCTTTGATTCTTTGCTTCTTTCTAGAAAGCGTCCGCTTCATCAGAGCCCAATATCTCTCGATTAGTCGTAGCTCTGAGCAATTTGGCGGGTTTGAGGTTTTTGGTACAATGTTCACTTGATTTGCTTGATACCACTCCATCACAGTTTTAGCATAGTGGCATGATGCCAAATCGGGCCAGAACAAAGGTTTTTCTTTGTGACTTTTAATGAAGGGTAGCAATCGCTTCTACAGACACTCCTTCTGATAGATCTCCTTGTTGATTGTGCCTGTAATGACGAAGGATTTATTCTTTTTGCCACACGTGCAAATTGCTTGCCACACAAAGTATTTTTGGGGAAATTGCCTTCTTCGTTCTGAAATGCTCAGCTATAGCAGAATAAAAAGCCAGCTCTGGAAGCTGCTTGAAATCCTCCAGGACATAAGTTTCATCGTCCATAACAACGCATGAAAACTTCATCAAATATTCGCAGTACAAACGTCGAGCCCGTGTTTTTGCTGCCAAGTTCTGTTTGTCGGTGCGATTTGGAACTGTTTTTACTTTATACGACTTAAGTCCCAAACGTTGTTTTGATTTTTGGACAAAACCAGGCGACATCCTTATTTTACGAGCTACCGTTCGAATGGAGAGATTTGGGTTTTTCGATAATATCCTCTTCACCTTTCGGTCCATGACAGGATCAGCGCGTCCAATGTTTTTGTCACTTCTCAGTTGCCTCTCCACCTTAAAACGTTCCGAAAATGATTTGAGCACATCGTGAACAGTGGATTTAGGCAAATCCAATGTTTTTGCAAGGTCCCGTATTGAAAAGTCAGGACTTGCCGTACGCCCGTACAAAATTCGCTCGCGCACTTGTATTTCTTTCGTCGCCATCTTGAATAGTCAACATGGAATCTAGACAAAATCGTCAAAAGGTCAAAGGTAACAATTGTAAACAATGACTTAAAACGTAAATTTCCTGGAAATGCCAGGTTGCTAATATACTAGCAGCTAACATTGCTTACTTTCGTCCTTTTGACTATTTTGTCTAGAAATGTAAACATCAATCAAAGTCTTTTTCATCCTAGACTCTCAGCTATACCACAGTGAAATTTTTCATTGCTACGTGCAATATTTCAAAAGTTACAATGTTTTGAAGGTGTCCGGATTAATGTGGATACAGATTTTATGTTGCAGAATTCATCGAAACGTAGCGAGTCCAATGTAACGTATCTTCTGTCCTGACTTGGTGCTGCAATAAACGCCAGTTCCTCTGTTTATCCTTTGTAGTTGCTTTTCGCAAACGTTTCTGCTATTTTCTGTTCTGGGTTATAGTCTGCTCCTCGCTTCTTTCCAGTTAGTCCCGCATCTTTTCCTCGTATGATGTTCCAGATTTGCTTTGGTGATCTTCGTTAATCTTTTCCTTCAATTCTCGTTCATATTTTCGTTTTTCGCTTCTTACAATCCGTTTGAATGACACTCTAGCTTTTTGCAGTTCTTGTTGAGAACTTTACGATTTTTCCTTGTTGTACCGCTGTAGCTTTAGCCGTTTAAGATTGTACGCTCGTTGAATCTCGTCGTTCCACCATTTCTCCAGATAGTTTGCTTTTTTGTTCCGTATTATGTAGCTGGCTTCCTCTATTTTTTCCTCAAAAACTTTCTGCATTTCTTCTGCGTTGTACAGGAATTGTGGCTGTATGGTGTTCATTGCTTCGATAGCTTTTGCTGTGTTTACTTTTTTGAACTGTCCATCCCATCTTAGTTGTCAGTCGGCGAGTAGCAGAAGATAAATCTATTGCCGTTGGAGAGCTGTTGATTCTCGGGTTCGTTGTTGGTTGACCATTGTTTAGTTGCACTAGTCTGGATATCTGTAGATCGTTGGCAATTGTCTTCCCTCTTTCACACGATTGTGCTTCTTCCTCCCGTAGTGGATGCCTGGTGTTGAAATCTCCTGTTATTACTACTGCTCCTGTCATTGCTTCTACTTGTTTGAACAGCTCTTTGATTTTTTTCTACAGTGTCTTTCGCGTAATGTCTGTCTGGCGGTATATACACTGAAATAATTGTTGAATTGATTTCTAGGTTCTTCCTTTTTATAGCTACCTTCCATTTTAACTTCAGCGTATGCTAAGCCCTCTTTAAAAATCAGCCCTACTCCTCCATATTCTTCTTCTCTGCATTTTGATACAAATTTGAAGCCCTTTATTTTGTATGTTTCCGCTGGCTTGATCCAAATTTCCTGTAAACTGGCTATTGTTATTTGTTCCCTATTTAGGAACACGGAATGTTCTTCCCTCGTTTCTATTGGCCTTATAAATTGACTGTTGACTGCTCTTTTCTGATGGCTTTCTGTTTATCATTTCTTCACTAGTAGCCAGATTGTTCACCAATTTTGCAACAATGTCTCCGACCGCTGAACTTATTTTCATTATTATCTCCGCATAGTCCATTTCTATTTGTTTGCTGTTCACCTCCACCTTGATAGCTTCCTGTGGTTGTGTCAGCTTTCCTTCTATACTCACGTTTCTCCAGAATATCTTCTTTCATTCAGCATCTTCTCTAGCTCCGTACTCTTGTATGGGTTGTCCGCCACTGTCTCTTTATGCTCGTTCCGTTCTCGTTATTTCTTCGCTGTCCCATGTCACCTCCGATTTCATGTCCTTGTCTAACATCTCTTCTGTCTTCTTCTCGCTGACTTTGCTTCGGTCTCCACGTTCTTCTTGTTCCGATTCCTGTTATTGCTGCTTCTGATCGTCCTGATTGTCTACCTCCAATGCCGGAAATTCTTCCTCGAGATCTTCCAGCAGCTGGAATCTGTTCAGCAGGAAACTGCTGCTTGCCTCCTGGTAAGTCAGTTTTTCTCGTTGCATTTTCTGTGCGATCTGTCTTTGCTTGAGCCTTTCTGGACATTCTTTGCTGTCCGCTGCATGATTACCACCATGGCAGTTAATGCACTGTCTCTGGCAATGTTGTTCGCTTGGCTTGTGCTGCTCTCCGCATTTCCTTCCCTTGATTCTAAAGGCTCAAACACAGAGATAACGGCAGCGGAATAGCCCAATCTAACTAAACCTGCTTGTTGGATAGAAAACTGATTAGATTCAAGTTGATTCCAATTGGACATATCGACGTCATTTACGACAACTGTCAAACTTGCCGTTTCCATTCCGTTTCCGTCCACATTGCGTTTGGGCCTTAAGTAGTAGAGTGAATTCAGACACTCTTTCTGGACTTGCTCTATTTCTTGGAGTCCTCTCTGCGGCACATGCTCCGCAGTTGGCCTGGCCGGTGACAAGAAAAATGATGCATTCAAGACGTCATCGTTTTCCAGGATGCTTTCAAGAATTGGCTGCATCTGTAGAAAATAAGATTAGATTAGATTAGAACAATCACGTCTTCGGGTAAAAGAACTCGACGAGGCAATGCTATATGATTCCAAGACCCTTTTCGTTCAAGTTTCAGAATCGTGAGATTGTTCGTTTCGCAAATAAAAAATTGGATTCTTAAAGATCCCATACATTTTCAAATGGATCACACCCAGCCCTACTTAAATGAAGGGGTCTCGCCACCTGGTAGCGAATGTTGGCAGAAGTTTTCTCTTACACAATGAGTGACCGGGCTACTGTGCAGAAGCTCAATGAACAGTGAATTCAGAACAGTCACTCATTGCGGCCCAGGCCCAAATATTTCACCGTTTTTAGTTTATATTGTAGACCTTTATTCGCCAAAAAATAGTATAAATGAATTTTTGCGGTATTTTTTAAAAGTTGGTCTATATATATGTTTGTGTGTAAGATAGCTCTTTGACGTCTTGAGCATTATTTCTCAACATGATCTAATAAACAATTTTGTCGACAAAAACATCCTTCTAGGACGCTCCGTTAATAAGATAGAATCTAGCGCCACCTATGCGGAAGAAATATGAACTAATCAAAACCGCCAAAAGATGGCGCTTTTTCAACTGAACAACTTTCTCAAAGACTGCAAACCTGTAGGAAGCATATCCGCGGTGCTAGAGGTTTTGGCCACACCACTGAGTTCGCTGCCCCACTGTGAGGCACGGTTATTAACTCCTCTACAAAAAAACAACAAGCATATGACAAATCCCGCAGGTCCGTTTCCCCTCGACGACTGTAAACCGTTTCACAAAATCCAAAGCGTTAGACCGTGCAAAGTGTCACCAATTTGTCGTCACCGCTCGACATCACGGCTCGACAAACCGTGCGTGCGTTTGTGACTTTCGTCGTCATCGACACCGTGCATCGTGATCGCGTGCGCTGCTGGTTGCGGCTTGCCTCGTGATGAGCGATGTGTGCTACAACTATCACAACACCATCACCGCAAGTTAGTACAGTGTTTTGTGCAATAAATCCATGTTATTCGTAGAAGGAAACCCAAATCGCACGATTATGACGATGATGATGATGACGATCAATTTTGAAATTCACCTCTCGCAGCTCGTCAAAGCATGCGCCGCTTCGATTGACACAATTCCGGCAAATCAACCAAGACAGACGTAAATATTTGACGATCTAATTCCAGCACAACGACCCCCGAATTCCCCCAGACGTCCGTTGCGTTTGATCGACCATTTCGCACCTTCCTGTTTACCGAAGGATACTGCAACAAACGCGATCTGGCGAATGCACTCTCGCACACGGTTCGATTCGATTAGCAGCGCCGCCGCGGGATGCGGATTATGACAGGAATTTCACGTCCGTTTAGCACCTCCTTGGGTGAATATGTGGCAGCGGTAGCATTTTTGCAACACTCACGTCAGCTCCCGTTTTACTGCCACCGCGGGAAAAATAAAAAGAAAAAGAACAACTCAGCGACGACTCCCCGCTAATCAACATCAAGAGCCCATCAATCAAATCATCCTCGTCATCTTCGACGCTATCTTCGAAGAGTGCTGAAATAATTTCCCTAAAAATAAGCAGCCCCCCTCCATTGTGGCGATCATCACATAAAGCGGCTAATCCGGGCGCATTACCTCATACGTAGTTAAATCTTGAGTTTTTGTGTCTGAAGTGGTGAGAGGGGAGGACTGGGTAGCGGGACGACTCGAACTGTTGAACTGTTGGTGAGGCTGTAGTCAATGCACTCTGCTCCCCCCGTCGCCGCGTTCGTCGCGTTCGGTTTGATGCGCATTCTTGAGATGTTCGATGATGATGATGAGGATGGCAAAATGAAACGAAACTAGCTGACTGCGCGGTGACAGACTGGGGATTGTTTTGTTGGCAAACAGACACACACACACACATACACACAGAGAGGCGTACTTTGCCTCGCAGATCGAAACGGATCTACCGGATGATGAGATGTGAAAACATTTTTGAAGAAAAGAGCAAAATGAATCTTAAAACAAGAGAGTTCAGGACCAGTGGATGATGATGAGGCGGAAATTGACGGAACGTGTTTGTTCGGTTGTTCGCTTTGGTTCCGTTACGGGCTTGAAATGGTGTGGGAGGATGACAAATTCGTTAATTTGTTAATTACCTACCTCATATTGGGGGGGTGAGGTACCTATTTAAATGCACCTTGTATCGGTGGTACACTGAGTCATCTTTTATTTATTATTGGATGATTGCTATTATCATGATCTGAACAGAGAGTTTTGCACATTTGTCTTTTGTCAAGGTCATATGATCTACTTGATCTATTCTGATCCTAGCATGTTTCTTCGCTATTAAAATGGTTTTATTCGTGAGACGTGTTACAGTTTCATGTAGATTTTTTTAACATGTTGGAATGCTATGGATTGTTTTGTTGAACAAAAGTGATAATTGATGAATAAAGATGATTGCGGTATAGTGGTGATCATAGTGATTTATTTTCACTTTTTAAAAAAACACTATTTGAAAAAAACTTCTTCTAAGCGTATTAGTAGAACGATTGTGATTGGAAAACTAGCAGAATTTAAAATTAACACTTCACTTGATCACTTTTAATTCTTTCTATAAAGGGCAAGGGGATGTGATGTTAGCGTAACTCCTTCATTTTGCCTATGGACCAAATTAGTGAAAATATTGTTATTGGTTAAATTTTGAATGGAAATGTATGAGTTTCGGTTGTATCGGTTGTATGTACACAATCCAAAGGAACAAAACCTGTACAGATTGAATTAATAGCTTTTTATTATCGTTGGGTCAAAATAGCACATATGAAAATCTCTTAAGTGTCCTAAAGTAGTTTTAGTTTAGTTTGTTTTCTGAAATTTTATGTTGGGTAAAGCAAACACAGCTTGCAAAGCCTTCAATCATGAAATCAGGAGAAGAAATAGTACGAAGACTGTATTTAATAAAAAAAAAATCAAATGAAACAAAGTTGCATCCATATCCTTCAAAAGTTTCTGACTTTATAAAATGAGCTGTATAGCTTTACATGATACAGACTACTAAACATCTTATTAAACGTGTCCAAGCAAGCATATAACACAATCGCTAGAAATTAGAAGAGAATTATCTTCCTTGATTCAACTACCTTTGCTTATCTTCACGAACGCGTGTTCGTCTAGTATGCAGACTTCTTCAGTGTCTCGTACTAATAACTCGACTTGCTAAGTCGGTTATCACTTACAGCTGAAATTCATTATGAGTTATAATATAAAATGTAATCGATCTTTGCATATAAGGCTGAGTTAAGGGACACATACCCTATATAAAATGAATTTCCATCTGTCTGTCTGAACCTTATAGACTCGAAAACTATGGAACCGATCAGCGTGAAATTTTGTATGGAGGGGTTTTTGGGGCCGGGGAAGTTTCTAATGATAGTGAGATACCCCTCCCTTCTCTGGAAAGGGAGCTCCCATATAAATGAAACACAAATTTCTGCATAACTCGAGAAGCAATCTAGCAAATGGAGGCCCCTTTTCCCTCTCCCATACATATGATAAACAAATTTCTGCATATCTCAAGACCTAATCAAACAATTGGAATCATATTTGGAATGTGGAGGTTTTTAAAGACAAGAAATGTGTTTATGGTGGCTCGAGACACAAATGATAAACCAATTTCAACCAATCCACTATGGTACGAATGGACAAATTTCGCGACGAAAATCGATTACTCGAAAACCATTTACTTTGGGCAGGTGATGTCTTTGGAAGATTTAATTTAAAAAAATAGATCTTTCTTTTGGTTTGAGTGGTGACTAGGGTGGCCCTTTTCTATTCATTATAAAAATCTCAGCTTTTAATTCCTATGATTTAGAGGATTTTTTGCTTCTACAGAATTGTAGATATTTTAGTTTAATGCAACCTTGCTGAAGAAATTTAACTTCTATTTCATCTACGTATCGTAGAACAGTTTTTCTGACTTTTCTTAGGGTGGCCTTTTTAGCTGTAACTTTTTCAGCTCTACTTGAATTTGAAAACTTTGCAAAGATGACTTTTAGGGTATAAAATGACGCACATTTTGAATGTGCATATTCACAATGTGAATATATCAACACAGACAAACAGACATAACACGTGCATCGATTACGCCTGAAATGATCAATTCGAATGTTTCTTAGTTCATAGTATCGCCACAGGTAGTACGTAAAGCCGATTTTCTTACGTTTGACGTTAACACACTACTGCCATCTGTTCAGCCTAATCATCTATCACAGTAAGCTCAACAGATGGCGTTAGTTTTTTTTAATTACGATGATTTGTAATGCAAAATGTTCGATGTGGTATGTCTGTTTGTCTGTGATATAAATGTTAATAAATAAACGGAGATGGGTTCATATAAAAATGAAAATGTTTTCATAAAAAACTCGCGTTGTTACACTCTTTGATGATAATTGTTGATGCTGCTAATTGAAAATTATGCAGAAAAAATGCAAAACTATCAATTTTAAAATGAGTTTTTTTCCTAAAAGGGACAAAAGGGGACAAACAATTTTGCATAGATCTTGTAAATGGAAGTTTGTACTTTGAGTTCACGTACTCTGTGTTTGCAAATATTTGCAAACAAGGGAATAAGGTATCTTCCAAAATCGTATGTTTTTACACTTCAATCCCTTCAACTTTTCGTCTATAAGAACTAGCAACTATCTTATACCTTCAAAATGTGCTTCATTTTGTATTCTAAAAGTCATCTTTGCAAAGTTTTAAAATTCAAACTGAACAAAACAAATTGCTGCAAAAAAGCTGTTTTTTTAAGTCCCACCCTAAGGAAAGTAGAAAAACTGTTATAAAACGATTCGTAGATGAGATAGAAGTTAAATTTTTTCAGCAAGGTTGCATTAAATTAAAATATCTACAGTTCTGTAGAAGCAAAAAATCCTCTAAATCATAAGAATAAAAAGTTGAAATTTTTATTATGAAAAGTAAAGGACCACCCTAGTCAACACTCAAACCAATAGATAGATCTAATTTTTAAAATTAAATCTTCCAAAGACATCACCTGTCTAAAGTAAATGGTTTTCAGGTTTTTGTATTACAATCGATTTTTGTCGCGAAATCTGTCCATTCGTACCATAGTGCAATCATGAGAATTATCCAGGCAACTAAAACATAAAATGTATACTTTTCGGTTAAGAAGCATGTTCTGATAGAAGTTTCAACCCCTTCTCAGTCATGAATGGGGGATGCTTGAGCTACTCTCAGTGCTATTTTGCTTCTTTCTTAACGTTTCAAGCGTTTTATTAGCTTATTGCTCGCTCGCAACTTAGTATTCGAAATGCATTTTCACAGTTATTAGCTTAGAACTTTCGATGCAAGGTACCATTTTTACATTAGTATGATTGTGTGGCAAGTGTAATCATACCCTATGCTCCCGAAGTCGAGAAATTTTCCTTAACGAAAAATTCTTGCGCCAACCCGGAAATCGAATCCAGCCACCTTCAGCATGGTGTGGTTTGGTAGCTACGGCTTTACCGACTGAGCTAAGGGAGGACTCTTACCAATACATTATGCATAAGAAGTTAATCTAAGGGTATCTAAACAAAAATTAAGTTCAAACTGTCAAGATACAGAGTAGTAAGAAGATAAAAATTTTAATTAATTTGAAATACTTCTACACAGAAAAAAAATCATGGTAGAAACCTAAAGTCTGAAGGGTTTTGGGTATTTTCGTAACTTTTCCTGGGGTGAGATTCGAACTCGTGACATTGGCCTGAGAGGTATGGATGTTAACCAATACGTTGTGTAAGTTTTATGTATGAATGTACTTTTTTCTTTCATGCTATGTCGTCATTTTGAAAGAGTAACCAATTTTCTAATATGTTTAATGTATCTTTTACTGGAATACTAGAAAAGAGGAATTTGACGTCAAAAGATACTAAAATTTCATCTTCTTTTATGTCTATGTTATGGACGAGCTCTGTGAATTGTTGTGAGTTTTTAATTGATCGACTGAAAAATTGGTTTGGCATCTTTTTAAATTCGTCAACTAACCATTCTGCTATTTCATGGGTGGGTGATCCTATCGCTGTAATGATTTTACGCATTTCATTACCAGATTTGTAAATTTTTGATGCACTTTTCTGTAGGGGGCATTATTTAATTTTTCTATCATGACGTTTTCAAAGTCTTATTTATCTACTATTACTGTACCATTTCCTCTGTCTGATCTTAAATAGTAATGATTTGAATATGAACGATTTGCCTGATTTGGTTGGTTTAATAACTTTTAGTGGTTTGAACTTCCGGATGATTTAAAGAACAGAGACTGATTCAGTTTGAAGAAGATCTTTTGACGAAGAGCTACGTCTTTGTTTTTATACTGGGAAAGAATTAAAAAAAAAAGTGCATTGCGACCGTCACGAAAAGTGGTCAGGTTTTAAGCGATAATATCTCAGTCATTTCGCAAAAAAAATTTTGGCATCAATCGATTGGAAATATTTTTACGCGTTTCAAATTCCATAGAGAAATATGTTGATTTCAGGCCACATTCTATTGAAAAGTTCATAAATGTGAAGTCTTGCCTTAAAAAGTATATTATCCCCTTCAGGCCTAAGGGATCATATATGACTTCCATATGGCTGTATAAAATCACAGACTGAATAAAAATGTACACAGTCTTCGCCAAATTTGTTCTACATCAATTCTTCTACATAAAAAAAACATATGAGCTTAAGGTCTGATAGACGACCAAGAAAACCCTGAATATGAAGAAGTTCAGGAAGAAAAAACGAATGTCTTATTAATAGTAAAGAGCGTTGCAACGCGTTGTTTTAAAATATGGTACATATGCATATGTATTATTACATTAATGTTAATAAACGTTAAAAGATTTTGTATCTTCTTGGGTGTTCTAGGTTATCCAAAATGCATTTGAGTTCAGAACCTCAGATCTACAGTTGTAACAGTAGCTTTCAAGACTATATAAGATTATAATATATGTATTAAAACAAATTGAATGAACCTCTTGGAAGTTCAACAGTCATTATTTGAATATTGTGTGATGTTCTATGTCATCCAAACTGTCCTTGAGCTTAGAACATAAGATCTACAGAAGTAACTATAGCTTTTTGAGATATACATAGTAACGCTACGTATTTAACCATATTGAGTGCATTTTTTAGAACGTAAAAAAACTATATAAGGTTAACTTAGATCATGTCATTTAAACTGTCCTTGAATTTAGAACATAAGATCTAAAGTTTTAACTGTAGATTATTGTAGTATGTAAAGGAACAATATGTATTTAGTAATATTCATTGAATAGACGGTCAACAAATATAATGCGACAGTCTTGGGATAATCCAGGTCATCCAAAATGTCCTTAAGTTAGAAATAGAAAATCTACAGTTGTAGCAATTGCTTTTTGGGCTATATAGGGTGACTATATGTATCCAAACATATTCAGTGAATCTCTTGGATGGTCAACAGGCAATATTTCTGATCCTCTTGGTCGTCCAAACTGTCCTGGCGTTCAGAACTTAAGATTTACAGTTGTATCAGTAATTTTTAGGCAATACAAAGTTACAATATATATTCAAACATATTCAATTAATATTATTAAAGGTCAACAAATATCAAAAAGCAATATAAAATATTCTGTGTCATCCAAACTATTCTTGAGATTAGAACATAGGACATACAGTTGCAAGAAAAGCTTTCTGGGCTATGCAAAGCTACGCTGTCTATTGAAACATATGCATTAAATATATTGAAAGACCAACATACATTATGAGATAATCTTCTAGGTTATTCAAACTATGGAATTCCAAACTGAAAATCTTCAACTTTTACTGTAGCTTTCTAGACCAAACAAAGTAACATTAAGTACATTTTCTTTTTAAATGAGTCTTACGGAAGGTAAACAGATAATACGAGATATCTTGAGATGTTCTAGGTCACCAAAACTGTCCTTTAGTTCAGAAACTAGGATCTTCAGTCGTAACATTAGCTATATAACCTATGAAAGGTGACGATATGCATTCAAACACATTCAGTGAATCTTCCGTAAGGTCACCAGACATTATCAGATTAGTTTGGGGTGTTCAAGTCCATGAAAACTGAGTTGAGTTCAGAACTTTAGATATACAGTAAGAACCATAGCCTCTTGGGCTATACAAAACTACGATAACTCTTCAATTATATTCAATGAATGTTCTGAAAAGTCCACTAACACCATATAATAATCATGTTAGTTTAAGGTTATGTAAAACATAAGCTCTATAGTTTTAACAGTAGTTTTATGGGCTATACTATGTTAAGTTAGTTTGTTTGGCATGAATATTCCAAGATTATCTCATAATGTCTGTTAGTCTTTCAGGGCATTCATTGACTGTGTTTTAATACATACAAGAGAAGTTCCATTAATTATGTCACGCAGTAAGAGGGGAGGGGTGGGGGGTTGGGAAAACGTGACAATCCATACAAAAAAACTTGAAGGTCCATACAAAAAACGTGACCAGGGGGGAGGGGTGTTTAAAAAGTCACTTTTTGCGTGACATAATTGATAACATTGTAAAGCAGATAATACTCCCAGCACACCCGGAATCGTATATGATAGCGGATAAGAGTGCAAAGTGGAGGCGATATACGTACATTTCACATGAAGTCAAATGGACGCATGTGCGTTTATCGCCTCCACTTTGAACTTATATCCGCTATCATATACGATTTTGTGTTTGCTGGGCTGTTACAACTGTAAATTTTAAGTTCTGATCTCGAGTACAGTTTGGACGACCTAACACATCTCAAGAAAATAAGTCCTTCTTTTTTCAATCACTTTTATGTTATTGAGCACCAATTTAAACCCAGTGTCTTGTACTTGGTATAATAACGCCTGGAAAATTTTAGGCCTGAAAGGGTTAATTCATAGAATATTGCATTCCCAAGTAACAATTCAAGTTTTATTGTGGTTTTAAAGCACACTCAAAGGCTAAATCATGGTTTTCAGAACCCTCATAAAACCAAATTTTTTACTTGGGTTGAACAATCTGAATGGCTTACATTCAGTTGCGTAGTTCTACATCATCATTCCGAACAACCCAATAGGGCTGTACCTTGCTGATGTTTAAAGGCACATCGCACCCACAGTGAACTGTCAAATGTCCATGTAGTACCGGATGTTATTATTCACTGACTGATTTTAAGCTTTTATAAAAGCAATATAGCTCGCACCTCAAAAGAAAAATTATGCTCTCAAACACGGAGCACCACAAGGAAAGCAGTGTGCGTGTAATTCATCAGGATAAATGACTATCCAAGTGTTCAGAACATGGTTTGAGAATTTCCTAGAGGACGTTCATGCTTGAGAATCTAATCCTGTACTGCTATTGATCGTCCTATATCAAGAATTTGGCAGTAACTCTGAGAGCCCGAAAAAAACATGTGACGTTTCTGGTCTTTCCGGCCCATTGCAGTCTCATGATTTCATTTAAGGCATATTATTCCGGTGCGGCCGAAATATTTCTAAGAGCCAAACCAGGACAAGCCATTACTCAGTACGATACCATGCAACTAGTGTGCCTGTATTAGTAGAGTGACGACACTGTCAAAATTGGAACCGAAATTTTCTGTCAGTGTCATTCCAATCGAGCAGGCGACCTGTCAAACGCGTGTGAAGAAAAAATAATTAGTGTGCCTGTATTAGTATTCAGTATTAATATTCAGTGTTGTCAACTCAAAGCATCAGGGATACCAAATTTGTTATTTTCACTGGGATGACATGGCGTCACTCTACTAATGCAGGCACACTACATGCAACGAATGGGTCTCACTTTTTAAAGCTGCTACAATACCGACTGCAGTTAAAGGATGTAACGGTCAACTCAAATATGACGAAGTTGATATTTTATCGTGCATTCGAAAAACTTGAAAACCCCTCATTTTCTAGGGGTAACGAAATGTTGACTTTATTTTGTTTTTGTGATTTTCTATTCAGTTGTCAAAATGGCGTCGAAGCAAGAAGAGCAGCGTATCAAAATTTCGCATGCGCATAATTAAAATCCAAATTATTCCCAAGCCAACTTGGAAAAATCATTTAATAGTACCAAATCAACCAGGAAGCCTAGAGCAGGAGGAAACCGAAACCAGGAAGCTGCAGGAAAGAAAGAATAGTGGCTAGCATTTCCAAACGCAACCCCAACCATTCCATCAGAGATATCGGCAACAATTTGGGAAAGTCCCACAAAACAGTGCAAACAGCAAAGAAACGAGCCGGATTGTCAAAATCCATGGTTACAGTGACACCAAATCGATATGATAAGTAAAATACAACCGCCAGGAGAAGAACGCGTAAGTTGCACACGAGTTTGATGACTATTCTAGATCAAGGCTGATTTCAGCAGCTCCCAGGTCAAGAGTTAAATATGACTACCGCAAATTGAAAGGTTCAAGATGAGTTTAACCAGAAAAAAAAATTAAAAGTTCCCGAAAAATACTTGTTTTGGCAGGTGGTTTGCACCTGTGAACTCAACTCCAAAAATTTCGTAACAACTGGCACTGTCAACTCTGCAAAACTCGTATTGCCTTTATTGAAAAAAAAAACATAATTGTTCCGTGCTGTTTTGGCCAGACCTCGCTTCTAGGCACTACGAAAAAATGTGAAAATCGTCCCCAAAGAGAAAAACCCTCCAAACTCGCCGGAACTGCGACTAATCGAAAAATATTGGGCAATAGTAAAGCCGAATCTCGAGAAAACTGAAGAAATCATTGGAAAAGAAAAAATGTTCAAGGCAAATTGACGTCCTGCATCAAATAAGGTGGATATAAACAGCGGTACAAAACTTGATGAAAGCTGTGAAACGTGAAACCCGAAACATTGCATTTGGAAAATCGGAAGCCTAATCAGATAATTTTCCTGGGTTTCGTATATTAAACTAATCACTGTGCACTTAATCATGTGGGACCAACTTTTGACCGTTCCACCCTTCAATGGCTTCAAGAAATGCGGTTTGTGGCCTTGTGATCGATCTGTTTTCGAAGAAAGTTCTTTCGCACCGTCGTTGGCGACTAATTAAGCATTACTAAAGGGCGATACGGTCAAAATTTGGTCAATATCAACTTGACGTATTTCTTTCAATTTTGCATTTAAAAAACCTGAACACCCCTCATTTTGAAGGTGTGTGTGTGTAGAATGTTGCTCCTATTTTGATTTTGGAATTCACTCTTCAGTTGTCAAAATGCCGTCCAAGCAAGAAGAGCAGCGAATCAAAATTTTGCTCGCGCATCGCGAAAATCCGATCTACTCGCACGCAAAGTTGGCAAAATCGCTAAAAGTTGCCAAATCAACCGTTACAAATGTAATTAATGTGTTTGGGGAACGTTTGTCGACAGCCAGGAAGTCTGGATCGGGGAAATCGAAAACCGGAAGCCGCTGAGACGACAAAGAGAGTTGCCGGTAGTTTCAAGCGAAACCCTAACCTATCTCTCCGAGATGCCGCAAATAAGCTGGGTGTATCGTCTACAACCGTGCATCGAGCCAAAAAACGAGCCGGACTATCGACTTACAAGAAGGTAGTGACTCCAAATCGCGATGATAAACAAAATACGACGGCCAAAGCGCGATCCCGGAGGCTGTACACGACGATGCTGACGAAGTTTGACTGCGTGGTAATGGACGACGAAACCTACGTCAAAGCCGACTACAAGCAGCTTCCGGGACAGGAGTTTTATACGGCAAAAGGAAGGGAAAGGTAGCAGATATTTTCAAGCACACGGAACTGTCAAAGTTCGCAAAGAAATATCTGGTTTGGCAAGCCATCTGTACCTGTGGCTTGAAAAGCAGCATTTTCATAGCTTCCGGGACTGTCAACCAAGAAATTTACGTGAAAGAGTGTTTGAATAAACGTCTGCTGCCTTTCCTGAAGAAACACGGTTGTTCCGTACTGTTTTGGCCGGATTTGGCATCTTGCCATTACGGTAAAAGGCCATGGAGTGGTAGCGCCGCCAACAACGTGCAGGTGGTTCCCAAAGGACAAGAACCCTCCCAACACGCCAGAGCTCCGCCCAATTGAGAAATACTGGGCTATTGTCAAGCGGAACCTAAAGAAGACCAAAAAAAACTGCTAAGGACGAGCAACAGTTCAAGGCAAACTGGCTTTCTGCGGCGAAGAAGGTGGACAAGGTGGCTGTACAAAATCTGATGGCAGGGGTCAAGCGTAAGGCCCGGCAATTCGGATTTGGAAAAGCGGAAGCCTAACTGAATATTTTTCCTGAATTTTATACTAATTGAACTTGAAAAAGAAATTTAATTTGATTTTTTAAATAAACGATTTCACCGATTTACACGCGTTTTCCCTTGACCAAATTTTGACCGTATCACCCTTTAGATACAAAGCCGGAACCACTTTCAGAGATGCAGGCATTTGAGACAACAGCGGCTGGATCAACTAACGGCAACATGGACATTAGTCAGCAGTCCGAAGAATCTGAAAGGACCGAGGCTGCCCCCTGTTCCTCTAACATCAGAAATTGGTATTTTCGCCCTGTTTGTTTGAGAAATTACCTGACATTCCCAGACAATAATTGAATTCCTTGATAGTCAAGGGTTTTCTAAGTAGTCGACACCCTGTCTAAAGGCGTCACTTTCTCTAGCAATCAGTAGATGTTGTGCTCTAAAAAGGTAGTTCCATGCATGCTAAAAACAAAAACAAGATCTTCTTATTGCTTCTAAATGTTCATATGGAAAGACGCACCGCTAGCAAAACTAACAACTTGCTTGCAACGGAAAAAGAATGATCCACATACAGTCTTCCTCACACATGCCGGTCAAAATCACACAAAACACAATTTCACGGCTACCCATCAAAATTCGCATCAGCCCGACTGGCTAAATCAACAACAACAACCGACTACTGTCACTTCCCTCTCGCCTACTATGTCAACCACTAAACGATGAAGCTGCTTCACTGCTGACAATCACTCATCCATCCATCCATCCACGCGGTATGTCTCAATCACCACAGCCTGCTCAGCAAATTTCGCACTCGCTCTCGATTCCATCCGTTCTACTCCGTCCTACTGCCAACCGCCTCCCTTTTAGTGACTGGTGCTGCATCACCTCTTCTGTGGCAACAAGCCGGGGAAAGAAGTGCTGCACAAACAAAACTCGCGCCGTCGATCGCTCGCTCGCTGGGCTGCTGCGGACGAGAATGTCAGTCAATGTCAATGCCAGCGACAACAACATCCAGCCAGATGCTGCTGCCGGGACCGGCGCGAAATCCAAAAAATTATCAAAACAAAACCAGCCAGTCGCAGCCGGTAGCACTCAAACTCTTCCCCTTTCAGAAGAACTCACTCTCTGGGCTGAGGTGGAGGGTTCTCCGCTTGTGAATTCAAAACTTTTAGCGCGTGATTTTCCGTGCACCGGGCCCGGTAGGATATAATCCATGGCATCACCTGTGGCGTATGAGACAAGTGACAAGTCATAGCAAGGGAGTCGCCTGATGTCATCATAATGCCGAAAAAAAAGTTGTTATTTTTTCCGACTTTAATTTTCACTGTTTACCGTTGTTGCCCTTCTGCTGTTGAACTCTTTTATTTTTCGTTTTGTTAAGAGCTAATAACCGAGCGCTCGCGCTCAGCTGGAGTGCCACTTAAATCGTTGACCTGCATATCGTTCGAGAACTGACCACAGCGCGTCGACGCAGCCGCAATTGGGGTTTCTCCCGAAGCAGAAGTTTTCGAATCTAACATCGAGATTTTTGCCTGTCATTGCAGATCCAACCAACCGGGGAAGATGTTCAAACTAGCGGTCGTTCTGGTGGTGTTCAGCTTGGTGGAGGCCAATCGATTCCGGGAAGAATACCCCGGCCCGTACTGTGCTGCCCGACGGTATGACAAGTGCTGTCACGACCGGCAGGATGGCTGCGCACAGCCGATCTCAAGTGAGTCGTCCTAGGTAGGATTTGGTATAGGGCTTTGAACTAAAATTTCTCTCTGTTCTACAATTACAGCTACACTGTGCTATTGCGATGAGTTCTGTGAGCGTGGAGAACACGGCGATTGCTGTCCGGATTATGAACAAGTGTGTCTAGGGCTACCGCCGAATCCGATTACGCAGCCTTGCCAGCACAAGGGCCAACAGTTCACTTCGTTTGATAAGCCCATCGTTGATAACTGCAATACCTGGTGAGTTTATAAGGGTAGTATTAATTTCGGGGGATGTAATCCTGTTTAGTTTAACACCGAACGATCTACCTGGGAATTGGTAGATATTCGTTACCATTTTACTCGTCTCTTTGATTTGTGTGGGATCAGCTCATGTTCTAAAGTACAACCTGTTAAATTTGTCAACCTTCAAAAAGACTGTTCTAAGTTCAGCCGATAGCATACTTTAAGGCGAAATTATAGTACAGGGTGAGTCGATAATTATTGCGACACTTTGGATTGATTGGCAAATCAATCGTAGTTATCTAAATGCAACCAAATGTTTACAGAAGTTCAGTATATGTATTTATTTCAGCTCAAATTCGTCGATTAAATTTCAGGATAAGCTAGAGAAAAATGAGAAAAACTATATATGTAATTTGAGCAAAATGAGAAAAATGCTTTTTACATTTGCGATTAAAGTGCTCCATTAGAGCCTGAGCAATCGTTTCATTATTTATTTTTGGCTTGATTTATTTTTTAATTTATATATATACACTGTGTATTTGTGGATATATCATATCTATCTCTATATAGTGTGTATATAATATACATATTCATACATATATGATATATCATATGCATTCAGAAATATTCTATGTAATATGATGTCTTCTATGCAGTGTTTTGTTTAATGATACATAATTCGGGTCAATGTCAGTTGACTATCTTCAGACATGTTCTTGCAAATGCCAGTACAGTGTTTGAGAACCTAGAACATCTTATGATGTTGAGTGGACATTACACTGGTCTTAGTTGAACCGATGCGTATAGTCTCTTCGAGTCTGTTGGGGTATTCTGCGTTACTAAAGTCAATGGGTCATATGATTGAACTAGCAGATCATTTGATTTGAACTCCAGGATGATTTGGAGAACATAGGATCTCTGATATGCAGAAAAATAGTTTGCTATCTATGCACACAGCCTCCGTGAGTCTGTATGCTGTCTGTATGAGCATGCTGCTTTCGCAAGAGCTATATTTTAGCTGTGGTTGATTCAATAGATTTTATGACTTGAACTCCACAACGACCTAGAACACCTAGAACTACAAATATAAATGGAAATGGGTCGAAAACGATTCGCACTGGTACTATGAATCAGCCAAGACATTACACAATGTTGGGGGCATTACATTAGACTTGGTTGAACTAACGGCAACGCACTATCTAAACTTCAGCACAATTTGGAGAACCTAGAACACCTTATATGGAGGGAAATATATTGTAATCCCTTTGTATAGCTTCTTTGAGTCTGCTTGGGTATGCTGCGTTGCAAACGACAGTAGCCCAGTCATGGTTGATCTAGTAGATCATTTGAACTGAACTCCAGGACAATTTGAAGAGAACATGATGGATAACAGGTAATAATTTCACTCTTTTTAAACATTTTTGGACATGTTTTATGTATGCTGGTCCTATGCTCAGATGTCATAGCGACATAGTTCATGATCAACACTCCAAGATTGTTTGGATAACCTAGAACATCGCGAAAAAAATTTATATACCCATTTGTATACTTTCCAGGTACCACTTTTGTTAAAAACTAATTAAAACCCATCAAACCGATTATTAAAACAAGTGAAAAACAAAAACCTTTCAAAATCATCATGAAAAATACCCTCGAAGCCACCTAGTTTCAACCACGAAAACAATTTAGGACTACCATTCCTGGAGGACTTCCGTTTTTGGAGGCACTCAATTTTACAAATCTAATCGTTTTTAGTGCCTTTGGTCATGAATGGCTTACTGCGTTTGCCACAAGTACTGCCAAATCAGGTCGTTCGAAGGGAGTTCTTCCGTTTGAAGCAGCCCTAAACAGAAAACTTTTCCTTACCCGTGAAATATTCGTGTCCCGTAACATTTTCCGACCATAGATTCCCCTGGATTGGCTGTTGTAGAGACGATGGAAAAGCTGCCTTGGGTGTAACAGACTCTTCATCCATCTCTTGCCGGGTCCTTAGGATTAGCAAGAATGGGAAGGGAATACTGATTAGATGTCTACTTAAGAATATCCCGAGAACTCATGCTACCTTCATAGACATCTGGATTTGGTTATTGGATGGGTTTGTGCGGGATGAGTCCTTGAAAGTGACGGAGCTAAGAAAGTTAATGCACTCCTTTTTTGTCGGCTTTTCTTGGGAGCCCCCAAAGCCAAAGGTTTAGTGCCTTTTCTTGCGTGCGAGTTTGTCTTTTTTTTTTTAGACGAGATGGAAAATCTGCAACCAGACACCTGAAGAACTCAGGGTGTGGGGATGAAGGTGCCAACTCCTCGACCCACTAAAAACCCACCCGTGCCTTAAGCCCTGGACCCTCCCCGGAACCACCTTTCGGTATTACTTCGGGGAGGAGGCTATTGTGCTTGTTCAGCACCCACTATGTCTAACTACTTAGGGCTTTAGTAGTTAGGTGGTCCCTGCGACCTGCCTTTGGTCGTTTCGACATTTTTGTTGGAGATCGAGGACGATCTGGGAGACTGCTACGCATACCGCGTCCCAGACGTCCCGGTCCTGGCACATCCTCGGGACCAAATTGTCCGGAGTTGTGTCGTGACCGCTTACGGCAAACATGGCTGTTCTCGCGCCGTCGAAGCGAGGACATGCGAAGAACACATGTTCCGCAGTTTCCTCTACTCCCGCACACTCGCTGCATGCGGAGGACTGTGCATGCCCATATTTATGCAGGTATTGTCTAAAACAGCCGTGGCCAGACAATATCTGCGTTAAGTGGAAGTTCACCTCCCCGTGTCGCCTACCGAACCACCCGGTTAATTCCGGGATTAGACGGTGGGTCCACCGACCTTTGGTGGAGTTATTCCATTCCCTTTGCCACTTAACCATGGATACGGCTCTAGTGGTCTTCCGGATACCTCTTGTTCCACGTTGTTCGAAGCACTCTACGTCTTCTTTTATGACCATGCCTATTGGCATCATCCCCGCTAGGACGCAGACCGCGTCGCGTGATACCGGAGCACCATAGCACCGGACCCAGGATCGAACCTAGTGGGACGCCTGCGGTGATCTGGACACGTTTCTGGCCTGCCTCTGTATTGTATACCAGTACGCGATTCTGGAAGTAGCTTCCGAGAATATTGTACAGGTACCCAGGAACCTGTAGGCGCTGAAGCGAGTCGGCGATAGCCACCCAACTGGCGCTATTGAATGCGTTTCTCACGTCAAGGGTTACTACTGCACAGTACCGTACTCCTCGCCTCTTGCACTGGATTGCCACCTCATCCGTCTTGGTGACGAACAGGATGGCATCCACCGTCGACTTCCCTTTGCGGAAGCCAAGCTGATTATTAGACAGACCGCCTATACCCTCCGTGTACGTTGTCAGTCTGTTGAGGATTACCCTCTCGAGCACCTTACTCGCTGTATCCAACAGACATATAGGTCTACATGCCGATGAATCTCATGGTGGCTTCCCTGTCTTTGGTAGCAACACAAGGTTCTGAATTTTCCAGGCGTCCGGGAAGACGCCCTCGTCCAGACACTTTTGCATCACCACCCTGCACATTTCGGGATCCAGCAAGATAGCCGTCTTGATGGCCAGGTTCGGAATACCATCCGGTCCCGGCGCTTTGTTCACCTTTAGCGACTTTGCTATCGCAATGAGTTCCTCATTCGTCACCGTCGCTTTGTCGCCGGCCCCAGTTGTGCCGTTATCTATGCCCATATGGTCACGGGTGTTCGGCGGAGCCGTCCACCCTTCCGTCGCTATGACAGCGTTAAGGTCTGGGATACTGTAACGCTGGTCATGGGACAAATCTACGGCGGTGGGGGGCCATGGACTCGGGTCGTGGCTCGGAAAGAGTCCCCCAACGATCACCTGCAGCAGCTCTGATGATCACTCGGTTGGAGCCGCCGATCCTCTGGTTTTGGCCATTACTACCCGGTAGGCGTCACCCCACTGGTTCGCATTGGCCTTTGACCGACCTTGAAGCAGGCCGCTTGCTGGCCTTATCTCCTCTTTGTGCGGCTTCGCGGTACAGCGCCCTCTACGCTCGATTCTCGGCGTCTGACCGCGCTCTTCCCACCCTCCGTCTTGCGTGGAGGCATATTTTTCGGAGGTCGGCAATCGACTCCATCCACCAATACACCGGCGATCTTCCATTCCTCGGTTTGACTTCCCTCAGCATGGTCGCATCGCACGCTCGTGTAAGTGTCATAACTAGTCGTTCGCCGCAAGGTTCCTGGGTTTCGCGTAGGTTTCGTTCCCTCTCAAGCACCTCTTTAAATGTCTCTACATCAAAGCAGGACGTCCTCCATCTGCGGGCGAATGGAGTGGATGCTCCTCCTTCCGCACGCTGCCTTGTATTGTGGACGATACAATATCGAACCACCTTAGGGGTAGCCATCATCCACCCTCAATTGCTTATCAGCCAGGACTGCTGAATGTTATATCGATAATCATTCCGCCCGTTTCTATGGTAGGTACTCTGGTACCCACATTGGCTAGGTCAGTTGAGCCCAGCAGGCCTCCGGAAGTATTTGGCCCCTAGGGTTGGTAAGGCGGCTTCCCCACTCGAGCGCCCAAGCGTTGAAGTCCCCCGCTA
This sequence comes from Aedes japonicus, assembly GCA_034211315.2. Taxonomy (NCBI): domain Eukaryota; kingdom Metazoa; phylum Arthropoda; class Insecta; order Diptera; family Culicidae; genus Aedes; species Aedes japonicus. Next base: position 64,170 of record JASCZW010005538.1, read on the forward strand.
TTACCAACGGGGTCAGGCCAGTTAGCTCCGTTGTCATCCGATCTAGCATATTGGTAAACTGTTCGATCGACCATCTTGGCGGTGCCGTAGCAGCTGCAGAAGAACACTCCATTCACTTTTACAACCGCGAAGGCTTCGTTTGTGGTAGACACAACCTCCTGAACCGGGAACTTGCCCGTCGTCCATAATGCCGCCATATTAGCCATGTCCGCAAACCAGTTCCCGTTGACGGGTGGGATGCGGTATGGGTCGGAAATAATGGCGATATCCGATGCCGACTCGCTAACTGTCTGACACAGCAGTTGCTGGGCAGCCTCACAATGGTTCAGGTTTAGTTGGGTTACCTGCATTACGTGCGTGAGAAATTGTCTGGCGGATGGGACATGAGCACCTACTCTTGACCTAGCCTTTTTTGACTTATGTCTTATTATGATGATGATGATGTAATACTACCATCTATTATGGCAAGGTACCTTTCAGCAGTGGAATATCCTGAAACACAATTTGATCAGGATTCTATTGTTGGTTGTGATCATCAAACTCCTGTATGAAGGGCCAAAAACATTTGGGTGGGCCCGTAAGCTGATACAGTTTCGCGAAACCCGCGAATATAGAGAATAGAATCTCCTTCCAAAAGCTAGTTCACACCCACAGCACTAGAATCGAGATTGACAGAATAAGCCCAATAGATGGGTTAGAAGAGCCCGCCCTCGTTCCGCGAAATTTTAACAACAGGGAGGAGGCAGTCTCATGCTCCCTATCCAAATCGTTTCACTTGGGTGCCCTGATGGTCCCTTCATATCCCCGTTATACATTATGTCATGGATATTTAGTAAATTTTGTATTTTAGAAGATAAGAAACAACATTCAATTTTCTCAATCACAAAATTCAACTTCCCCTATTTTTTATACTCTTCTTTCTCTTTCCACAGTAAATGTACCAACGAGGGCGACAAGATCTGCACTACCGACATATGCCTGGTCGATGATGAATTACTGAAACAGTTGGACCACCTGGAACGTTCCATCGGATGGAAGGCGACCAACTACAGCGAATGGTGGGGCCACAAGTACGACGAAGGCAAGGTCATGCGACTCGGAACGTTCTACCCGAAGATCAAGGTCAAATCGATGAGTCGGCTTACCAACGGACAGGACCACCTGCCGGCGCACTTTGACGCTGGCAACTACTGGCCGGGTTTCATCAGCGACGTCCGAGATCAGGGTAGGTTGAGACGACACTTGAACCTGGAAATTCATCAGTTAATCTATCATCTTCATTATCAAAAGGCTGGTGCGGATCGTCGTGGGCTGTTTCCACTGCATCGGTTGCTTCCGATCGCTTCGCTATCCTCTCGAAGGGACGAGAACTCGTACGACTTGCTCCCCAGCAGATCATCTCATGCGTCCGGAGAAGCCAGGGCTGTAGCGGTGGACATCTGGATACCGCATGGAACTACTTCCGTAAAGTTGGGTAAGCTTCATCGCCCCAATTCCCCACCTGCTGCCATTCTAAACATTCCCGTATTTCAGAACCGTCAACGAGGATTGCTATCCGTATATTTCCGCTCACAATGTCTGCAAGATCCGACCGTCGGATACTCTGATCACGGCCAACTGTGAACTGCCAACCAAGATCGATCGAACCAACATGTACAAGATGGGTCCAGCCTTCAGCCTGAACAACGAAACCGACATCATGATCGAGATCAAGAAGCATGGACCTGTGCAAGGTAACCTGCCCTATCAACTCAACTTGCGTATTTTACTGTAAACTAATCTAACCATTGCAGCTATCATGCGCGTGCACCGCGACTTCTTCTCTTACGAAAGCGGCATCTATCGCCACTCGGCCGCCTCAACCGCAGCTGATCAACGAGCCGGCTACCACTCAGTGCGTCTGATCGGTTGGGGAGAGGAGCGCCATGGCTATGACGTCACAAAGTACTGGGTGAGTTACTCTCTCACACTCTCATGTCCAACCGGTTGCCTAATCTAAAGGCGAATTCCATTCTATCTCCCGTAGATTGCCGTCAACTCGTGGGGCACCTGGTGGGGTGAGAACGGACGCTTCCGCATCCTGCGCGGCACTAACGAGTGTGAAATCGAAAGCTACGTGCTCGCCTCCCTGCCGTACGTCCACCAGCAGGTGAAACAGACGCGACAGGTTGGCGACCTGCAGGAGATGATTGTCGGAACTGGATACGTTCCACACCCAAGCCGGAGATACCCACCGTACGGACGTCGATCTGGCTGAAAGCCGTTAAAGCTGCCTAGTAACAACAGTGAAACTTTGTACAGTATTAATGTAAGGAAAGCTTGGAACCCGTGGTAAGAATCTGCACGAGCATATTTAACCTCACCCTATCAGACGCCCAAGGCATCCTCCAAGCAAGTCTAAACTCACGAAAAAAAAATCCATGTTTCGGATGTATACTGCCTTTAAAGACCATCCTCTGTTTAGACAAGCACTAAACTACGTTGAACAAGAAATCGAGCATAGGTTCGTTATTGTTTAGGTTTCGTTTCGAAGAACACTAGACGACAATGCAGGAGGTAAACGAAAGTGTTCAAATTCTCAAAATTTAATTTCTTTTTATTTTATAATTTTAGTCCGAGATAAGAGAAGAAAATAAATTGATCTAGATGATAAGTCCTTAGTTACCTTTATAATCGATAAATACATGCAAATCTTTAGTGAGACACGATAGAATTGTAGCGATAGCGAGAATGAAATAAACTAGTGCCAAATTTGATTAATTCTTGAGCAAGCATAAACTGAAGCAATCGAACGAAATTCGTTGATCCAAACGACGTCAGACACAGACAATTATTTCCGTTGAAACATGAATTAGGATATCTGATTTTCGAAAAAGTTGATGATATTTAACCTGGGAAGACGCCCAAAAGCGATTATTTCCTGAATGTAAATCTAAACGTTGTATCGTAAAATGATTGTTTAATAAAAGTAAATGTGTTCATAAACCAGAATCACGTCTTTTCAAGCGGATGCAATGTATCAAGAGAAATGTTGCGCGAGAATACTTCATGCGACGTGACCGACGTTTTCTGCGAAATATTTCCTCAACAGCTGATTTTGGTCGATGAGGCACGCGACACACGGATAGCTGCTGATACACACGATTGTGTATACGCTAACAGCTGAAGACTCAAACTTGTGTATTCGGTTAACCAAGATTCATTTTCATCGCCCAGAACTATCAAAATCGCTTTTCCCAACTGTATGTGATTGTGCCTGGTTGTGGTTACATTGTTATGATTGTCTTTAGGTTAATAATGTGGAGAGATAACGTTGAATCGTTGGCTTTGGCGATGGAAATGTCATTCCCCGCATCGGGAGCGATGGCTCTTAGTTCAAGCTTTTTATCCAAGATTCCAACTCCCTTCATGATAGTTGTTTAGGATTAACTCAAATCACCATATCTGGCAACCTGAACATGTTCCACACTTTCGACACAGTAGCACTCTGATCAGTCGGATAACCTATTGTTTATCATAGAACCGATCTACCGTGATCGGTATCATTCGCGCTGTGATATTCACCACACTGACCGTTGTGTATCGTTTCATATACACTGGGCAGTTAGTTAGAAATCGATCGTGCACTCGTTTGGCAATAAAATTATTGTTTACAGTAAAGTGTCTTTTACATCATAAATCGCGTGTGATTTTTTGTACTGCCTGAGCGCAAATTAGAGTCCAGGGTTTCTCCAACGGTACCGGTATGAACATTTTTGATTTTTCTCTGACGGAAGCTATCAAAAGCTGTTGACCAGCATGAAAGTGTTTAAGATGGTAGTGCTGTAGAACTAACTTGGTGAGTGGGTGCTGGTGATGCAGAATTATTGGGTGCATGAGCAAGCCGGCCGCCAACACAACGCGTTTTACCAACTAAAATAGGAAGCAGAGGACGAATCTTGGACGAAGTCTTCACCTCCCGCCCACGAGAATGGGCTGCAACCTCTTCGGAAAAACTGTCCTCCTGAGCTATTCGAACTAATGCTTCGGTTGATTCGTTTAACTCTTGAAGATTGATAGGCCCTGACCGTTTGTTGCTACGATTATGCGGAGACACGTTGTGGAGGAATCTACGGATGTAAGCAACGATTTGGACGATGTCGGTGAACATTGAACGATCTTGCCGTAACCACAGTGGACCTTCAAACCACGCTGTTTCATATTTCAGTTGTGCGGGTATCATTCCGCGCGAGATAATGTCCGCTGGATTGTCTGCACCTGCCACATAGTTCCATTCGCCACTGCTAGTTATATGCTGGATCTCTGAGACACGGTTTGCCACGAAGATTTACCAACGAGAAGGTGGAGCAGCTAACCAATACTTCACGATAGTGGAGTCTGTCCAAAAGAATGGTTGGAACGGAATGTGGATGCTACTGCAGACCTTTTCATACAAATGACTTAGCAGGAGAGCTGCAGAGAGCTCAAGCCGTGGTGTGGTTAAAACCTTCTTCTTCCGCTTTAAATCTTCCAATGGTGCGATCCTTGACTTGGCAGTAATAAGCCTTACGGTTACTGCCCCGTCAACCATGCTCCATAAGCTGCGTTAGATGCGTCGCAAAACCCATGTAGCTCTACCGTGACTAGATCTTGAGTGAAGGAGACCCAGCGGGGTACGGTGAGAGTGTCTAATGCCGCAAGGTTTCTTCGAAATTCACTCTACGCACTCTGAAGCTCTTCCGGTAGTAGCTCGTCCCAGTCACACTTCTGCTTCCATAGAGATTGAAGAAAATTTTTTGCTTGGACGATTACTGGACCAATCAACCCGAGTTGATCAAAAATCTTGGCTGATTCTGACAAGACACTTCTCTTGGTAATAGGTGAGTCCGATTCAAGTTTGGGCACGGCGAAACGAAAAATATCAGCAGCGGGCTCCCAAATCAAGCCAAGAGTTTTTACGACGGATGTTGACGGGTTCAGTTCAACGGAAGCATGTTCGTTCCGAAGTTCGCTCGAAACGCTGGAGAGTAACTCAGAACTGTTGGAACTCCATTTACGTAGAATAAAGCCTGCTGAATTTGTTAGATCTATCAAATTCGTTACAAGAGACCTTGCATCCTCCAGATTATCAGTCCCACTTAACAAATCATCAACATAGAAATCCCTTCCGACTATTTTCGCAGCGGTTAAGTGCGTAGCTTCTCCATCCTTTCCCAAACGTTGAAGGCACTTTGTTGCAAGATATGGCGCAGAACTGGTTCCATAGGTGACCGTGGTCAATTTATATGTTTTGACGGGGTCGCCGGAAGATGGTCTCCAAAGAATACATTGTAGTAGATGATCCGCTTGGCAAGTATTAACCATCCTATTCATTTTTGCTACGACCGCAACGAACGCGTACTTCCAAAAGCGAAAACGTAACGTAATGGGTAGAATATCGTCTTGGACGACCGGTCCTACCATTAACCCGTCATTCAACGAGATTCCTGTGGATGTGCGATACGAACCATCGAACACGACACGAAGTTTAGTAGATGTGCTGTCGGGCTTCAGCATAGCGTGATGTGCCAGGTAGTATATGGGTTCTTCTTCGTCTGTCACTTCCTCCATATGTCCTATAGACCTATATTCATTGATGAACTCGAAGTACCCTTCCTTCAAGGCGTTGTTGCTTGCAAACCGACGCTCCATACCATGAAATCGTTTAAGGGCACTGGCTTTGGAGTCACCAAGCCTTTGAATGACAGATTCCTTTTTCGGAAGAGTAACTATGAATCTACCGGCATCATATCGAATAGTAGTTCGTTCAAAAATGTCTTCACACGTTGACTCCTCTACTGACAACGTTCCTCTAGAGTTGCAAGATTCGAGTTCCCAAAACTTGGTGAGTAAATCGTTCAAATCGGGTGTAGTACAAGGATGAGAAGTAGGTCGTGGTACTGCTAGCGAGGTTCCAGGTACACGTCCCGAGATGACCCAGCCGAATACGGTTTCTTGAAGAGTAGGTCCATCGTCAAATAGCTTGACCTTACCATCCGACAATAAATCGTAGTAGTATTCTGCACAGATCAATCGATCCAGGTTCGAAAAATGTAGGATCCGCTAGAGTTAGATGTTCTGGGATCGCTAGTTGCTGCACATTTACGTGATCAGTTGGCAAATTGGAAGTTAGCTTAGGAAGAACATGCAACTGAATGTTCTCCGAATAGGGAGAGATTTTGAGCGATCGTGGCATTACGGTTGCGCTCACCATTCTAGTCGATTTCGTGGAAGATCCTCCAATACCAACAATGGACAAATGGTTGGAAGATCCTGCCAGCTTGAGCTTCTGACAAAGATTCCGGGTGATAAAACAATATTCAGAGCAAGAATCTAGCAATGCTCTTGCAAGTTGCACGTTTCCATAATGGTCTGTTATGCGCACCAAGGCGGTGGACAGCAGAACTTGTCGCAATGGAGTGTGAGTATTGACAGGCAGTGAGTTTGTGTTTTGATAGAGAGTATGATCTGTGGCGGGTGGTGGCGGAAGTGGGTGTGAGCTAGTGCTTGCGATTGGGAATGAATTTGTATTTGGTCCAGTGTTTTGATTTGGTATTTGGTTCTTGGCGTGTGGCTGTGTTTGTTGTTTGTACGTTCTTTGTGCTCGAGTCTGTTCTGGTGGGACGGAGGAACCTGTCTGCGACGATGCAGCTGCTGCTCCGCTTTCTGCTGCTGTGAAATGCAGAAGAGTATGATGCTTCCGCTGGCAATGCTGGCAAGCACCCCACGTACAGAGACGAACTAGATGCGATGAAGAAAGGCAGTTCAAACACAGTCCACACATCTTCACCTTTTCATACCGCTCCGGCACCTTCATTTTCAAGAATCGCTGGCACTTAAATGCTGAATGCTGGGCTTCTCCACAGAAGGGCCATCGACGAAGATCTTTAATTTCATCCATCGATGGTGTTTCGGCACCGCGGGGGTCTTCATTTTGAAGGCCTCCGCTTTCCAGTTAAGTCACGATCAGTTGCATACCACAAAAATGTTCTTACCGGTACCGTTGGAGAAACCCTGGACTCTAATCTGCGCTCAGGCAGTACAAAAAATCACACGCGATTTATGATGTAAGAGACACTTTATTGTAAACAATAATTTTATTGCCAAACGAGTGCACGATCGATTTCTAACTAACTGCCCAGTGTATATGAAACGATACACAAGGGTCAGTGTGGTGAATATCACAGCGCGAATGATACCGATCACGGTAGATCGGTTCTATGATAAACAATAGGTTATCCGACTGATCAGAGTGCTACTGTGTCGAAAGTGTGGAACATGTTCAGGTTGCCAGATATGGTGATTTGAGTTAATCCTAAACAATAGTAAAGAAAAAATTTCAGTTTGGGAAAATCATTGCTTCATCAAACCAGGGATGCCATATTCACAGACATGTCTGTAAATTTTTTTGTATGAATAAAATATCGGTTTTCAACATAATTTGAAATAAAGTTTGGGATAGCTTATTTTCGATACACTCCTTAGTCAGGTTGAAACTTCTCGGAAGTATTGGGAGCAAGTATGCAAGAAGAACCTTCAAAAATTCATTACCAAAGTTCAAGATCATACTTACCAGAATTTCAAGACAGAACTTCCCCAAGAGAGGATTTATCAGAGCTTAAGAAGTAGTTTAGGGGAGAGGACTTCTCCGAAGTTTGGAATTTTTCAGTCCTTTCCAAAAATTTAAGATTGAATTTCCCGGAGGTTCAGAAAAAAAAACTTCCCCAAATATCTGACGGGAGCTAACCAGGAAGGGCACTACGTATAATTTCTAAAAAAATCAGGAAAAATCCTCAGGACGATGCGTCATAGATGTTGAGGATAAAACTTCTCTCATGTTTAGGAAATACCTTCCCAGAAGTTCCGGAAGAAACTTCTCGAAAGGTTAGTTGGAACTTCCTAGTAGTGCTTGGCAGCTTTTCCAAAGCTCAGAGGAGAACATTCTGCATTTCAGAATAAGGATTTCTCAAAATTCTTTAGAGAGAAAAAGAAAATGAAACTTTCCTGGAGCATTTCCCAATAGTTTCGGAACGAACTTTCCCAAAGTGCTGGAGACAGCTTCCAAAAAGTTCAGAAGAAGTCTTCTCAGAAGTCCAGGAAGAAACTTCAAGAACAAATTTAAGGGAATTTTCCTAAAAATTTTGGAATGAAATTTTCCTCGCAGTTCCAGATGGGTCCAATCAATAGTTTGGAAAAAATAAGCGCAGGAAGAAACTTCCCCGAATTTCAGGAAAAAAATACCAGAGAGGGTACCTGTAGGTTCAAGAAGTAATTTTTCAAAAAAATCAGTAAAGAACTCCTCAGAAGTTCACAAGAGGACTTCTCAGAAGTTGTCAAGAGACCAAAAGTTTAGCTGGAACTACCCAGAAGTTCTAGAGAGCTTCCCTGAAGTTCCGAATCGAACATTTCAGCATTTCAGAATGAGAACTTCGCCCAGAAGTTATGGTAGATTCTTTTGATAAAATCAGGAAGAAACTTTACAGAAGTATAGGGGGATCTTTCTAGTAGTTCAAGCAGGAGTTTCTCAGAAATTCAGGAACAAACTTCCCCGAAGTTCTGGAGAATACTCCCTTGAAGTTCTGAAGAGATTATTTCGGCAGTTCGGAATAGATTATTTCGGCAGTTCGGAAAAGAACTTCTCAGAAGTTCAGGAAGAAGTACAGAAAGAAATTTCTAACATTGTAAGAAGATTTTTCAAGAAATTTTGGAGAGTATTTTCTCAAAGTTTTGCAGAAACTTTCCTCGTAATTCAGGATAGGACTTATCAGAAGTTTAGAAAGTAACTATGTTCAGGAAAAAAATTACCAAATGTTTCTGGAAGGTGAGGTTGGGTTCTAAAATGTAAATTTCGAAGAAAATAAGGACTGACTACCAAGAAGTTCATGAGGAATTTTGCCTGAAGTTCAGGAGGAAACTTCCCAGAATAAAGCAAAGAGCCTTGCAGAAGATCGGGAGAGAGTTTCTCTGAAATTCAAGAGATAATTACTGACTAACCGAAGAAGCAGTCAATACAAAAATCATTCATATGACCATAATGATATTGAGGATCATGAGTGATGATGACACCATATTAAAATATGGTACACACCCTCAATGGTTATTGTTGAATGAACAAAAAAGTCTGTTGAATTTATCAAATGAAAACTAAATTTTGATTTTAAAATACAAAACTGGAAAGAGCGTGACAGGGTCATCTATGCGAATGCTTCAAGCTTCAGTGTCACTTTAAAAATATGAAACAATAGTGTAAGGTTGCATACAATCCAAGAAATAGATGCAGACATGTTTACATAATCGCACAAATTGCGATAATGACATAACTCGCTCTCTTATTACGTCTTTTCGTTCCTAAAAAAAATGTACAGACTTTTACAGACATTCGCAGACATTTAAATTTTTTATCACAGACATTTAAAAAAAAAATATCTGGCATCCCTGCATCAAACTACCTAATGGCTGTCGATTCTGCTGACATTTACACCGTTTCCAATGTATTCTCATTCAAAATAAAACTCTGCCTTTTACCTTCTTGACCAGCTCCAGACTTTTTTCGAATCCGTCACAGGTGGCACGCACGACTTCCATCATTGAATTGGATGAAGAGTCTAGAAATATTACTAATTTATTTTACGGAATTCGGTATGTTCCGTTGTGTACGCCTTCCATTCGGTTTATGCAACGCTCCCAACGTGTTCCAGGAAACACTTCAAAGGAAGATCCTGGGAAGTTGCAAAGGATGTTTGAATTATTTGGACGATATCTTGGTGTTTGGTAAAACCAAAGCCGAACACGACGAAAATTTGGCAGCTGTTCGGTCATGCTTGGACAACCATAATGTAAAACTAAACGAAAGTAAATGCAACTTTAGAAGTCAGTAGGAAAAATTTCTTGGCTTCAACTTGACATCTCATGGATGGATGATCGAGGAAGAGAAAATTTCACTTATAAGGCATTTTAGGATATCCATCAACTGTTCGGAAGTATGATGAGGATGATGAGCTAAAATTAGTGCGTAAAGCGATGGAGGCCAAAAGGTGGCCGAATGAAATTCAGCCCTTCAAAGCACATGTTGCCAACACTGGCAGCACGGTTTGCTCGCTCTTCACGACCCCTCGGTTGGCGCAACATATCGACGAGGATCACACAGAAATGTCATGAACTGTCAATCCTCACAGCGACAGGAGCAGAACGAACGGAAGAAGAACAGTTGGACAAAAAGCGACAGGTGAAAGTTTAGGAGGTAGACGTAAATTAATGAATTATAATTTTTTAAGTGACTAGTGTTTTTTTCTTGAACGGTGCAGAAGTTTATGGTAGAGATCGTGTTTCGCAAGGAGTTCGCTCGATATCTGGTAGGATATTCCTATAGTTATTAGAAATACTTAAACTAACTGCGCAATATATATTTAAGAGAGTCGCGAGCATCTGTGATTGTAATTCACGGAGGTTATAGCACTGATTTATTGTGGTCAGCATACTAGAAAGACCAGAGTGTAAGTCACATGGTAATTAATATTATTACAGTATTTAAACTAAATAAAATTTGTTCAGCTTTAAGAACTCGACAAACAACACCCAAGTAGCACACTTGTTGCCATTCGGTTGTGATAACATAAATATGACTTGCTAAGTCATAATCAAGTTACTGCAACTAATTTTCATCGTAGTGTGCTACTTGGGCAATTGCGGTTCTCTATCGAGGTCCGAAACATCTACCCAATAGCACAGAAGAAGAAATTGTGTTACCTGGGATCCTTGATATTCCTGGATGAACGTGTAATCCTGCCTCGATCACTACGTGGAAAAGCCCTTAATTCTGCTCATGGTGGCCACGTTGCTGAAGTGGCGATGAAAATAATTATGCGTCAATTTTTTTGGTAGCCAAAGATGTCCTCAGAAGTCACACGATTCATCAAGAAGTGTGAAACTTGCTCGCTTTTGTCCAGACGTAACCCTCCATTGCCACTAGCTTTAAGGGAGCTCCCAGATGGCCCATGGGAAATTTTACAAATTGATTTCCTTTCGGTCAACAATTTCGGGTCAGGAGAGTTCTTGATTGTAATTGACAATTACTCCTGATATTTGGCAGTCATTGAAATGAAGTCGATGGATGCAGAAAACACAAATTTTGCTTTGAGTTGAGTTTTTCAAACATGGTGGCTACCAGTTGTAATTCAAAGCGACAACGGTCCTCCATTCCAAAGTTCAACAACTTTTGGGAAGAAAAGTGAGTTAAAGTTCGAAAGGCAATACCGCTTAGTCCACAGTCGAACGGGGCTGTAGAATGGCAGAACCAAGGTGTCATCAAAGCATCCAGACTGAACGGCACGCATTGGCGAGTATCGCGGAACCATCCCCAGCCTATGGATTGGCCAAAAGCGTAAGGAGTAATACCGTGTGAATCTCCAGGATCAAGATGCGGAATCAAAACTTTCTAGCAAAAAGTATGCAGAGCAGGTACGTGGTGCTATTGAGTCCGACATCAGCGTTGGAGATGTCGTATTGCTGGCACAACAGCGGAAGTCTAAAACAGACCCCACGTTTTCATCGGAACGCTTCAAAGATGTTGCTAGGGATGGAGCAAAAGTTGTAATAATGAGTCAAACTGGTGTTCAAAATACGAGAAACGTAAGAGAGGTATAAAGAGCACCTAACTTAAGGGTTTCGGTTGCGCCAACGGGTGCTGAATAGCTTGAACATGAAATTTCAACTCCAAATACTTCAACAACTGAAAACATAAATCCTCTACCCCTATCGGATGAATATGATGAGACTCGAACACTTCGTCATAGGAACTTGATCAAACGTCCAACCAGATTCGACGATAATTTTTCATACCGCGTATTCCAGTAAATTGCCCTCACCAGTTTGATTTTCAGGACTGCAAAAACTGTTTCGGAATTACTATAGAAACTAACTATTATGAAAAATGAACTCAACCTACTTTGTTTTGTGTGTTATTCTTTTTTTTTCTTCAATATGATTTCTTCACCAACCGCCTTCGGTATGTTTCGCTTCGTAGCAGGATAACCAAGGAGCTGGCGAGAATTCATTTTGCTTTAGCCAACATCTCTAACATGCAAACATCAAAAGATTCATTATTTGTAAACAATACTGCCACTCGTGCCCGTAGGAACAAACGTCAGACGGGCCTTATTCAAATAAGGCCCGTGATATTAGGCTTCGTGACCTTGAACGCACGCACCCTACAGCGCCACTTAAAACAAAGGAGTGCAAGTAAGAAGGAAAATCTTTTGGAGGAAAACAAACCTTCATTCCTCTGCATGTGCTAGAAACGGAAAGGTGATTAAACGTCAAAAAGCCTAATGTTGCATACTGTCAAACGCTAGTAACAAGGATAGGGTTGCCAGGCCCCTGAGGATAACAGATGATCCGAAAATCCTTAGTATGCTGGTATAAGTCGGAAGTTTATATCGCTACAATATAGAAACATCATCGTTGGTTTTTATTTGAATGTTTATGAATCGGGCACCTACCTGACTTTCAACTCTCATGTAGCTAAATGATTTTAGATCTACTGACGGTACTAGCTTCTGATATCTGGTCCAAAAAAACCACTTAAAAATATTCCAGTTTATACAACCCAAAAGTTTTGATTAATTTGAATTGATGAACTCGTTGCAAGTGTAGAGATGGGAAAGAATGTAGTGACAATAATAATAACAATAAATATGTTGACAAATTGATGCGTCAAAATTCGATGAATCAATCAGCTGCCAAAATACATAGAATGAGGATGTGAGCCGACGACTCTTGAAACGTTACTACACAGAAAAAAATCTTGTAGTAAAAATTACCGTTCTACCCGAATATGCCTATCTTTAAAACTACTATGAAATTTCAGTAAAATTTACTACGTTTATGGTAAAACCTTCAACATTTGTGACATGTTTGATAGACCTTATGTTGATTTCAACCGCATCGTGGTTGATCTAATCGCAGGCATGGTAAAATCAAACGCATTTATAGTCAGCTGTAAATTGTTGGTGTTTACGATCAATTTAACCCTCGAAATAGTAGTTTCTACTGCGATTGTTTTTTGCGTGTACGCATTATATCGTTACACTGAAAGCTCACACGATAGTTGTGATTTATGCAAATTATCTAAAATTAGGTAGATGTATAATTAAGACCATCGGATGTATATCGAGGTAGTGTTCAGTTTTGAGCAGATATCCGGTTGTAAGGATTTATTCAACTTTACTTGAGGATAAGTACTACGACTAAACAAAACAGCGAATATACTTTTTAAAGTAAATACCGTTGGTTTCAGCCACGTGCACATAGCTTAGAACGCATTCTTTGGCGAGTGTAAAATGAGTTACCAAAAGCAAAAGCAAAGTTCTCTCCGGAAGTGAAATGAGGTTCTTTTGTTTTGGAGGGGAATTGTTTGAAGGAGACAAACGGGATGCGCGAGAGTATTCATTCTGTGAACTAGTTTAGAGGAAGCAAGACATACAACATTTCAACTTGCTATCAAACTACCGAAGAGAATACGACAGCTCTTTCGAGTCGTTTCTGCTTGGAAGGTTCCGAAACTCCGTGAACTTTACGTTTCTTGAAAACTTGGAATCCGAGGTCATTTTGCAGTATATTGTGCATTGATGATCTCGAAACATTTAGATCTGCGGCCATTTCACGTACAGAGCGCTGTGATTTTCGTCTAATCCGTTCCCTGACCACTTTAACAACTCGTGCAGTCCGCACCGTAAGGAAAACGATCGAATCTATTCCGCTCATCCAACGAGCAGGTGTCACGGTACCTTCGCATGGTTCGGTACATAAAATCCCGCTTTATTCCGAGGCTTTTCAAATTTCTGACAATAGCGCCCGGGCGCTCACCTTTCAAAAACTTTTTTTATCACCACAGAACGAAACTCCTTCATCGCTGGTAAAAGATAAACACTGAATGAAAACAAACGGACATAACCTAAGAGCGTTTGTATAAACATAGTGCAAAATTATACCAACACATACGTGAAACCTACGGTGGTTAAAACAAACTAAAATTTTGAGCAAGTGATTCGGAAAATAAGCAGTTAAGTTCAACTGACATCCGTTTGAATTTACCATTATGTTGGTTGTTTGATTATCACATCTACAAAAAACAGCAGATTTTCTGGTTGATTCAACCAACGCGTATGGTTTGTTTCAAACAAATTCTAGTACGATTTAAATTGAATTGCTGTTTGAAACAACACGGTTGAAAACACAATCATTTCCGTTTACAGTCATCTACATTTATTCGGTTATGCCAAGAAAATATATTTCAATAAAATAACAAACTAACAAACATTAGAAACGTGCACATTTACATTTACAGGCTTTTCTTAGTCTCAAATAAATCTTCAAATGTTAATGCAAGCCTTTCTACTATTTTCAGAATTTTTATGCAGTAACGTTTTGTGCATTGTTGAGTGACAGCGTCAGAGCATGCAGCGATACCAGATGACTGAAAATGAAAGAAGCCAAAAAATAGTTTCTTTTTTTTAACTAAACTTATAGTTATTTCTTCTCCAAATATAATATTGGCGGTTAACGCCACCGTGGTCAAAATACAATTTAAATTTGTTTCCCTGATTCAACGCAACCTGTGTTTTAATAATTTTAAAACCCTTTCAAGGTGGAAACAACAAAAATATTAGTTTAGAAAAGCATTCTGCCACGGAACGGAAGGGCAACTCAGAACGATTCAATGAAACGAAAAGTGAAAATTTTGGTGTGTAAAAAGTATCTAGATATTATTAGTTTCCACTCATTCTATTTTTACAGTGTTGAAGAAACGTCAAATCAACAGGTATAAGTGGTATATTTGCTGCCATATGCTCATCACAATGCTCTGGTTACTTGAAGAAGAAACAACAACACTTCAATTTGTGATTTTTCCATTTTATTCCATTTTATCTCATCAAACAAAACTACAACTAATTACACCTTTGAATTGTCGGATACATTTCTACAATCTGATGGGATAAAAAGTTCGGAACATACAAATATATGGTTGCTATCGTGAACAATCGAACAAATAAACTACAACCAATTCTGCCTATTTTCAAAGCCCCCAGTAGTACGAATTCTGTAGTGAATTATTGTTAATATGTTTATATTAAATTTATTTAGTGCAAAAATAAAAGAAACATTGTTGGATGCTGTTGTGCTGAATCAATTAGAAATAGCACATGTTTTTCTCCGCATTATTATCTGTTTTTCCGTGCTTCTGTTTTAAAAAAATACTTCGACAAATGTCATACAAACAATAATCAAGGGCTCTAAATCACACACATAAGCTATAACAAATACGCTGATGAGGTCACTACAATAATCAGCTGGGAAAACAAATCGTGTGCAATATAGAGCACGGTGAATTAATGTCAATAAATCTCTAGCTTTTGCTGTACAGAACCGCAATTCGCTAAATAGCAGAAGCTGCTAGTGATTTTATGTATCTTAATTTTAATCATATATTTAGCTATACTTCGGTCTAGCTTGAATGTTTGTCTGCTTGAATTAATTTTACAAACCTTTTTTTCATCATCTAGAACGTTAAATGAAACATTTAAAGATCATTAAAGCTACGACCATGTCAAAATATCAATTCTTCACAAATTTAATACACCAGTTGCTGATCAAGAAATCAAGAGTCAAATTAATATTTATTCAACAGCATAAATGATTTTCAAACCCATTTTGTCTAAAACCATTAGCTTTGCCAAATAGTTGGTTTTAATATCCGAGGACATACATCGTTTTTTGAAGGCCTGCCCGTTTGCGTTTGCGTGTAAGGTTTTGCATCCGCAATAATCCGGACACCTCAAAACATGAATAAAACATAAATTTCGCATTATATTTCCGTCGTAGTTGTTTATTTCAGATTCATGGGATGTGTTTTAACAATTCATGAAGACAAAACATAGTTATTCGGTACTTGCATACAATTTTCGAACTTTGCGTTTAACTCCGTCCGTTAGGGTTTGTACAGACTCTTCAGTAATCGTAGAAGCCGTCTTTGTCCAAATTTGATGGAAGTGTTTGATGTCTTTGATTTCTTGCTTCTCTCCAGAAAGCTTCCGCTTCATCAAAGCCCAATATCTCTCGATTGGTCGTAGCTCTGCGCAATTTGGCGGGTTTGAGGTTTTTGGTACAATGTTCACTTGATTTGCTTGCCACTCCATCACAGTTTTAGTATAGTGGCATGATGCCAAATCGGGTCAGCACAACGGTTTTTCTTTGTGACTTTTGATGAAGGGTATTGACAAGTCAGGATTTGCCGTACGCCCGTACAAAATTCGCTCGCGCACTTGTTTTTCTTTCGTCGCCATCTTGAATACTAAACATGAAATGTAAACATCAATCATAGTCTTTTTCATCATAGACTCTCAGCTATACCACAGTGAAATTTTTCATTCCTACGTGCAATATTTCAAAAGTGACAATGATTTGAAGGTGTCCGGATTAATGTGGATAAAGATTTTAATGTGAAATTCTCCAACCACCGGAATAATGGTTTCAATTGACACTTAGTATTCACAGCTTTCAGCTGCGAGATTTTGACACATTTAGATTAAATGCGTAAATAGTTAATAGAGTTTTTAAACTAAATTGAAAAACGTCAAAAGTGCTCAATATAAACATACTATACTGTTCGTATATTTTTTTCTCGCTTCACAATTGAAGCAAATGCCACTATAATAATACCATTAACTACTTCTAAGACCAGTAGGTCCCGAACAAATATGCTTTTTTCATGACTCAAGTTAGTACTAACACATCGGTTCCAAGCTCGGTCCCAAGCTTAATAATTCGCCCCTAATAATGAACTCACACGAACACACTCTCAAATATTCTGGTAAAATAACACAGCAAATCAAAACAAAGGCGCAAATGTGTAAAGCAAGGTGCTGGCTTCAAGGTGAATTTTGGACCAAGGAGTGCTGCAACAGTGAACCAATTTCAAATCGCTAGTTGCATATTGATTGTTGATAATACCATGTATAAAGACGAATCGTTATGGGAAATCGACTATAAATTATCTGTTCTAGATTAAACAAAACGCGAGGGGAACAAGTCTCCACAGAGATCAAGTCTTCCCAGTTTCTCAGTTAATCTATTTAACCAGTTGAGGTAGTTACTATAAATTTATAACGTTTTTTTTTTAGTTCCTTTTTTACTAAGAGTAAGGAGTTACAGAAGTGCTCAAATTTGCATGCAAAAAAAAAATGGTGAAGAAATCGAAAATCGTCAGGCATTTCTGAACGCATTCAATGCAAATTTTGATAAATGCCTCATCTTAAAACATACAAAATATGTGTTTGTCATTGGTGAGCTAAAATGGGTTTTATTTTAAAAGCAAGCCTTAAGAATTTCTAGATATATCATTGCTAAATATATTTAAGATATTTTACACAAAAAAAAATCCTAATATATGTATGCTTCTTACATAACCTTTAATGAATTAAAGGGTGTTCCGATCAAAATTTGGTCAAACAGTAATGTGTGTGAGTCGATCAAAGTTTTTATTAATAAGTCAAATTCTTTTTCTTTTTCAAGTTCAGTTAATACAGAATACAGGAGAAATATTTAGCTAAGCTCGTGGTGCCAGTTGATTTAGCCACATTCAACAAGTTTGGATTTTCGCCATGCACGTGCAAAATTTTAATGCGTTGCTTCTCTTCCTTCGACGATATTTTGATAACTGACGTGCTAATCTCAAAATCAAAATAGAAGCATGAATTTACGCATACAGCTTCAAAATGAGGTGTGTGCAAATTTTGTAATGCACGATGAAAGGAAATGCATCAAGTTTAAGTCAACCAAATTTTAAATCCAGAAAAATTATGAATCCTCAAATAAAAATTTGATTACAATTATTATAGTGCCGATCTCTGCGATTGATATGATTGTTTTAGATAAATCTCCCGAAAATACAGTAACATACCGATCTATTGTCACTGTCATGGGGGTTGATGATCAGTTAAATTCATCATTTTCCACACGCCTAGATTCATACGAAATGACTGCATCGGAACTGGGTTATGAAATTTTGAAAAACAGCGAAAATATTTTGGAAATTGATAACAGCAATCAAAATCACACCCTGTATCCTGAAAGCAAGCCGAGCCATGGATTTTTTTCGCAAAAATGGTTTACTAACCCAGAGTCAATCTAAAATCATTTAATTACCTCCCATGCGTGCAGATGAGTACTTGGACCCCACCCAGGCATGGGACTGTCTGGCGTGTATTAAGTGTAGAAAATACCGCTCACTATTAAAGGCTATGGTAGACGAACCCGATGGCACGATCGTTAAAGAGCATGATACTGATCATGATGGAATCTCGAATGAAGCGCACGTAGACTTAATTAAACCGAAACCTTCCGACAGGTTCAAGAATCTCCAACGCTTCTAGCTCACATGCTCCAAAAAAGAGATAGTATAATGTGCACATGTACTGTTTATAACAATATTTACTTTGGTAACAGGTTAAAAGCTATTAACACAACTGAATATTATGGTTTGGAGATTCCAAACTTAAACAAATAAGAAGGGCGTCGAATCGTAGATTCCGATTATATTGTGAAGTGGCTTCTAAAGGGTGATACGGTCAAAATTTGGTCAAGGGAAAACGCGTGTAAATCGGTGAAATCGTTTATTTAAAAAATCAAATTAAATTTCTTTTTCAAGTTCAATTAGTATAAAATTCAGGAAAAATATTCAGTTAGGCTTCCGCTTTTCCAAATCCGAATTGCCGGGCCTTACGCTTGACCCCTGCCATCAGATTTTGTACAGCCACCTTGTCCACCTTCTCCGCCGCAGAAAGCCAGTTTGCCTTGAACTGCTGCTCGTCCCCAGCAGTTTTTTTGGTCTTCTTTAGGTTCCGCTTGACAATAGCCCAGTATTTCTCAATTGGGCGGAGCTCTGGCGTGTTGGGAGGGTTCTTGTCCTTGGGAACCACCTGCACGTTGTTGGCGGCGTACCACTCCATGGCCTTTTTACCGTAATGGCAAGATGCCAAATCCGGCCAAAACAGTACGGAACAACCGTGTTTCTTCAGGAAAGGCAGCAGACGTTTATTCAAACACTCTTTCGCGTAAATTTCTTGGTTGACAGTCCCGGAAGCTATCAAAATGCTGCTTTTCAAGCCACAGGTACAGATGGCTTGCCAAACCAGATATTTCTTTGCGAACTTTGACAGTTTCGTGTGCTTGAAAATATCTGCTACCTTTCCCCTTCCTTTTGCCGTATAAAACTCCTGTCCCGGAAGCTGCTTGTAGTCGGCTTTGACGTAGGTTTCGTCGTCCATTACCACGCAGTCAAACTTCGTCAGCATCGTCGTGTACAGCCTCCGGGATCGCGCTTTGGCCGTCGTATTTTGTTTATCATCGCGATTTGGAGTCACTACCTTCTTGTAAGTCGATAGTCCGGCTCGTTTTTTGGCTGGATGCACGGTTGTAGACGATACACCCAGCTTATTTGCGGCATCTCGGAGAGATAGGTTAGGGTTTCGCTTGAAACTACCGGCAACTCTCTTTGTCGTCTCAGCGGCTTCCGGTTTTCGATTTCCCCCCGATCCAGACTTCCTGGCTGTCGACAAACGTTCCCCAAACACTTTAATTACATTTGTAACGGTTGATTTGGCAACTTTTAGCGATTATGCCAACTTTGCGTGCGAGTAGCTCGGATTTTCGCGATGCACGAGCAAAATTTTGGTACGCTGCTCTTCTTGCTTGGACGGCATTTTGACAACTGAAGAGTGAATTCCAAAATCAAAATAGGAGCAACATTCTACACACACACACCTTCAAAATGAGGGGTGTTCAGGTTTTTTAAATGCAAAATTGAAAGAAATACGTCAAGTTGATATTGACCAAATTTTGACAGTATCGCCCTTTAGTTGCCCAAGCAACTCATTCGCGAAAATGCAACGGAATCAAATAGCGACACACACAAATATTCGGTAAAATTCGCCCGTTCAACCAATCATCTTCAAACTTTCAGGGAGTAAATTCCATATCCAAATGCACGAACTTTCACCCTAAAACTACTCATAGGGTCCTGTACAACATTTGAACCAACTTTTTGTTTGAGTGTCAATCAATTTTTTCTTCATATCTTCCTCCGATTTTATTTCCGCTTCCGAAGTACCTGCTTCATGATGGCCCAGTACTTTTCAATTGGACGCAGTTCCGGTGCGTTCGGGTGGTCGAGATGCTTCGGCACGAAATTGACCTCCTTAGTCTTGTAACACTCCAAAACCTCTTTCGAGAAATGACACGAGGCTAACTCCTACCAGAAAATCGTAGGAGCATCGTGAGACCTCAGAAGAGGAAGTAAACGGTTTTGGAGGCATTCCTTTAGGTACACCTGCCCATTGACCGTTCCAGTTGTCACGAATGGGGTGCTCCACATGAGCATATTGATTGCCACATTATATATTTGTTGGCAAACATTGACATCTTCTGCTTTCTAACGTCCTCAGGTACATCGAATTTATGATGAGCAGTGAAAAACTGGAGCCCCGGAAGTCTGCTTTTACATACGTCCCATCAACCATAACGAGGCAATGTGGTTTTGTCAACATCTGGGAGCTTCCGTACGCGTGTTTAACCTACCGTATTCTGCCGTTCATCGCGATTAGGCGCCTTTTGGACTTTAAACGGGTCCTTCACGTTTTTTCGCATCTTGCACGAAAGTTTTGGTTAGATTCAGTTTCTTCGCCACATCTCGAACTGACCTGTAGGGATTACTCTTGAAAACTTGAACTACCCGCTCGTGATCCTTAACACTATACGGATTTCCATTTTTGTCAGTTTTTTCTTTCCGATCGATGGTCAAACATTCGTGGTACCGATTTGAAACACGAGACACCGTGGAATGTACCTTTCCCAGCTTCCTGCTGACGATACGGATGAAAGATCCGGATTTGCACCGCTGCTGTTTTGCCGACTCTATCTTCGCAGCGATTGCACATCTGCTAGTGAAACTTACACAGCGTAAAC
Organism: Aedes japonicus; assembly: GCA_034211315.2. Classification (NCBI taxonomy): domain Eukaryota; kingdom Metazoa; phylum Arthropoda; class Insecta; order Diptera; family Culicidae; genus Aedes; species Aedes japonicus. The sequence goes on from JASCZW010005538.1 coordinate 85,206, forward strand.
AAATACACATTGAACTAAATATTTCAATTTCAATAGAAAATACCCAACGGGTAAAAAGTTACAGCCATTAAAAAGTGGTGCAATTTGATTCCGTACAACCTTTAGGCCTTTGGCATTGGAAAGTTTTCTCATGGTAAGTGACTGTTGACCGCATTCCTTAAGGGTTATTCCGATAGTGACTTGGTGAAGTGAGAAAAGTCATCTGCAGTGACTGAGTCACTGCAGGTGACTTTTCTCACTTCACCAAGTGACAAAAGTCACTTCTCGCTTTTGTTCGGGTTTTCGCAGCAAAGAGACGGCAGTATCCGATAATGTGCAGCAAACGATTGTACGAAGACCATTTCTAGACAAAATCGTCAAAAGGTCGAAAGTAACAATTGTAAACAATGACTTAAAACGTAAATTTCCTGGAAATGCTAGGTTGCTAACATCTATTTCGACTACCGATGGAAAGGTTATAACTCCCTGTATTTATTTCTGGTGCTATTTTGTTTGTGGGAGCAAGCAGATCCCAGAAAAATACGCTAGAAGTCATTGTTTACAAATGTTACGTTCGACCATTTGACTATTTTGTCTAGATTTAAGAAACCATGGCTTAACACTGGGTGCTGTTTGGACGGACGCTTCAACGCTTTTTGTTTGCAGTATTTCATCTGGTAGCTTTGCGAAAGCTTCGCACAAAAGCTTTGCCGTTGTGCCAACCAAGATGAGCCATGCTTCCATTTTTCGTTCCTTACGAAATCGTCAATCTACATCCCGCGTGAGACGAGATCTGCCGGGTTCTCAGTGTCAGATATGTCATTCCATTTGCCACCCTGGGTGTAGTGTATAGACACTCAAGTAAAAGACAGGACAACGTGCCGCCATGTTGTATCCAGAACGAACATTTCCCATATGATTTGACAGTTGTTTTGGATACATCAACTTTGCCAGACTCACGTTGTCCGGTCTATTACTTGAGTGTCTATAGTGTAGTGTTGTATCTCCGAACCGATATCGTCTAATTATACGACACGCTCTTATTTTTGCGTCTTGAACGCTTGAAATTTACATGCTTAGTTTTACGCTTAGTTTGTCAAGTTAGAATTTAAAATACATTTTATGTAACTGCACATACGGGAGTGAAGCATGGCCAATAGTGCAGAACATTTTACAAAAATACGAAAAAAAGGTATGTGACTGTGGAAACCGCAACGGAAGTGTGTTGGATTTCGGGAATCTCAGCCGAATTCACCGATCCTGGTATGATTTCAAGTACCCAGTCGACAAGTGAATTCTTCTACAAATCTCTGTTTACTTTAGTAAAACTCATGATGACTATATAATGACAACAAGGTGAGAGTTGCGCTAAATACTTTAAGAACTCTAGACAAAATCGCCAAAAGGTCGAAAGTAACAAATCTCAAACTTGAAAAATAATAGTCTAACTTCTGGAAACAACTGAACTAACTGAAACTAACTTGAAAACGGTTTAAATCAAATAAATCTATTTTATTTCCAACCACAAAATATCTGCTTGGTAGATTGCAGCATACCTATTTTAAATTTACAGCTCTTATATACACTCAGTAGCAAAAAATAAGCGAACAAAATTTTGTTAGCAAAAAACTCCATGTTCAACCTCCTGCAACTTTGTCAATTAACAATAGTTTTAAATGAAAATTTGACAACATTATACAATGTGATGAAAATTTCATGTTGATAAAATTTATAGATTTGAAGTTATCATAACATGTGTGAAAAAAGTCATTTTTGAACATATCAATTTCAAAAATCCGTATTTCTGTGAAAAATTTAGTAAGCATATTAAAAAGAAATCCATAGCAAGTTCCATAGCACAAAAGTACAGAAAATAATGTGAACAAAATTTGAACTGTTTCCATAAAGTGGTTTGGACTACAGTTGGCGTCAAAGTTGACGTACCAACATGAGCATTTCCCTTTTTTACCCGATGCTGACCTTGCTGAAATATCGGCGCAAAAAAAAAAAAAAGCCGAGGTGAATTTTATCAATAATACTGTACAACACTGTATACGTAGTTTTCACAAACCAATTCATACTGAATGCCATACTTTTAAAGTTCTTCGTGGGTTACACTAGTTATTTGGGATATTTCACGCGTAAAAAATCATGTGTATTAATAAGATAAATTCACCTCGGCTTTTTTTTTTGCACCGATATTTCAGCAAGGTCAGCATCGGGTGAAAAAGGGAAATGCTCATGTTGGTACGTCAAGTTTGACGCCAGCTGTAGTCCAAACCACTTTATGGAAACAGTTCAAATCTTGTTCACATTATTTTTTGTTTTTTTAAAGCTATGGAAATTTTTTTAATATGCTAACTAAATTTTTCACAGAAATACGGATTTTTGAAATTGCTATGTCCAAAAATGACTTTTTTCACATATTTTATGATAACTCCAAGTTCATGAAATTTATCAACATTTTGGTCACATTGGTTATTAAATTGTCAAATTTTCAATCAAACATATTAATAATTGACAAAGTTACAGGAGGTTGAACAAAGCGGTTTTTGGAAGCAAAATTTTGCTCGGCTTTTTTTTTTGCTACTGAGTGAAGATCATGAGTGAATTTCCATCTAACGTTTTTAAGTGCTGAAAAATTTAAGACCACGCGTAAATTTGCATTGAACATAATGGTGGTAAGTTTGTTTCATCCATGTCATAATTAGACAGATTTTGTTCGAACTGTGTGTTCTCTCGGATCACGGCCCCGTTCAACCCTGTTCTTAAGCGCATTCCATTAGGCAAGAAATCAAGGATAATCAATGCAATCCTGTAGGAAAATCCTTGGGAAAGTCGTTTCACGGTTTCCACTTGAATCACATTACAGAAAAAAAAACCTCCACTCAAAAACCGGAAGGAGTCCGCGCGGGGAAGAAAACTGAGCGGAAACGGTGGCAAAAAGTTCAAAACAGTGCACTTTGTTTTGCTGTTGCGCTTTGTGTCTGTTTTGGTGTCTGTACAGGTAGCAATCGAAGGAACCTTCGACAAATCGAGCCTGGGAATGGCAACAAATTGCAGTCTGCGATTTCCTTCGTTCCCCGGCCGGCTGCAAGTGGCTACAAGTCCACTTTGCTCGTTCTCCTTTTTCTACACTTACAACCTTCTCCCCCCCAACAGGGTTTAATCGTAAATTAGAATGTGGGAGCTTTGCATATACTTATCCCTCCCACCCCCGTCACCCCTCTGTTGTAAGCGAAACTACTTAGCAGTTGGATTCTCGTTCCTTTTTTTCGTCTTACTCGATTTCTTTTCAATCCGGACTTACGGACGGACCGGAACGAAGGAGCGTTCATGGTGGATTGGAAAAAGCGATTCAAAATACATAGATGTTCGTTTTTCTCGAGGGTGAATAATGGAACTGGATGGGTTTGGAGAGGTGATAGGTACGCGTAGAATTGAATGTAATGTAAGATGGTTACAATGTCTGTTGAATACTATTGAAAAAAAAAAAACAAGTTGAATGGTTTGTATGATTTGAATCGATGCAAGAGGGGAACTTATTTATTTCTGGAAGCCTGAATTTAAGATTCATGTTAAACAATTATACAATAGAATATGAGACCAGAAAATATTACTTTAAAGTAGGCTTCAGTGATGACATATTTAAATTTGAACTGGGCGATGTAATTTTTTTTCCATCTTTTCCTTTTCCATTGAAAATCTGTACGCCACTCTTAAATTCAAAGAATAAAACGACTACATTGTATAGTGATGGACGTAACATATACAATTTTTTTTATCACGTTACTTAAAAGCGTAACTAAACTTTGAAATTTAACGAAATGATGTAACATGCTACTGTCGATGGTTCAGGAGTCTAGCATAATTCAACTTGATTGCTGGAGTAATCTAGTATTCGCTGACTGCATGCCGCTAAAGTTTTGTTGACAACTGTCATTTCGCATGGACCAAAACTTATGCAACTTTCCGATTTCGCTTGCTCTTCAGTGTCTAATTGTTAATGACATCGTAGAAAAGTTTCATTATATAGTAAAACTCTTGTTACTCTTTATTTCAGTGACATCCAGGTAAGAGTTGTGCTATATACTTGAAGAACTGAAATTTATGTGATCTTTATATCTGTGACACCAAGTGCTAAAATGGCACGAGACAGCCTTGGAACACCCTTCAACTCGTCCATTAAGATCCAAAAGGAATTACAGCTGCCTGAGTCAGACCGGACAATCTGGCGACGTTCTGCGAAGAAGCTTCTGATATCGGTGAAAACCCAAAATAAAGAGCTCCCGATGGAAACACGGGGCTTTGCTTGATCTCACATATCCTGAAGTATGCAGAAATGGCGATCGGTACTGTTTAGTGATGAGTGGAAGTTCAACGTCATTGGAAGCGACTTGGATTCGCGATACTGCCAGAAGACTGTGAAGTATGGCGGAGGATAACTGTTTGTTCAAACAGATTTGGAGAAGTTGTTCAGCTTTTTCAGCTAGGAAGCTGAATAACTTTTCCAAATTTGTTTGAGGGATTACTTCAAGAGCAATCCGAATCATTCCATCCGGGACGTGGCAAAGAAGGTCAATTCTTCCGTCCAGTTTCGTACAACAGACAATGAAGCGGGCCAAAATTCATGTCTTCAAGATAAAGAAGGCGTCTAACCGAACTGATAAACAGAATAAGGTGGCTAGCGCTAGAAAGCTGTTCCGCTAGTGGTTGGTGCAGCGGAAATACATCGTGTGGACGATGAGACGCACATTAAGCGAACGCCAAGCAGATTTCCGGCCTGGAGTTTTTCGTCGGCAAGTCCTGCCTGGATGTCCCGGAGAAGTTCTGGAAGAAGAAGGTCGACAAATTTTCCAAGAAGTGTTTGGCGAGGCAGCTGATCTGTGGGTGCGGCAAATTCAGCAAGCCGTACAAACGACCGGGACCATCAATGGCCAAATATATAAAGAAAAATGCCTACAGAACCGTCTGCTGTCCTTCCTCCGGTTCCACGAAGATTCCGTTTTGTCTGGATCTGGTATCGTGTCATTACGCGAAACCGGTTTGGGAGTGGTACGAAGCCAATGATGTTGTTTTTGTGCCAAAGGATGCGAATCCGCTAAACTCGCCGGAACTTCGCCCAATAGAAAAATACAGAGCGATTATGGATCCGGAAGCTCCGTAAAACAGGGAAGCACTTTAAAAACAACAAGGGTTTAAAAAAAAATGGATGAAAGTGTGTAAGAAAGATGGTGAAACTGTAAGTCCAAAGTGCGAGCATTCATGCTAGAAGAGGAGCTTGAATAAGCCAACTTAACACGTACGTCCCCAACCCCTCTGAGACAGAACATTTAAAATTTAAAATCGATGATACTCCATCATTAGCCATCGGATTTTGTTGCAGTTTTTTGCAATAGATCACAAATATATCCTAGTTTATAAATCTGCACTGGTTATTCCGAAAATTTCCGTAGTTTCGGATTCCAAGGTGGGAGTACTGGGGTAAGTACCTGTCCAGGAATGGTGGACAAAACATTTTTAGTAGCGAAACATTGCATGCGGCATATCAAACTTCATGTTTTTGCAAAACTAGGTCATCAGAAGATAGTTTAAAGATTTTTGACCATACTGGCCACTAAAAGAGGCCCTGCAGGATCCGAGTTCCTCCGGAAAAGTGGTCATATTCAAATCGTTGCCAAAACCTGGCTTGCGACACATCAAACTTCAGGATTTTGCAAAACTAGGTCATGAGAAAACTTTTTGGGAGTTTCGGGCCATACTGGTTGCTTGGGAAAACCCTGCGGGTTTCGAATTCCTCCGGAAAAGTGGCCCTATTCAAATCTTTTCCAAAACCTGGTTTGCGACACATTAAACTTCATGATTTTGCAAAACTAGGTCATCAGAAGACATTTTGAAGATTTCTTACCATACTGGCCACTAACAGAGGCCCTGATGGATCCGAATTTCTCCGGAAAAGTGGCCATATTCAAATCATTTCCAAAACCTGGCTTGTGACACATCAAACTTCGTGATATTGCAAAACTTTATCTATGGATGTCATTTTTAGGATTCCTGGCTATATTGACCACTTAAGAAGCTCTTTCGAGATCCGGGATCTTCCGGGAAAAAGGTAACATTCAAATCGTTACCGAAACCTGGCTTGCGACATATCTGACTACATGATTTTGCAAAACTAGGTCTTGGGAGGACATTTTGAGGGTGTCTGACCACATTGGCTACTTAGGGCGGTCCTGCGGGATCCTAGTTCCTACGGAAAAGAGGCCATTTTCAAATCGCTGCCAAAACCTGGCTTGCGACACATCAAATTTCAGGATTTGGCAAAACTAGGTCATGAGAAGACGTTTTGAGAGTTTCTGACCATAATGGCCACTTGAAGAGGCCCTGCAGGATCCGAGCTCTTCCGGGAAACTGGTCATATTCAAATCTTTTCCAAAACCTGTCTTGCGACACATCAAACATTATGATTTTGCAAAAATAGGTTTGTAGAGGCCATTCTTAGGATTCCTGACCATACTGAACACTTAGGGAGGCCTTGCGGAGTTCTAATTCCTCCAGGAAAGAGGCCATATTAAAATCGTTGCCGAAACCTGGCTTGCGACACATCAAACTTCAAGATTTGGCAAAACTTAGTCTTCAGAGGACATTCTTAGGGTGTCTGACCATACTGGCTACTTGGAGTGGCCCTGCGGGATCCGAGTTCTTTCGGAAAAGTGTCCAAATTGAAACCTTTTCCAAAACCTGGCTTGTGACATATCAAATTTAATGATTTTGCAAAACTTTGTCTTGTGATCAATATGGATCAGATCCTTTTCCACCCGGGCTGAATCCGGATCCACGATGCTCGTATTATCAGATTTCGAGTCATTTAAAATTTTGCACAAAAATAATTCACACTATCGAACAATACAAAAGAAAAACGAAAATCCCGTAACGAAATTCATAAAAAGAGTACAAAGAGGACGGACATATTACAAAACTTTTTTCAATCGATCCTTTGTGCATAAGCAGTACGATAAAGTTTCCTGGAAAACGATCTGGTTAGATATATGGTAAGAAATTCAAAAAGAATGTCCTTCAAAGCCAAATTTTGCAAAATCATGAAGTTTGATACGTCGCAAGCCAGGTTTTGGCAACGATTTGAATATGGCCACTCCTCCGGAGGAACTCGGATCCTTCAGGGCCTCTTTTAGTGGCCAGTATGGTCAGAAATATTTAAAATGTCTTCTGATGGCCTACTTTTGCAAAATCATGAAGTTTGATATGCCGCATGCAATGTTTCGCTACTAAAAATGTTTTGTCCACCATTTTTGGACAGGTACTTACCCCAGTACTCCTACCTTGGAATCGAAACTACGGAAATTTTCGGGATAACCAGTGCGTTTATAAACTAGGATATATTGTGATCTATTGCAAAAACTGCAACAAAATCCGTGGCTAACGATGGAGTATCATTAATTTTAAATCTGAAATTTTCTGTCTCAGAGGGGTTGGGGACGTACGTGTTAACAAAAACATATCATAGCTTATATGTACAGTCACCGCCAAAATAAAGTGCCCACTTTTCTCATGAACACGCTTCATCTGAAAAACTCAGTATATCGTATTTATATATTTTTCTAAGCATGATAATATTATTATTTTAAAGATGCATGTGTATTTTTGCAATGGATAATACACATTTTTGCAAAATTAATTTTTGAACCATACGTAGTGTAAATTTGGTGTGTCATAATAAAGTGCCCAATTGAAAATATACTATGTGTACGTAATTTTTACATCCAAACGCCCCTCGTATTCAAGTTTTTTTTGACGTTTCCAAGTGTTTGTTGATCTTCTTACGGATTTCAGTTGTCGGTCAGAAAAAATCAGTGCGAGTTATCTAAATAACCATGGATAATACGGTGGCAAGCAAAGCTATTCCCTTGTAGATCCGAAAATGTGTTATTCGTGACATCGAGAAAGGTGAATCGCATCGCAAGATTGGTGAAAAGTATGGATACAGTAAAGTAGCGGTTACCAAACTTTTCGCAAAGTACAAAACGTATGGTTCAGTAGCTGATCGCCCAGGAAAGGGAAGGAAACGTAGGACAGATTTCCGAACAGATGCGAGAATCATTCGAGAAATTAAGAAAAATCCGAAGGTTACCCTCAGGGAGATCAAGGAAGTGATTCAACAACCGATCTCGGACAGTACTCTACGCAGAAGGATCGCTGAACACGGTATGAAGAGCAGGTTTTGTAAGAAGTTGCCTTTTATTAGCAAAGTCAACAAAGCGAAACGACTCAAATTTGTTCGGGAACATGCTGATGAACCTTTAGAATATTGGAAGACTATTTTGTGGACTGATGAGTCCAAATTCAAGTTGTTCAACAGCAAAAAACGAGCTCGTGTATGGCGTAGACCTGGAGAGGCACTTCATGATCGACATCTCCAGGGCACAGTTAAGCATGGTGGAGGGAACGTGATGGTGTGGGGGTGTTTTTCTTGGGCGGATGTTGGTGCTTTGGTAAAAATCGATGGAACTATGACAGCAGATTCCTACATCGACATATTTCGTGAGGATTTGGAGGTTTCGTTGGTTAAAACTGGGCTGGAAAACAAATTTGTGTTCCAGCAAGCTAATTACCCAAAACATACTGCGAAGAAGTCAAAGGCATTCTTCCGTTCCTGCTGTATTAAACGTATGGAATGGCCCCCACAGAGTCCAAATCTGAACCCAATAGAGAATCTGTGTGCCATCTTGGATTCACGAATTGATAAGACAGGAGTTACCAACAAACATAACTATTTTCAAGCTCTTGAGAACGCCTGGGAAGATCTTGAACCACAACACCTGAAGAATCTGGTGGAGAGTATGCCGAAACGTTTGCAAAAATTGTTGAAGGCCAGGGGAGGACACATCAACTACTGATCACTCAACAGACTGGATCTACAACTTGTTTTTTTTAAAGAAAATAAGAAGTGGGCACTTTATTTTGACATGCATAATTTCTACTTTACTTTGATCTTTCTTGAAGAAAAAAATTAATTTGCAGGATCAGTGTTTTTATGTACCAAACAAGAAAAGAACATAATAAATATGCCATCAAAACAACAAAACTTAGAATCTGTCACTTATTTTAAAGTTTGCTGCACAAAAAGGAGAAACTGGGGAAGGTGGGCACTTTTTTCTGGCGGTGACTGTATGTATTCATTCCCTGAAAGATTCAAACACATCCAATTCGGTGATCATTTTTGTCTGTTGCATTTTTTTCGAGTACAATCTTTAAAACCTCAACAGCCGTGCCAGAAATTATCACGAAGAAAGCAGAGCAACGCAGCTGAAGAGGACAACAACTACAGCGGGTTGATGGTTTTCGGCAACGGTTCTTAGAAGAAGAGAGGATTTTTGTCTCTGCTGGGTGTTGCCACACTAATTGGTATCCCTAGAAGTACACTTGTTGCCATTCGGTTGAGATAACATGAATATGACTTGCTAAGTCATAATTAAGTAACTATAACTAAATATAAACGTTGTGTGCCACTTGGGATACTATCCATGAGTTCGATTTCCGATCGAATTCCCGTTTATATATGTATTGTGTTGCATGTGCAGATGAGAGCCCCGAAAGCAGTCGATTGAAATAAAAATAAACGAAATAGTTGAGTCTTGATCAGAGATCGAAATTCTCACTCAGCTGGGTGAAAACCATGCTCTCTCTCTCTCAAGCAGGTTGTCGATAAGTAGCGAACCGTTCACATTTTCATCTCTATTGCATATGCGAAAAAATCTCTCTCAAAAATTTAACGAACATATTTTCTCATGTCACATGTTTCACTGAAAACATGCTTAGAGCTTATACGAGGAACAAAAACCGATAATAAGGCCAAGCCGGTACCGCCATGGACCATTCTTATAGAATTATAATGTCAGAATAAATCAAACATGAAGACGGGTGCATTTTCAGGTGTCAAAAAGTAAGTGAAAAAAAATTATCGGCATCTAGGATTCACTGAAAAAGAAACGATTTATCAGCTAGTCATGCTCTCCGAAAATTATAAATCGCCGTTGCTTTTCTCGCGAAAACTGCAGTGAGCGTAAAATAGTCTCTCGCTTCTCACATTCTCATCTGTTTCTCCAAGAGGGTAAAAAAGGACGTTTCTCTTCTCAAGTAGGCGGAAATTTCGGTCTCTGGTATTGATTTGCTTAGTGACGGAACCGGTGATACTAAAACCTTCAAAAGGATCCTGTATTCACAGCCATACGAGGACTTGGTCATGTGCAAAAAAATAGTGCGTCGATCAAGTGCAAAACTGAATGGGCAAACGACTTCGTCATCTATTAAAGAAGACCAAACGACTCAGCGGGGTCCTCCCTTAGCTCAGTCGGTAAAGTCGCGGCTACGAATCTACACCTTGCTGGAGGGGGCTGCGTTCGATTCCCGGTCTGGTCTAGGAATTTTTCGTTATGGAATATTTCTCGACTCCCTGGTTCCTGGCATCAAAAACTCTTAATTAATAACTGTGGAAGTGCATTTAGAACACTAAGTTGAGAGCATGCAATAGGCTTATAGCAAAAGCAATAACCTTGAAACGCTAAGAAAGAAGAAAGAAAGGACTCAGCGGAAAGGGAAAATTGAAAATGAGCTCACCATCTATTATGAACTTGCTATCAGAAGGAACTCGACAGCGGATATGAAGAGGAAACTAAGGAGTGTATCGAAAATAAGCTATCCACAAACTTTCTTTCAAATTATGTTGAAAACCGATATTTTATTCATACAAAAAATTGATCCTTTATTGTACGAGGTTAAATTTGAACATAATGAAGACCGGATAAAATTTAAGTTATTCCTTCATGAATTTTCGAACTTTGGATCGAATGCTCTTCATCAAGTTCCGGACAAGTGTTGCATCGCATTTTTTGGACGCTTGAGCCCAAATTTTTTTGAACTCCTGCATTTTCCCAGCTGCCTTACCAGTCTTCTTGAAGATCCTCTTCACGATTGCCCAGTATCGTTCGATGGGTCGAAGCTGGGGGCAATTTGATGGATTGATATTTTTCTCAACGAAATCTATACCCTTTTCCGCAAGCCAATTGAGAGTGGTTTTGGCATAGTGAGCCGACGCTAAATCCGGCTAAAACAGTGGAGGTGTACTATGCTTTTGATATAAAGGCAACAATCTCTTCTGGAGACACTCAGATCGATAGATTTCCGCATTTATAGTTCCGGTAGTGTAAAATATGGTTGACTTCAAACCACAGGAAAATATTGCTTGCCATACCAGTACCTTTCGACCGAATTTCTCCACTTGAATCGACTTGTCCGCATCGCTCACATCCTTTCCAACGACGGCAGTAAAGTATTGTGGACCTGGAAGGGTTTTTGAGTCTTCCTTTACATAGGTCTCATCGTCCATCAAAACGCATGCATCCGGACGCTGCAAAAGACGCGAATACAATTTCCGGGCCCTTGTTGCTGCTCGCTTCTTCTGTTCTGCACTTTGTTTCGAGATTTTCTGCTTCTTGTAGGTCTTCAGGTGGTTTCGCCTCTTGATACGCTGGATCATTCCGACACTCGTTCCTGCTTTTTTGGCCAAATCACGTATTGACATTGATTTGTTCTTCATGATTAGAGATGCCACTTTCTGCTCCAGTTTCGGGTTGGAAGAACCGGGTTTTCTGCCTCTTCCTGGTAGCTCATCCAAAGAATAGTGTTTCCCAAACCTATTAATGATGGTTTTAACACTCGCATGATGAATTCCAAACCGTTTCGCCAATTTTCGAATAGTAATACCCTTCTCACTAAGCCATGTGTCCAGAACCTTAATTTTCACTTCCTTTTCAATACGCGACATTTTGAAAACGCAAAATTTGAACCGCACAAACAAGTAAACAAAAGAAAGCTGACAGTCAAACGCACATCATGCAGTGTTCAGAGCATAAAAAACCATCACAAATACATGCGTACAACGCAAAAGTATGTGAATAGCTTATATTCGATACACTCCTCAATGGCAACATTGCACCACGGATGAGGAACCACAACAGGACGTTGTGCAACAGGAGTTCAGCAAATACTAACACAAACCAGCTATGAAAAAAGAAAGTTACGCAACCCTACTGCCTGTTTATCAAGATCTGAGTTGCGATAAACTGATTGAGCTGCTTTTTTTGTTTTTGGCGCATATACTCAAAATGCCAATGAAATCTTCAACGCTAGCATCTGGACGTTGTCTACAAAAACTATTCGCAGTGGCACGGAAGATGTTGAAATTGTGTTCAACATGTTCAAATTTCTCGGCCTGAATTTCAACGAGGGACTGAATGAGATTCTGCCATTCTTTTTGCGCAAAGGCCAACAGTGAGCGCGATTGCGATGAAGCGCGGTTGTTGGGAAACACGAAGAAGGCCAGGAGGAGCATAACGTTTGCATTGAAAAAAATTGAATTATCTTCGGATGGTGATAAAAATAAAGCTTAGACAGATAATTGCTTTTGATAAATTTAAGCATACTTGCAAAAAATATTCTACGCTCTTGCGGCTCTCCGGCAGTTAACCGGAACATTCATCATGGCAGACGGAAGCATGCGTGTAGGCATATTCTTTAGGTTCTTTCTTGGTTTTATTTGTCGATTCCTCCTCAGTTTTCACGTCAAATTTGTTTGAGTAGATTTTACCGCTTTACGCGTATCTGTCGAAGATAAGCAAAAGGTAGTTGCTGGAATTAAATGGAGATTACTAATTTTTTCTTCTAATTTATAGTTACAAGTATTCCACTAAACAGCTCAAACCCTCTAGGACCTCCTTCTTGCTGATTGTCAGCCATAGCAGCACCTTCTTGGGAAACTTGTTGTGTGAAATGAACTTCACCTCGGAGTTCACTTCCTTCATGAGAAAATAAAATACGAAGTGCCCTGCCAGTCGCTTGCCATCCAGGGTGAGATAGGTCTCGTCGTCCATCACCACCGCCACGTCCTGGTTCATCGGGAAAATCGAGTTTACCATCTTATCCAGCCGCTGCCGCTGCGTCATTGCCTGCAGCTCCGAAACCAGTGGACGCGACTTCCTCGTCCTGACATGTATGTTCATGTTCGCCAGGTACTTTTTCACTGTTTGGCCGGTTGAACCATCCTCCCGGCAAGCGCACGCAGCGATGTAGCCACTTTTCCTTCGCTCTTCCTCTTCAGCATCCTTTGGAGCTTCTTGCCACTCAGGGTTCTCAGCCGCCCGGCCAAGATGTTATAGATGCCGGACCGGGCGTATCCGGTGACCACAAAGTGCTGCAAGATGCCCGTTTTCAACGCGGCGGGATGCCGTTCTTTGAACGCGCACACGTCTGAACGGAGTTGCTTCACTGTTTTCGCCATCACGGATAGAGTTCGACTGATAGAGCTGTCAAATTTTGTCTGTTGGCTCATGGGTTACTATGATTGATGCTGCATGGGTAGTTTTGTCTGTGCGGGTGAAGGTAAACCCATGAAAAGTCGGCAATTTTTGTCCCTTAGTAGTAGGATGCAAGAAAAATGACCGACGGGCCTTTGAGGGCATCCGACAATCCTTCGCTCAGCAGGCACCCTCCAATGTTTGCAAACCCTCCTCTTATGTCCGCTTCGTAACCTTCGAACTGCAGTCACTTGTTCTGGAGTGCGTAATGTGATGTCGTCACCACGGGTCAAAAATCAGGAGAACCATTTTCATTTTGTAATTTACAGTTAGGTAAGTTTAGGTGTGCCTTTTTATCAATTTTACAGTCATATTTGTCCACTTACCCGGAACATTATCCATGAAAGGATTTGGTCTGCCACAGGAGATAAGAAATGTCTTCAATATGAATAGAAGGGACTGCTTAGTAATTGGGAATCCTTTGCGCTCAATATTCTTCAGCCAGGTTATGATTTTTCTTTCCTCATCCGGAAGAAGGATTGTTGAGGGTCCTTTGCTTTTTTATTCGCTCCATTCACCTCTAAAACACGGTAGCGGATCGTTGAATCCGGGATTTCGTAGAGTTTACAAGCACCGAACATAGTTTTTTTTCCCCATTTTTAATGATTTCGGTGCACTGGCGAACAGCAACTTCAGTATAGAAATGAGGCAAATAAAATAGAATCTTACCTTTAAAGTCAAAACATATAATAATCAACGTTTCTGGACCTCATGTTCTAAAACAGCATACTAAAAAGGAAAGGTTAAAAGTTGTATTGTGCACAGGAAATAATCCACCCATAGTTATTGGCAAAAATCCATGAAAATTTTTACATGATATTTATTTATTCACACACAAACAAAACCTTCTGAGAAAATAACATGAAGTTCATGTAGCAAATGAAAAGTATGTGTGGCCTGTTTGAAAACATAAAAGGGTGAACCAATAGATATCATTTGTTGATTACATTGCGAAAATTCATGCGAAGGACACTTACAGGTTAACTAGAAGTAAATTGGTTCGTCCCTTGGAAATCGAAAATCATTGACAGTTGTTTGTTTAACCATCTATAGAGAACAAAAGTGTGATCAAAGTTGAACGTAATCGAGTTCAGAAATAACGTCAAATAGAACTCGAAAGAAGAAAAAATATTGTGCTCAAACACCTCGAAAAACCGGAACCTGGTCCGGTTCCTAGCTGGAATCAAAGGAAAAGAATCAGCGGACCTAGCAAAAAAAACAGGTCAGCTGCGCAGGAACCATTCGTCACATCCTCGACGATGACATTCCAAGTTCAAAGAATGCCTGAATAAGCGTGTATTACCGTTCATCCGCAAGCATAGAGGCAAAGTCATCTTTGGTCTGATTTGGTCAGCAGCCACTACTCCAAGGGTGGTTCTGGAGTGGTATACTGCCAACAAGATCGATTTTGTCCCCGAGCCTGCTGAATCTCCCGAGCGCCCGGAATTTCGACCAATCTAAGAATACTGGGCAATTTCGAAGTAGCGACTTTAAGGGGAAGCGACGAGAGCAGTCAGAGAGGACGAAGTTCCAGGATTCCGTTCGAACCAGAGAAATGTAACCATTTAATGCTTGTAACTTTGAAGTTTTTTGTGCAATAAAACAGGTGCCCGGTTGTAGAACGGTTGTTTCAACGTAATGAGTTTGTTCAATCTCGATCCACAACACTGCCTGCAATGCGTGGTTCCATTACCATTGCCTTCGCTTGTGCTAAGCTTGTTCGGTGGAGAGAGCTTGGTGAAACCGTCTGCCATTGATCGTTGCGTGCTCACACCGTAGATCGATCATGCGTCCTGCTGTAGTGCGTCATGAACAGTAGTGCCGTATGTCCACATGTTTCGTCCAAGGATTCTACGAACCATTCCCTGGCGATACTAATAGCAGATTGACGACGCACAATATGTACATATCTTCTGCTCTTCGAATATAGGTTGCTGCAAATTATTTAGTCGCATCGCTTCTTGGATGGTCCTCGATTGCGCCATATATTCAGTTTCGAAAGACGCTAGCGCCACCGTCGGTTGCCTTTTTACGATCCAGGAAATAGCTCCTCATTGTTGTTGATTTTCTTGTATCGGGGTCTCCTCCCCAATCTGCATCGGTATAGCCGACCACATGTGGAGTTTCGTCTTCTATATACCAGAAGGTTGGCTGGCGTCTTTTCGAGGTACCCTTAGATTCGTTTGACCGCATTCCAGTGTCTGTGTCACGGATTTCTGCAATACTGGCTGACTGCGATTACAGCGAAGGAAATATCTAGTCGAGTTGCCTGGGCCAAAAAAGCAAGCTTCACACCGCTTTTTTTAGGGAGCCTTGGTCATTTAATCCTGTTCCTCTGTCCGACGTCGACACATAGACTTGTCCAATCGCTCGCTTGGCTCAAATGGGGTAGATACAGGATGGTAATTCTTCATCTGTACTTTTCTGAACAGCTCCTAGATATATTTCTTCAGATCCAACGTTAGTTCCCGCCGTTCCATGTTACGCGAGATCTGGAAGGCCAAAACAGAACATTTGATGTCCCCATCAGAAATCGGCTGCATAAGTACTTTTTCAATTTCTTCTTCATCTTCCGACAGCTGTTTGTACCAGACCTTGCTGGACTGCTTCAGACCGTACAGCGCCTTGCGTAGTCTGCAAACCTTGGCTTGTTCACTTGTGAACAACTTCTGGCAGAAACGCCATGACCGCATCCATTTGATCGATCTGCAAATCGTACTTGACTGCAAGCGCCATCAAAAATTGAATCGTCTTATAGACCCACTTGTTGCGGCTCGCCTGATGCCCTCCGGCAAATCGGCCATCTCCAGGTTTCATTTCTGCTCGAGTGCCTCTATTCCTCGCGCATCGTCTTCCCGGTCTGGTCTGCGAAGAACCTCGCTGTACAAGATCGGTTCATCCAGCGAACTGCCGTCGTCGTGCTCGCCGCATTCCGAAAGTGTTTTGGCCAGTAATTGAACTATAATAAATGTATTCTGGAATACTGCCTGGAGAACGGCGCTGCGCCTGAACTCTTTCTCTTTAGCAATTGTAGATAGACCAATTTGCGGTGGAAGCGCAGTTTCGTCAACGGCATCATCCAAGTCCGCACTATCAACACTGATGTCTTGGTCTGGTTCCTCTGGCTCCATTGCTTCTACTTCAAAATCATGATCTCCAGAAACTCGACCGGTTCGCTTGGTATGACCTCCAGCCCAGCGTTGCACCCTTCGTCAATGATGATTATGTCACGGCTGATAATGACGTCACTCGTATCTGTCTGAATCCCTTGGTGTCTTCAGCATATCCAAGAAATATGCACCTTTTCGATTTTGGATCCAGCTTTTTCCGGCAAGCGTTGCCTAGGTCCGTGCACCATTGCTGCAAGAACCAAATATTTTCAGATGTCCAATGAATGGCTTCCTGCCCGTCCACGCTTCTTCAGGTGTCGTCCCGTCCAACGCCCTTGTTGGACTACGGTTGATTGACGTAGATGGCGGTGACTCACCGCCTCGGTCCATTGATTCTTTCCGTAGCGACATCAGCAGAGAAAATAAAAAAGGCGCATTATGGCTGGCAATCGTGCCTACTTTAAACTCCGAATAACGCTAAGATCGAACAAAGTTCACCGAACCACAAAGTTGACCATCTACAAGACATTAATTAGACCGGTAGTTGCTGGGAGAACCTCCCATCGTACACATCGCAAAAATCGGTCGACTGCGATTGGCTGGGCATGTCGTAAGAATGTCGGACGACAGCGCTGGTGGTTCACGAAAACGAACCAAAAGGTACAAGAAGAAGAGGCGCACAACGAGCAAGGTGGATCGATCAAGTAGAAGGCGACCTGCGGACCCTCCGCAGACAGCGAGGCTGATGAGTGACAGCCATGGACCAAATAGAATGGAAACAACTTCTGTGTACAGCAGAGGCCACGCCGGCCTTAGTCTGATTGGTAAGGTAAGTAAGCTTGGCATCGTTCAGAAACTTCTTACCTTTTCCATTATCGTTCGATTTATGCGTTCGTCAGTTCCGTTCTGCCACATGAAACCATACGGACTCGCTTTTTATGGTTTTCATTAACGTATTCTCGTCCATTATCGCTCCGCAGTATCTCTCAACCATTTGCCGGCGTCTGTCGCTCAGCCATGCTCTTGAACTCTTCGTAAGCTTCTTTTACTTGATCCTTGGACTCCAACGTGTAGATAAAAAGCTTCCTTGATGCGCCTATCCGGATCGATGCCACTTCGAGACGGTCCACACAAGTCCGCAGCGCACAAGCTCCTGTAACTCCATCGAGTCACTTGTATTTGCTGGTAGGAAACGAATCTCGTGCATGCTTCCCGCTGAATACATGCCAACGCATAGTCACTTCATCCACCTTCTTCAACTGCATGTTGATATGGCCAAATCGCCTATGCCACTTCTCACATCCGTTGTGGTAAAAGTCATGTTGAATCCCTTCGAAAAATCTTGCTGACAGATAATGAATTCGCCGCTAGGTCAGGAACCTCCAGAACATTTTGAACTTCGACAGGCCCCTCGACGCACTCCAGATTCATAGAATCTCTGGAACTCACCGCCATGTTGCTACTATTTACTGTCCCAATATGATACGATACTTCCTGCTTCAATGTGAATTCCGCTCCGCTTCTGGCCATATGTGTAATGGCACCAGAATCGAAATACCAATCCTCGTCGTCAACGTTGTCGCCCATTGCAAATACTGCACACATCTTCGATCCGTTTTGCTGGTCTTCTAGACAGTTGGCTGCATAATGGCCCTGCTTCTTACAGTTATAGCAGGAACCATTCTTCGGGTTGCGTAGATGTTGATCCCCTTAGAATGCACCTTCTTCGCTGCTACGCTTCGATCCCATCTTGACCTTCACGTCCTGCAAGATCTTTGATTTAACGGCATCAGCATGGAACGCCTGTCCTGACGCCTCCAATCCCTTCACCATGGAAGCGTAGAATTTTGGTAGTCCCATCAGGAGAATCGACGCTAACTTGTGGCCTCTCGTCGTCATTACCGCATCAACATAGGCTTCCGTAGAGTCAAAAAATTGTCCAGGCGGAACGACGTCCAGTTGCTGCAACAATCCAATCCTCAGATAAAATCTCGTCGTCTTGGGGGCCGCGACCTGTCAGTTTGTCCCCAAGCGTCCTTGGGCATTTTTGGCATCCATTACCAAGCTAGCTACGTATTGTTCTAGCCCTTTTAGTTTTGCCATCGTCAAGGAGGCACCACACGGTCAAACTCCAGCACGCTTCCGTGGATTCCGGCTTGAGTAGTCATATTCGCTTCAATTAACTT
Source organism: Aedes japonicus (assembly GCA_034211315.2). Taxonomy (NCBI): domain Eukaryota; kingdom Metazoa; phylum Arthropoda; class Insecta; order Diptera; family Culicidae; genus Aedes; species Aedes japonicus. Next base: position 103,911 of record JASCZW010005538.1, read on the forward strand.
TCTCTTCAGAACTGCACACAGTTATGGCCAAAGCTCTTGGCCCAGAACCTTTTGTAATAAAACAGGTCTTGATTGTAGAAAGGTTGACAACGTATTGAGTTTATTCAAATCTAATTTATCCAAGCCTACTGATCATGGATCATTTCAATAGAAGTACTGTAATGCACCCATTAGTGGTCTTTATAAACTGATTGAATCACGAATTACAACCGTAAGATATTATCATTGCTTTTGTATAAGTGTAAAATGTATTAACTTTTTTAAATTTGAGGCTTGTGAGAACCGACAAGCAATTGCTAAAAATCTTAAAAATCTTGGTTTAGCTAAAAAAACTGTAATTTCTAAATAAATCTGTATGCAATCTGTATGCAAAAAAAGGAAAAAAATCACTCTCAATCTTGATAAATCAGTGCTTTTGGCAACCCTGGTCATACGGCAGTCGGCACCACTGGGAGGTAGAGATCTAGGACAGGACCTTCCAGCTCAGAGAGAGATGACCTCTTATAAATGTATGATTGCTATGATACGGGGGTCACTCCATTGTTGCCAGATATGTTTACACAGTAATCCCATTGAAAATAATTTAATTAAAAATATAATCAAAATCCGTCGATATTCTTTTAATACTTGGTAATATTCAATAAAGTAAACGTTTAATAATTGTCAATATTTTAAATGGAGAGGTTCGTGAATTTGAGGCTCTACGAATACAAAACTGCCTTACAAGGAAGAATTTGAAAATTGAGACCCGGATGTGAAACGTCACTGCGACCACAATTTATCGCTTTGCACTTCATTTCCTGGGCTGATTTAAAATAAACCACTGCGAAAGTGAACTTTTATTTCCGCATATGTTCAGTTGTCACGTAACGTAACTCAACGGAGGCGGTAGAAGCGGTTGTCACAGCGACCAATAAAAAACGGCATTTTTTGACGCGCTTTACTGCCTTGTTTTTGCACTAACAGCTGGCAGGTCCTGTCCTAGGTAGAGATAGGAGTTACTATGGAACACAATAGGATCTATTTATACTTGTCCGCATTTTCCAGTCATTTACCAACGATTACCAGCTTCATTGAATAACTATTATGATAACTTGGCTATTTCGCTATAACTGGATTACGAGGGGAGGTTTTACGCGTTCTGTTTACCAAGCCTATCTTTTTCTGAGTATAAATAAAGATAAATAATGGCATTTGATGAGCAAGCAATACGAGTCAATTGCAGATTTACCAGCTATATGAAGAAAATGCATTCTGGCTGCCTCATTTATGGTAAAACTTTACGCCCATCAGTTCACAAAACTAAACTTGTGCCTCATTTGGTGCACCTGTTATTTTGATTGCTTATAAATATAACCTTGCCTAAATCCAAAAGTACTTTGATACAAGAGATTAAACAACAGAGATATCACTTCGAGACCACTCATAGATGTCTAATCAAAATTAGGAACTCTAATTTGACCTTTACGGAACTTCCAAACCCATGTGCTACAGCTTCTCACAACTTACTAGTCATTCCTCATCAGCGCACACAACTCGAGGAAAACTTTAAATCACCATCATAATCATTACAACCTTTCAGTTTTCGCACAATTGATGAACTTTTACCTTTTTAGCAGAGCTCATCTACAGCGCAACTAGTAATTCGCAAACTTTCCCCCGGTACCGAGCATCCCAGGCCAACGCTGGTTGCACACAACCCAGAAACGATTACTGAAAAAAAGGCTAAATCGTTTTTCTATGAACGCAACAAGAAAGGTGAGCAAAGTTGTGCTCCCATTGGCACTGCATTCAACGTTTGCCATTCACAACGAGCATAGAGAAAGAGAGAGAAAAAATAACCTACTTCAAAATAGTAAGCTTGAAAGTTTCCTCAGATTCGATCAAGAAGGCAGCTTCCCCCAACAAAGAGGAATGTAATTTGCTCTTTTCGTGTCCTCGTAGCTGAGTAATGCATAAAGACTGACGCACCAGACAAAGAGACAAGTTAATTTCAGACCCTTGAGACTGTCGGCCAAAAACCGCGCTGCCAAAAGAGGAGAGGAAAAAAGGGGATTGAATAGTGAATCATCCGGTTGAAGGAAAATTCTTCGTTGCAATCTAATTTGTTATTCAAATTGCACTGAATACTGTGCTTGGTTGTGCACTTGTAGTGCGCGCGCCAAGTTTATGAATGCACAAAAAAAAGGATGAAACAAAGTTGGCTATGCAAAGGAAAAATCAACGATTGAAGTGCCATCTGGGAAGTACTAGGCGGTTGTACGAGAATGGAACTCATTCTCTTTTATTTTACTTTCTCTTCATCGAATAACTCTGGAGAGGATGAACTGCGTGTCTCGTGTAGAGGAATTTTCTCACCCAAAACCTGAAAGAGCACGCAGCCTCCACAGCTGATCCTCAGCCTTTGTCGGCCGACGGCGCTGGGAGGCTGGATATGTGCAGATAACGGAACGGAACAGGAACCAGAAAGGAAAATGGTCGGAAAAAGGCAAACGAAGCAAGCTGTGGTCGGTCGCATGTTCCACATCAAACATTCCGATGCAACATACGACAACAGTTGGTGGGGAGAAATGTAATCGCGAAAATACAGGCGACCAGGGATGTCGGATGGATTTTCTTTTAAACGTAGGAGTGCGGTTCGGTTTTTAGATATCTGGTGTCATTTAAAATTTTTGAAAAGGTTCGTTGAGAATGGTTTTTGAAAGCTAATAATTCACGTTTGATAAATTACATTAAACAAATTTGAAAATCTGTTGCATTAAAATTTGAATTACGTGCTGTTAGTAAAAGTAGTTTATTTTTTATTTAGAATTGACTTACGTTTGCTCTCATACCAATCTCTCATACAAAGGGTCCACAAAAACTCGGCAGAAAATGGTTCAAATTTTTTTTCTTCCTATTTCAGTATGTTTCGTTTCATGTTTAGAACTGCAGTAGCAACACTCACTAGCGGCCACATAAGTTTGCTTTGTCACCGATGTCTGAATTTACAACGGAGGCTCTGAGGACCATATGTATGGGACGAAATCGAAATGATTTCAATGCTGGACATTATTTTTTATTTAGTTATTTTTTTTCTGTCGGCCTGACATGGTGACAATCACCGACGCCAGGGAGACGACTCCACCACCGAATAATGAATAAATAAAGGAGGTAGAATATTATTTCATAAACAAGTAAACATGAGCCGAATTTACAGTTGTGAGGACGCGGGGCCATCAACTCGAGAGTTGATGTATGACCCTTAGTAGAACTATGTTTATGAACACCTATGTCTATCAATAAGAGGAAAAATTGTCTCCTTAAAATGTGGGGACCCGAAACCGTGCACCCGCCTTCCATCCGGTATTCGCCATTCTTCAGTTGTTCAATGTGCAACCTAAAACTAACCATGTCTAATGCATTCGTGAAATATTCAAACTTCATCTTTGTTAGTTTCTTACTCGTTTTTTTTAAAGCTGATCTTGACAGTATGACCAATATGCTACATTGAGCGAACAAATCGAGAGAAAAACATATGAGAGCGAACAAATTGAGAGGTATCCATACAATGAAGAAATTATCCGTACGAATTTCATACGATCGGAACTATGAACCTCAAAGCAAGGGTCCAAGATTCATTCCATACGAAATCGTACACTAAGGCAAACAAACGTAAGGATTTCATAAGGTTCAACTTATGAACGATGCTTTGAAATTTAATAACGCTGACTTATGAATGGATTCTGTTTCACTCGTCGTTGTTGTTTGTACACCTTTCAACAAGTGCTGATATACATTAGTGGGAAAGCCCTGGACCACGAACCTCAACAAAATCGAAATGATTTCAGGTTCGAATCCAGGTTGCTCCAAACTTTTTTGTTCAACATCATTATATATCTTATCGCACATTTATGCAATTCATGCTGATTTCTTATGACAAATAATCATAATTCAATCTTATTAATATCGAAAGTAAACTCCGCTTTCAATTGACATAACATGTCAAGTGTGTATAGTCTCATGGGATTGTGGCTTGTCTCTGGATCCCGAGGTTCATAGTTCGAATCCCGATTGCAACTTTTACTTCTGTTAAAAAAAATTTCATACGATCGTCCTATGAAATTCTTTCCATTAGAGAATCGTATGAAATATGCAATAATATCTTCTGGTAAATTTCCATACGGTATTCCTTACACTGAGCAAACAAATTGAGAGAAATTCAGAGTTATATCGTATGGAAATTTGCCAGACGACATTATTGCAAATTTCCATACGATTCTCTAATGGAAAGAAGTTCTTAGGACGATCGTATGAAAATTTTCCTCACAGAAAAAAAAGTTGCAATTGCGATTCGAACCATGAACCTCGAGATCTAGAGACGAGACACATTCACTCGAGACTATACATGCTTGATAAGTGATGTCTTTTGAAAGTGTATAAGAGCCATGTTCTTCTCAACCAATGCAACAATAATCATTTCATACGATTTCGTATAGAATGAGTCGTGGACCCTTGCATTATGGTTCATAATTCCGATCGTATGAAAATCGTACGAATAATTACCTGAGTGTAGTTACAGGTATTCCTCTAAAAAGCTTACACTCTCCAAGATTCAACAATAGCTTTTTTCCAACTCTTTGTGGTCGGAAAAAAAAACTTGGAAACTTTTCACTTGGATAACTGTCAACTTCCAGAATTATTTAGTACTCCGTCCGCTTCTTTATAACTTTTACGTCAAAGATATTGGCAATTGTTCAGCAGAATAACGCACGCTAAAACAGTTTGCTGACGATAGTGTTGTTTTTTCGATCAATGCCTAAGTCTATAGTACAGAGTGTTTGCAAAATGGAGGATTCCGTTATACAAGGTCCGTTGATTTAGCGTTAGTCGATTATCCCAAAACCACGGTACAATGGATGCAAGAAAATGAAGTAGATTTTGTTGAGAAAGGCATCAATCCACCCAAGTGACCACAGCTTCATCCAGTTGAGAGCTACTGAACTATAGTCAAGCACAACTTCAAGGATAGTGGTTAGGAGTGCAAGACCATGGAAGAGTTCAAATAGAATTGTTCTGCAGCTTAAAAAAAATGCGACGAAACTGTTGTCCAAATTCTCATTTCAAATGCAAAATCAGAAAATTTTTAGAAATAAAGCTGCTTTCATTAATTTTTTTTAAAGACTTTAATCAAATGAAGCAGTGATTTTAATTTGTTGTTGTTTTTTATATATTTCATAGTATGAGATTTTTGTTGTTGCCAATTCGTTTTAATTACAGTCCTGCCAGTTTGTTTTACAAACAGACCTCATTTGAAGCAAAAATGCCAAGAAAGGATCAACTTTAAAGGGTGTCCACGATGAAATTGCCACACTATGAAATTGCTCTAACTTTTTAACCGTTGGGTAGAATTTAATGAAAATTTGGGTGGATTTAGTTCATAGTGCATTATTAACATCACAGTTTTGACGCAACAAGTAGTTAGGTAACAACCAGAAATCTGCGTCTGATGATGGCTGAAGAGAAGTAAGCCGAAACGCGTTACGCACAAAAAGCTGTTTTATTGTTCCACTTCACCGATAAAAACCAACGAAAAACAAAAACTACAGTCTATTAAGACGACAACTTACTAGGATTCCATTCTACTTAGACTACAGTCCATCCAGGCTACTTAGACTACAGTATACCTAGACAGGAGTATACTAAGAGTAGAGTGACTACATTGACTACATGCTACTCAAACTACAGTCGACTTAGACAACAGTCTACTTAGACTACAATCCATTTAGACGACAATCTACTTAGACTATAGACTACTCAGACAAGAATCTATGTAGACTACAGTCTACTAAGACTTCAGTCGTCATAGACTTCAGTCTACTTCGAAATCAATCTGTTTTGTTAACAGCCTACAGTTAGACTACACCTGACTTGTCGTTCAGTCTTCCGGAATGATAATTTAAAAGTTAATGTTTGATTTTCTGTACTGTAGTCTTGTGTTACTATAGGATGACTTCTTAGTCATGACAAAATCAAAATACTGTTATTTCATCCTGTTCACCGTTCCCTAGAAGCACACTTGTTGCCATTCGGTTGAGATTACATAAATATGACTTACCAAGTCATAATCAAGTCTATCAACTAATTATGGCCGTAGTGTGCTACTTGGGTTTCGGTCCGTTTTGGTCCTTATCGAGTGACAGTGATTTTACAGCACCTTTGAATCTCTGAGAAGCTGAACCGAACCAAAACGTTGCATAAGATGAAATAACCGTATTTCAAATTTATCATGAGTACACTAAACCATCCTTCCGTTATCTAATTAATTGACAGGCTTACACTACAATCTACATAGTCGATCGTCTACTAAGATTCTATTTTAGCTGCAGTCTAGACAGATTGAAATTTATTTAACCTCAAGTTTACGTCGATTGCACTCTGTTTTAACTAAAGTTTACATTGAGTACAATCTGCAAGCTAGAATTTGCGTTTTCTTCGAACACAGAAAAGGCGTCACGTGATTCAACTTGTTTTTGTTTACCTAAAATTCAATCTGTTTAACATATTCAATCTTCAGAAACTCCGTCCAACTTTAAGGCTCCGCCGACGACGTTGATATCGTAGGACCCAACTTTGAGAAGATGGCGGGAACGGGCATCAGACTCAAGTTTGAAGCTAGTAGAATTGAGCTTGACAATAATGCGTTAGAGATAAAATACATGAAGGGAAGAGGCTCATGAGTCCCACCACGAGTTCCGCTCGACGGCGATGGAATCGAAGCGATAGATGTGTATCGTACCTGGGTTCTTTGGTGACCGACGATAACGACACCAGCAGATAGATACAAAGGTGCAGCATGACTGTGTGAATTGTGCCTACATTGGATTCCGAAGGACGCTATGATCGAACAAAGCTTGCCGAACTACAAAGTTGACCATCTACAAGATATTGTTTAGAACGCGTGTCTTCTACGGCCACGAATCATGGACAATGCTCGTGTAGGACCAACCTAGTGTCTTGAACGCAAGATGTTGCGTTGGGTCTACGGTGGAGTGCAGATGAAAGACGAAACGTGGAGAAGGCGAATGAACCTCGCATTGTTCACACCGCTAAAATCGGTCGACTACGGTGGGCTGGGCATGTCGTAAGAATGTCGGACGACAAACTTGTTAGAGTGATTCTCGGTAACGAACCGAGTGGCACAAAAAGAAGAGATGCGCAACGAGCAAGGTGGGTCCATCAAGTAAAAGGCGACTTGCGGACCCTTCGAAGACTGCGAAGCCGACAAAATGCGGCCATAGATCGACAACCCCGGCCTTGGCTTAGCAAAACATATCAGACAGTAATTTCCAAGTAAAAGTGCGCACAATCAGCAGAGAACTGCTTTCTTATATTTTATGTTTGATGCGTTTAATCGATTTAGCTTCCTAGAGCCGATATACCATTCATTGTGATTGAACCAGGATAACTTAATTCTAGATTCACGAGTTGTAGATTATCTATGGTTATCTAAAGGTTAGAATATGTAACATTTTTGAAAAGAATGACGACAGGAACCGGTTTTATTTCTTCTCTCATAATTTTCAAATTTTGCATCAATTTTGCCTGTTTTCAAGTGTCAACAATTTCGAAAAGCAAGAATAACTGAAGAAACATCATAATTGATATGTTCAAAACTGATAGTATTAATTTTTAGAACATTTCTCACACAATGTAAATACCATCGAATTGTAGAACTTAGTGAGACCATTCCAGATAGGTTTCGAAACATAACTTAAATTAGGATGAACATAATTTCTTTTTTCAACTACTTCATTTTTGTTGTCAATTCTCTCTACCAAAATAATAACACCGACCATATTCGCCCACGACAACAACACCGTTCAATTTGTTATTTTGGAGTATTGGAGAATCTACAAGAAACCGTCGTGAGAGTTAGAGATGCATTTTGTGGCCTTTAAACGATAGGGAACGATTTCAGTTAGCTAAATATCTTTCGTATCTCTTCTATTATCTGTGATATTGGTTGCAGAGTAGTTCGACAATGGAAATATGTAATCATGCAAAATGTCCCAAGTAACAATTTTAGTTGAATTCCAGCCGTGTAGCACTGGCGTTGTTGATAAAACTACTTTCAAAACGGTTAGTCTACCAAAACCTACTCTATGCTTCTGAAATTTTTAAAAAATGGCCCACTCTATAAAGCGTTGTGAAGATTTCGAAAACGTTCTACTGAAAGATGTTATGACCACTTAATAACCTTCATAAAACCTATTGGCTGTCATAAAAACCAGCATACGGTCAAATGACCACAGCTGTCAAACTTCACTGTGATACCGTGGTTGGTTTTTGTTGTTCTGTTTTGTACGATTCTCTGCTCTTCTGATTCATTCAACAGTAATATATTAATATCTTAAAAAAAGTTCTAGTGTTGCGGGAAATTTTATTTGACAGCAGAGTATCCAAAAACTATTTAACTTTATGTTGAATATTACCATAATAAGAGACGAAAATCAATGCACCTCGGAAATTATGCGAGTTAACAGTAACAAAAACCAACTTAAAACAAATATATTTCGATTAGCATTACCTGAAAATTAATGCAATCCAATAAGACTATCTGAAAGAATTCCGAAATTGGTCTCCTATCTGCAGTTCATTTGCATTACGTATAAAACTTTTGCATTTATTTTTCCACATTTCAAATATTTCGTATATTTCAATATGGGGTTGGAAATAATCACGTTTTTCCCAAAAATCCAATGTATCTTCGCAATGACTACTATAGAACTATTTGGTCATGTTCTTTGCCGTTTTAAAAATCAAATAGATCTCCCGCAATGCCAATTCACCGTTTAATGCTTTTACTGGTGGCCAAATAGTTCTAAAATGCCTTTTCAGCTGACCATAATAAGATTATATAAATGAATCCTAAAACGGCAATTCAAAACAGCATTTTACGAGCTCATAAAGTCGAAATAGAACCTTTGATAGGAGTAAAATAAATTTGAAAAAACAAGGTTTTAAGACCGCTGTAAAACAGCAGTGTAGATTCTATTAAACCTGACTTCAATATGAAAGCTGTTGGTACATCTTGGTGCCATAATAAAACCAAATTGATTTCCAGTGGTTTTCATAAAACTTTAATAAAACTTAATAAAGCTGGATGGTTTTGGCAATGTGGTACGCAAGATACAATTCCAGGTATCTTAAGAAATATATAAACCAGCGTATTTTAACATCAAACGAATTCAAAAGTTGTTTGAAGATAATCAAAGAGACATTTAAAAAAAAATACAAGCTGCAGCTCCATTGCGTTGTTTGAAATGATGAAACAGAACTACTCTACTAAATGTTAGCTTCTTTGTTTGTTCAATGCAATATTCTTTGAACTAATACATTTTTTAAGAAAAGGCTTAACATTTATTAATTTTTCAATAGTTTGTGGCCAGAAATCAATAATATCAATCGATGCGCAGAAATATTTCAGATCAATTGGTGCAAAAATTTTGACAATCTTGGGAGAAAAGCCTGAGGTATTAAATTTCAAAACCTGACCACTTTTCGTGACGGTTGCAATCCGATATTTTTAAAAATCGTACCTCAGTATGGAAAACAAAGACGTAGTCCTGCGACGAAAAACAATCAAACTTCATCAAAAAGTCGAATTTGGTGATACCATTCCAACTGTAGAAAATATGTTCAAGCATTTGTCAAGAACTACTTCGCTTTCGTTGTAATTGTTTGTAAACTCTAGATAGCTTTGAGCAAATCAACCAGAGCTGGTTGGAATACTAAAAGGAATGGTGAGATAAACACAAATTATTTTCTTATACCCTGAAGGTTCTGACGTTTAAGGTGCCGGCAACACTGCCCTCCCTGTAGGTAGTAATAGTAAATACCTAGAGCTCTCCTGATTTTCTTCTTTTTGTTCATTATATTGCCTGCAGAATAGTTCAACTATGGATGACAATAGTTCTAAATAATTTCCTTTAAGTCTTAAATAATTAGGCAACCATTAGAACTATAATTTAAAAAAAAAACGGTTGTGGTGTGTTTCAAATATTTTCTCCACATTTTAATGACAATTTGACAGTATAGTTTTGTGCAATTCTAAAAATGAATACGATTAGATAAAACGTATAAACAGGTAAAACATGTGGACGAAACAACACTGATGTTAAGAATGTTTCCACCTCATTCTCATGGTTCGGCTCATTCGCAACGTTGCCACATGATTTTTTTTTTTTGGCACAGTTCTGGTATTGTTTTTTTCAGATTGATCTTTTAAATGATTCCAAGCGATGTATTAGTTTGAAAAAAAAAAAAAACATTAACCTTCTTTAGGCGTCGGGGTCAATTTGACCCGGAAGGGATTTTCAAAATGTTATAACTTCCTAAAATAAGCATCCACACGTTTTAATTTTCTCGAATTTTCCTGGATCATAGGAAGTTACGTTTCTGCATCGAACCCGATGTATTTGAACCTTTCTGAAGGAATGTTAAAAAAAACTTACCAATATGGTGTTTCGGGTCATATTGTCCCAAATTTCAAACTCACAGCAAGTTTTAAAGTCCTGTGATCAAAACTCGCGGAAATGGAGTCGAAAGAACAGCTCGTGCGTGATAAAATCTTGCGCATTCATCACGAGAACAAGGATCTCTCGCATCGTTCCATCGCTAAAACGTTGGGAATCGCGAATTCCACGGTGTCGCGAGTGATTAAGCGGTTCGAGGAACGGTTGATCACCGATCGGAAGCCCAGAAGTGAAGGAGAAAGTATTCCGTACAACACCAAAAATCACAACCGCGTAGTTGGGGCCTTCAACCTAAATCCGAACGCCTCCGTTCGGGATGTGGCTAAGAAGCTGCACCTAAGCCGAAGTTTTGTCCAGAAGGCCAAAACTAAGGCTGGGCTTCGAACGTTCAAGGTACAAAAGGCCCCTAATCGCGACGAGAAGCAGAACAAGTCCGCCAAAACCCGTGCCAGGAAGTTGTACCTCAACATGCTGACGAAAGTTGAAGTGCTGAAGTGGTATGCGGACAATAAGGTCAATTTCGTGCCGAAAATGTTCAACCCTCCCAACACTCCGGAGCTCCGCCCCATCGAGAAGTACTGGGTGATTATGAAGCAGCACCTTTTTAAACGACCTAAGGTAGTGAAGACAGTCGAGGAACTGAAGAAAGTATGGGTTTACATGCAAAAACGGTTGTTATTTACAGGCTTAGCGGGTAGATAAAGTGCAGAATCTTATGGCCGAGGTTAAGGCCAAGGTGCGGGCATTTGCGTATGGACTGTAAATAAAATACGAGTAAAATGATAAAATGAAGTATTAAAGTATTAAAGTTATTTCTCAATCCCTGAAAATTTGATGGCAATCGGATGAAAACTCGAATTTTGCGAATCAATTTTGTGTGTGGCAATTTCATCGTGGACACCCTTTATTCACTCAATTTGTGGCACTTGGTGGGTTGCTCATCCGAGAGACCTTATATTTTTTTATAAAACAACTTTTTTCTCTGCTATAGATTGACAAGGTCGTAGAAGGGATGGTGGCTACCTTACATACCTACATACATACATACATACAAATATTTTCTCTGCTTTAGATTATGACTTATTTTGCTTTCTGTCGGCAAGAAAATATTGCTTCATAAAATTGAAACGAATTCAATATCGTTGCTCTTGTCTGTATGCACTCAACGCAGAACATGAATCTTGAAGTTCTAGCAGGAGTGAAACCCCTTCAGAAACGGTTGTGGAAGCTCTCGCTCAGAATATCAATATCAAAATATCAAAAGTGAAGAGTGAAAAACGCATTTGTAATATTTTTTTTGAATAAATGCTAGGGCTGAACACACAATCTCGATTTATGAGAATTTACCACCACTACATATCGTCTGATATGTGTCTTCCGTGCTAAACTGCAAACCGTGCTCACTTCACCTATAGCAGTTCCTCAATTGATTATGATCCTTCCATGAAACAAGCATCACATGGGATTCCATAGGATTCTGTAATAATTCCGCGTATTTTTACTGAAAAGTACCAACACGTGAATTCCGAAATAAAAGTTTTTCACTGTTCTCTAGATCCACTGACATCGGTGTCTTCAATGAAAACTCTAGTGCCTTACACAAACTTTAGAAACCTTGTTCTGTTATTGTTGCTGAGCTGGCAGCAATCAGCTTCCAATTGGAGATGATTTCCAACCAGACCAGCCCGCAGACCATTATTTCGTCTTCTCGGACAGCCTCAGTTCGGTCGATGAAATCTAGTAGACGCTCATCTTATTTCCTTTTAAAACTAAGGGAACAGATGAGTGTGCTGGTCGAATAATCATATTTGATAACCTTTGAATGGGTCCCAGGCAATGAGAAAGCGGACTCACTCACAGGAAGGCGATTTTAATGATAGACAAATTTCATACGATGAATTCTTCCATTTAGTACGTTAGAGTTCCTTTTAGAGTTGGCAAACCGATTGAGACACTGGAAATCTAGGACGACTGTTACATTTCATCATTCCTATTGTTTCATCGAGAGCGTGGTTCAAGTACCTACACGTAAGCCGTGATTTCATAAGTGTGATGAGCAGGCATATGTCCAACCACTACCAGTTGGATGCTGTAGTAAATTAGGTAATGATGGTAATGTATAATATGATGGTAATGTATAATATCAATGTGTCTACTGCATGATTCAGGTGAGAGTAGGCATTGACATTTGAGGAGACTGAATTAAGACTTTTTTGTAAAACCAACTGAAACAGAAAGTTGTCATTTCACTTGTCTCCACAAACTCAGAAGTGGGATGTTGCTGCGCAGTCAAAGGACTTCAGACGAATTGGCGAACTCTGGACATCTTGATAACCGAAGAAATGAAGATCCCGTCAATACAAATCTGTAGGAATCGTTGCTGGAGACACTTTGAATGCTACAGTTTTATCTTCACAAATTCTTCAAAAAAGTTCTAATTCAAGAAATGGAGTCGAATCGAAGTGATCAACAAGGCTTGAGAAGCTGTGGATATCAAGACCAGGGGAATCGTTTTGGACCTGGAGCTGGATCTCTTGCAAACAATTTTCGTGTCCATGAAGAAGCAACGTTTTAGCCGTTATTTTGGAGACGCGGTGATAGAGATGTGAATCATTTCATTTCTATTTTGGAAAACACGAAACTCGCTTTAGGATTGGTAGATCACCTGATGAAGTTAGTACTCATGAAACAGCTTAGAGGAAACACAATGACTTGGCTTCACTCTCGAGTTGACTTTATGTTAAAGACTTTGGCTGAAACTTTGAAAGATCTTCGTGAAATGTTTGGAATGTTTCATGTTGTTGGTATGTTCGAGCTACGGAAGAATTGGGAGCAACTTAAATGGTTTAGCTGTGAACCGTGCTTGGATAACGTTCAAAGGAAGAAAGCAGTTGGACAGCAGTTGAATTTACCCGAACAAGAACTGGTTGAATACATCGTTGAATGAATCGTAGAAGGAGCGTTGAAGAATCAAGCCGGAGTTAAAAATTTCAAGACGGTGGCGGACATTGCGCAGGCGTGTAGAAGAATAAGGATTGAGTACCACCCTTCGATTTGGAGACCTGTCGTTTGTTATTCTTGCAATCAACCTGAACATATGGCTGCAAACTGTAGAATAAATCCGAAGATATCAAGTTTTTCAATAAATTCCGAAAAGCAAGACATTAATAGGAGGACAGCCATTCAAGCAACTAAACCAATAATCAACGCAGTTTTGGATCAAGAAGGCGGTTTAGAGGACAAAGTAAAGGGTTTTGCGATCAAAATTTGGTCAAATAGTTATGTGTGTGAGTCGATCAAAGTTTTTATTAATAAGTCAAATTATTTTTCTTTTTCAGGTTCAGTAAAAACCGACTACAGGAAAAATATGCAGCTAAGCTTACTTTTGACTGGATGTGAATTACCGGGTCTTTTAATAAACACCTGTCATAAGATTTTGTACAGTCTCCTTGTCCACTTTATTCGCTGCAGAACGTCAGTAAGCCGTGAACTATTTCTCGCTCACAACAGCTTTTTGAGTCTTGTTAAGGTTCCGCTTGATGATGGCCCAATATTGTTCGATTGGGTGGAGCTCTGGCGTGTTGGGAGGGTTCTCGTGCTTGAACGATGTTGACAACATACCACTCCATGACCTTTTTTCCGTAATGGCAAGATGCCAAATCCGGCCAAAATTGAACGCAACAATTGTGTCGCTTCAGGAAAGGCAGTGGACGTTTTTGTAGGCACTCACTCAGATAAATTTCCTGGTTGACGGTTCCAGTCGCAATGTAAACGTTGCTCTTCAAGCCACAGGTTCAGATGATCTGCTACACCAGATATTTATTCGCGAGCTTTGACAGTTTAATGTGCTTGAAAATATCTGCCACCTTTCCCCATCCGGTTGCCGGAGGAAACTGTTTCAAGTCTGCCTTGACGTAAGTTCCGTCGTTCTGTCCCACGCAATCAAACTTCGTCAGTATCGTCGTATACATCGTACGATCGTGCTTTGGTTGACGTGTTTTGTTTATCGTCGCGATTTGGAGTCACCCCTTCCTTGTAAGTCGGCAGTCCAGCTCATTTTTAGCTCTATCCACGGTTGAAGGCGCCACTCCCAGCTTCTTTGCGACATCTCGGACGGAGAGGTTGGAGTTTCACTCGAAACAGTGAGCAACTCTTTTTGTCGTCGGTGTGGCCTCCGGCATTCGAATTCCCCCCGATCTAGCTTTCCTGGCTGTCGACGAACGTTCATCGAACCTTTTCAATATGTTGGTAACAGTTGATTCAGCCGCATTCAGAGTAGTTTGGATTTTCACCATGCACGTGAAAATTTTTAATGCGTTGCTTCTCTTCCTTCGAAGACATTTGGATAACTGAAGTGCTAATCTCAAAATCAAAATAAAGGCATGAGGCTACAGGCACACATCTTCAAAAAGAAGAGTATACTTAATTTTTTAATGCACGATGAAAGGAAATGCGTCAAGTTAAAGCCGACCAAATTTTGATCGAAACACCCTTTAATCATAGTATTGAGTCATTAGCAAAGTTATTATGAAAAGCACTGAATTATCGGCTCCGTAAAACTAACGTAATTTAGCCCTCTTAACCCTTATGTGATCGACAAAAAAACACCTTTAAGTGATCGACAGGGTACCCGGGTACCCACCAAATTCAAATGATTATAACTCTGGCTTTTATTGACCGATTTTAATTATTTTGGCACCTTTAGATTCCAAAACTCATTGGCTTTAGGGACATTATCAGGAATGACCATTTGAATTCATCTGGTTCCCGTAAATCCGGGTTACCGGGGCTGTGGTCCGATACGGAGGCACTATTTGGAAACAACTATTAAATTTCCAGAAATGGATGTTAAAATCTATGGAATAATTCCAAGAAACCATTTCTATTCCATTGTGGGCAATATGCCGACTTGTTCCTGCAACGGCCATTCTGTAACAGGTTCCCGTGGGGCCTCGAGTGGCCGTGAACATATTTAAAAAGAAACCCTGGCAATATGGCTATCAAAATTCATGAAATTTCTCCAGTAGGCTATTTCACAACATTTTGTAGCTATCTGATGATTTGTCCTTGGACCGGTCAATCCGGAACAGGTTCCCGTGGGGCCTCGAGTGGCCATGAACATTTTCAGTAGAAACCCCTGGCAATATGGGTATCAAAATTTATGAAATTTCTCTAGTAGGCTATTTATCAACGTTTAGTGGCAATCTGATGGTTTGTCCTCGGAACATTCCTTTCGAAAAAAATTACCGTGAGACCTCGAGTGGCCATGAACTAACCTGGCCGCAACACGTTGAGAAACGTTGGAATTTTGATTACCACATTGTCAAGGTTTCCTTCTAAAAATATTCATAACCACTCCGAATCTGACGGGAACCTGTTCCGGATTGACATGTCTTAGGATAAATCATCAGATAGCCACAAAAAACGTTGAGAAATATCCTACTGGAGAAATTTCATGAATTTTGATACTCATTGACAGGATTTTTACTAAAAATGTTCATCGCCACTCGAGGCCCCACGGGAACCTGTTCCGGATTGACCGGACCGAGAACAAATCATCATATGGCCACTAAACGTTAAGAAATATGCTACTGGCGAAATTTCATGAATTTTGATACCCATATTGCCAGGGATTTCTACTGAAAATGTTCATGGCCACTCGAGGCCCCACGGAAACCTGATCTGGATTGACCGGTCCAAGGACAAATCATCAGATAGCTACAAAATGTTGTGAAACACCCTACTGGAGAAATTTCATGAATTTTGATACCCATATTGCCAGGGGTTTCTACTGAAAATGTTCATGGCCACTCGAGGCCCCACGGGAACCTGTTCCGGATTGACCGGTCCAGGAACAAGTTCGCATATGTCCCACAATAGGATAAAAATAACCCGGATTTACGGGAACCAGATAAATTCAAATGGTCATTGCTGATAATGTCCATAAAGCCAATGAGTTTTGGAATCTAACGGTGCCAAAAAAATAATAATCGGTCAATAAAAGCCAGAGTTATGATCATATGAATTTGGTGGGTACCCGGGTACCCTGTCGATCACTTAAGGGGTAAAAAAAGTCGAGGTCCCCCCCTTCGGCACCCCTTGCTACTATACGAAATGTTTTTATGTAAAAAGTTGTCTTCCAACTATAATTAGGATGTCACTGAATTTCAGCTTCCTAGTTTAAAATAAACTATGAAATTTAGTAATGTAAAACATGAAAAGGTACCCGGGTACCCTGTCGATCACATAAGGGTTAAATAAACGAACTAGTTAAAAAAAACCATCTGGCAGCCCTGCAATCAAATAGTCAGTTACGAACCGCGCAGCACAGCAGAAAGCTTCCCTGCACTCACATCCGCTGGCCCAACATAATGATGACGACGGCGACGACGACGACGCTATATAAATTCATCCGGTTGACTTTTTTATGTCCTCCCCATCGTCGATACGAGTCTCGCCTCTGTTCGTTCCTTCACCACTCTTTTGCCACCCCCCACTACTCTACCACCCCACCCCAGAAGTTTTCATCACCCTTGAAATAAAAAGCGAATAAACAAACAAAGAGAGAGGCTGTAGAATTTTCATCTCCATCCCAAAATGCCAGCCCCCCAGCAATCGCCTTCTGAAATGCTCCCCCTTCGTAACTGGGAGCTCTTAACCACTTGATAGACTTCATTCGGTCTACGGTTGTGTTGGTTCATTTTGAAGGCCGAGCGGACAGCCATCTGCTGCCGCTCCATCAAACTCGAACCGAAATTCGCTGAGGAGGGAGTGCGGAGGGGGGCGTCCCACATACCTACTACGGTGGCTGGAACTCTGGTCGGCGTCGGCAGTGCGTATTTAGTCCTTTAGTACTTTATGCCTGGTTTTTCAACTCCCTGCATCCTGCCGGTTTGTCTGCCATAGAATGCAGGTCAGGCCAAAAGGGATCGCAAATTCGCACCGAGGCTCAGTCGAGCGATTATTTGGTTGAACTCCTCCGGCCATTTGGGTGTATTTTTGGTTTTCCGTTTCGTTGAGAACTGGGAGGAGGAGGAGGAGGGGGGGGGTGTTGTTGTTGGGGTGATAGTCGAGCTGAGTCGAACCACGGGGCCAGTTGAAAATTCATGAGAGTAGGCTGTGAGTTTGACGGTTCGCACGATGACGACGACGACGGAGCGTAGAACTTCTGATGAAGAGAGAAGAGTAGGTTGTGATTTCGGGGAATGTACCAGGGTTTGGTCTTGTGAATTTTTAAGAGTTTAGCTGGCCGCTGGTTAGATCAAAAGTTGGAAAGTATGGGACTGTTTATTTTTGATAGCAGTTGTGCTCTAGTGCTAAGTTTAAACTTCTATTTCTGATTTATGTAATACTCAACAACAGCTACATACTGTAGTATACAAACAAACATACAAACCTTCAAGCAAAGTTAGAGTTTTGTTCAAATTACTTTTGATTAACTTCTGAAATTCTGTTTCTCGTCCATTAATAAAGATTAACTTCCTTTTCTATAAATAAAAATATAATGAATTGATCTATATAGACTGAAACGTCATACAAAATCTTGTCATCACAATCAGAATTCACTTTCACTTTATGAGTGGTCTTGAAAGCATCCTCACTGTTGGTTTAAATCAATTTTAATATTTAACTAATTAACTAGACCAAAAAACTCCACGGCCAAATCAAGACCTTAACCAGTTATAACATGATCAAAAAGTACCGGAAATTCTATAAATAAAGGGTGTACGGAATCAAATTGCGAGCCACACACACAGATATTCGGCAAAATTCGTCCGTTCAACCAATCATATTTCAGAGAATATAATAAAACATGTTATGAATGTTTTCCCATTTTTGTTTATTCAATTTCAATTCCATATCCAAATGCACGAACGTTCTTCTTTACACAACTCATAAGGTCCTGTTCAAAATTTGGACCAATTTTTTTTTTGCGTGGCAATTCGTTTTTTCTTCTTATTTTCCTCCGATTTTACATGTTCAGGATGCTTCCGAAGAACCTTCTTCATGATGGCCCAGTACTTTTCCCAGTTGAGATGCTTCGGCACGAAAATGACCCCCTTACCCTTATACCACTCCAGAACCTCTTTCGAGTAATGGCACGAGGCTAAATCCGCTTGAAACATGATCCCCTTGAGAGATCGAACGGTCTCAAACCACCATTGAAACATTCCTTGGCTTTAAAAACCTGCCAAATTTGGTTCCATTTGCTTCATTAGTTTCCGAGTTATGTAGAAATTTGTGTTTTATGCCCCCCCCCCCTCCCCCTTCCGGAGAGAAAAAGGGTCTCAAACAATCATTAAAACTTTCCCCAGCCCCAAAAACTGCATGCAAATTTGCACGGGGATCGGTTCAGAACTTTCCGAGTCTATAAGAATCTATGGAAATCCTGCCTCCAAAAACCCTCATATGCCAAATGTGTTTTCGTTTGCTTAGTTAGTTCTCGAGTTATGCAGAAATTTCTGTATAATTTGTATGAGAGTACCCCCCCCCCCTCCTTCAAAAAGGGGAGGGGTCTTGAACTGCCATAGATACATTTATAACCTCCTAATCCTCAACATGCCAAATTTGGTTTCATTTGCTTCGTTGGCTCTCGAGTTATGTTAAAAATTGTATTTCATTTGTATGGGAGTCTCCCCTTCCAGGGGGCGGAGGGGTCTCAAACCACCAAAGAAATATTTCGCTTCTTCAAAAACCTCCACCTGCCAAGCTTGGTATCATATGCTTGATTAGTTCTCGATTTATTAAGAAATTTGTCTTTCATTTGTATGGGAGCCTCCACTTCCAGAGAGGGGAGGGGTTTCAAACCACCATATACACATTTCTTGCTTCTAAAAATTCTCACATGGTTAATCTGGTTTCCTTTGCTTGAGTAATTCTCGAGTTATGTAGAAATGTGAATTTCATTTGTATGGGAGTCCCCTCCCCCCTCACTGTCTACCAGAGAGAGAGGAGGGGCCTCGAACTTCCATAGAAACAGTTATTGCCTTCAAAATCCTCACATACCAAATTTGGTTTCATTTGCTTTATTAGTTCTCGAGTAATCCAAAAATTTCAGCTTCACTTGTATGCAAGCCTCCCTTTCTAAAGAGGGCAGGGGTTTCCAACCACCATTGAAACTTTTTTTGCTTGCAGACAGACAGACAGACAGACAGACAGACAGACAGACAGACAGACAGACAGACAGACAGACAGACAGACAGACAGACAGACAGACAGACAGACAGACAGACAGACAGACAGACAGACAGACAGACAGACAGACAGACAGACAGACAGACAGACAGACAGACAGACAGACAGACAGACAGACAGACAGACAGACAGACGAGACAGACAGACAGACAGACAGACAGACAGACAGAGCAGACAGACAGACAGACAGACAGACAGACAGACAGACAGACAGGCGACAGACAGACAGACAGACAGACAGACAGACAGACAGGCAGGCAGACAGACAGACAGATAGACAGACAGACAGACAGACAGACAGACAGACAGACAGACAGACAGACAGACAGACAGACAGACAGACAGACAGACAGACAGACAGACAGACAGACAGACAGACAGACAGACAGACAGACAGACAGACAGACAGACAGACAGACAGACAGACAGACAGACAGACAGACAGACAGACAGACAGACAGACAGACAGACAGACAGACAGAACAGACAGACAGACAGACAGACAGACAGACAGACAGACAGACAGACAGACAGACAGACAGACAGACAGACAGACTAGACGAGACCAGACAGACAGACAGACAGACAGACAGACAGACAGACAGGACAGACAGACAGACAGACAGACAGACAGACAGACAGACAGACAGACAGACAGACAGACAGACAGACAGACAGACAGACAGACAGACAGACAGACAGACAGACAGAGCAGACAGAGCAGACAGACAGACAGACAGACAGACAGACAGACAGACAGACAGACAGACAGACAGACAGACAGACAGAACAACGCGGTTACGTGGTTACGAGCATCAAGTCTACCGTTTCAGTTGCGGGACGTGAGCATAAGCCGCTCAAGTTGAGAGCGCAAACAGCCAAGAAGTCTCTGGCAGAAGCCATGGAAAGACCTACGGTTGAACGTCACCGAAGACACCGAAGAGCCACTGGAATACTCGCTCAGAGAAAAGGGGCGGGAGAAGAGGAAGTTCCAAAAAAAAGAAGAATGAACAACCAGCAAGCGGAGAGAAGACGGATGATGCACTCTCGAAAAAGAAGGAAGAAAGGAAGAAGGAACAGAAGAAGAAAAAACACCGTTGACCTTCAAGGGAGTGGAAAAAGGGCGATGCATTGGTCATCGAAGCGAACGACGACGCTGCGCTTCTTAGGAGAGTGAGGGAGGACCCGGAGTGGAAGGAGTTGAACGATAACGCCATGAAAAGGAGAGATGCTGTTCGAGCTCAGGAAGGATCTTTCGGTTAAGAGCTCAGAGTACAGGAAGCTCATTGCGAAATCCTTGGACAGCGAGGCCACCGTAAGAGCTTTTTCACAGGAATCAGTGGTTGAGGCCAAGGATCTGGACGAAATTACGACTGAAGAAGAGCTGTGGAATGCATTGACCAAGCAGTGCAGCCTGGAAGAACCGGTGACAATCCGAATAAGGAAAGCGTTCGGAGGCACCCAGATGGCGGGAATCTGACTGCCTGTAGAGGCGGAACCAGACAAGATCAATGTCGGATGGTCGGTGTGCTCACTGCGACTGGCTCTCCGAGTCACCAAGCAAATGAAGAGGTGTTTCCGGTGCATGGAGTTTGGTCACCAGTCCAGAAACTGCAAGTGTCCAGACAGGTCCAAACGGTGCTGGAAATGCGGCGAAAACGGGCACGTTTTTCGAAACTGCAAGAAGCAACCCAGGTACAAGCCGGAGGACAAAAACGACCATACGACGGGAGGCTATAAATGCCCGGCCAACAAAAAGGCGAAGGCAGGCCAACAATAATGCAGATGAAGCAAATTAATCTGAATTATTGCGACACCGCACAGCAACTGTTGTGGCAGTCGACAACAGAGACGAAGTGTGATGTTGCGATCATTGCAGAGCCGTATCGGGTTTCCTCCCAAAAACGCCAATTGGGTAGCGGACAGAGCCCAGATAGCGGCAATACCGGTCGTGGGTAGATTCTATATTCAAGAAGTGATTGAAAGCTCATATGACGGTTTCGTGGTTGCCAAAACCAATGGAATCTTCGTATGCATCTCCGAGGTTCTGTACCTCTAAGGTGGACAGACGAAGAGTACAACAGTATGATGGATGCACTCACTGACACGCTGATCGGCCGAAAGCCGGTAGTCATCGGAGATGATTACAACGCGTGGAGTTGGATTGCAGACTTACCAATGCAAGAGGATACAGCTTGCTGGAAGCTCTTGCGAAGCTGGATGTAGGGCTTTGAAATGAAAGCAAGGACAGCACATTCCGCAGCGACGGTCGTGAATCGATAATCGATTTCACGTTCTGCAGTCCGTCGCTTACGGTGGACTTGAACTGGAGAATCAGTGAGAAGCACTCCCACAGCGATCACTAAGCGAAGCATCAGTCGGCGAGCCTATAAGGTATCGACGCGAACGAGCACTCGCGAGCGGAAGTGGAAGATATAGGATTTCGACAAGGAGGCCTTTATCGAACACACAGCGTCGCGAATCTCGACGCAGAGGAATTGACAGAAGCGATAATAGCAGCTTATGACGCATCAATGCCGAAAAAATTGGAGCCCAGGAGCCGACGGCTCCCAGCATGCTAGTGGAACGGAATACTCATTACCCTCCGTGCAACCTGTCTCCGAGCGAGAAAAAGTGTGCAGAGGACAAGAACTGATGCCGAGAGGGAAGAACGGAGTCTCGTTTTTCGCGAAGCTCCCACGGCTCTCAAAAGGGAGATCAGGCTGAGCAAGGTGAACTGCGTCAAAGAGCGTTGCCGAGAAGCTGATGCCAACCCATGGGATTACGCCTATCGAATCGTGGTGGCAAAGTTGAAGGGCCTAGCGACTCCCGTTGAAATGTGTCCGGACTAGTTCAAGGCGATCATGGAAGGTCTTTTTCCGCACCACGACTCAACGCCATATGAAGACAAAAAAGCTGAATTCAATGACTCCCGGATCTCCAACGAAGAGCTCGTAATAGCTGCGAAGGGTCTGAAGGTGAAAAAACCCCCTGGAATCTCCAATGTAGTTCTGAAAACCGCTATACAGGCGTTCCCCGAAATGTTCAGGATGGTGCTACAGAAATATTTGGATGAAGGTTATTTCCCAGATAGATGGAAGGGTTTTGCTGCCGAAACCGGGGAAGCCGCCAGGGGACCCAGCATTGTTTTGACCCATATGTTTGTTGGATATCCTCGGAAAGCTACTGGAAAGGATTAGCAATACGGGCAATCGTGTATAGTGCAGAGAGGGCATCCACACAGAAGAGGCGAGGTATCAATCGACGTGAAAAACACTTTCAATAGTGCTACCTGGGAGGTTATCGTCGTAGCACTGTAGTACGGGTTGCGTGTTCCCAGCTTCTTGTGCAGGATGCTGAAAAGTTATTTCCAGAACTTCCAGAAGTCCTGGTGTGCGAAACGGAATTGGGCTAAAAATCAATCACTATTACGGCGGGGGTGCCACAAGGTTCCATTCTAGGTCCAACGCTCTGGAACGCGATGTACGACGAAGTGGAGTTGAACTCGTTGGATTCGCTGACGATGTCGTGTTAACTGTAACTGGCAAGACGTTAGAGGAGGTCAAGATGTTGGCGGCGCAGGCGCTGGATACCATTGTACCGTGGATAGCAGGAGCAAAACTGAAGCTGGCCCATCATAAGACGGAGGTAGTTCTAGTGAGCAACAGGAAAGCCGTTCAACTAGTAAACATCAACGTCGGATAACGCTAAATTGCATCGAAGCGCGTGCTGAAGCACCTGGGGGTGATGGATTTCAACGCACATTACGATTACGCTTGCGAAAAGGCGTCAAAGGCTGTCAACGCGATAGCAAGGATCATGCCAAACGTCGGCGGGCCGAGGAGTGAGGAAGCGTTGTAACCTCAACTCTTAGGTATGGAGCTCCGGCCTGGGCCGCGGTGCTCAAAACAAAGCGCCATCGGAGGCAGTATGCGTTAACGCTGAGAGGATGCCCATTTGCATCACCCTGGCCAAGGACGTGGAATGCTATCAGAGGAGGAATACAAGGCACAAGAGTGGAACAATGCGGGAAATGGAAGGTGGAGCCACCGGCTCATCCCGAATGTGTCTGCGTGGGTGAACAGGAAGCAGGGAGAAGTGACCTTCCATCTGACGCAGTTCCTGTCCGGGCACGGCTGTTTCCGAAAATATCTGCATCGGTTTGGTCACGCACCTTCGCCTCTCTGTCCAGAGTGCAAAAACGTTGAAAAGATACCGGAGCACGTCGTCTTCGAATGTCCTAGATTCGAAGAAGCAGGAATATGCCTGGTATGAAACCCGACAATGCAATGTCGCACGAAAAATGTGCCGCGAAAAAGAGAAATGGAACGCTGTCGACCGGGTAGTAACGCAAATACTGTCCGAACTACAGAGGAAGTGGCGTAATGATCAACGTTCCAGCGCCACTGGCAAGATCGGTTTCGGAAGAAATTCTTTCGCCGGAGTAGGCTAGATCCCCTGCCGGGGATTAGTTGAGTAGATCGAGAAGCAGACCGGACTGGGTCGTCGGCGCGTCAGTGAACCGGAAGGCAGTAGCCACGCGGAATCACTGGACCGACCTCGGTATCCTGCCAGTTCGTCCATTGATGTGGGAGGACAACAATCGCTCCCGAGCGGGCGGGTGCAGTGGATGGCTTGAGTGTAAAGCATATCTTGACTGCTTAGCAACAGACAGACAGACAGGCAGACAGACAGACAAGGGGACATACATTTTTTTTAAATGGTAGTTTTTGATTGTTTTCCGATTTTTTTTTCAGTGTATAGTTTTATCACCACCTTTACAAATGGAGTTAACTGCGTTTGCTGAAAAACGGCTGTGAACAGTTGTGTCGATACGTTGTTGCGCACGATTGTGATATCGGGTAAAGCAGTTAGCTATTGTTTCGATTGGCTATTGTTCGGTGGCGCGAGTGATTGCATAATCGGGTGGATCACACCTGACTCACGATGTTGCGGGACAAAACCGGCAGACAAAGGAAAGTGGTATAAGTCGGTTGTGATGTAGCGTGGTGTTTTAACCCATTCTTTTTTGGGTGTATCTCAAGCTTCGCGTTTGAGCGTATTTATAAGTTTAAGCCCATCTAACATACGCTGTATGGAAAGCATGTTGTTGCTGATTATTGCTGAGTTCGGGTTTAACTAATATCATTTTAATATCTAGCTGAAGTCTTTCGATGAGATGGTGATCAGCTTTGTAACCGATTTATAGTCTATCATTGTGAACTATCATGCTCATATTATTGTTTAACTAGGTATTTTTATTTTTTTCCATAATGGTTTGATAATATATTTTTGCATTTAAATTCATATCATCAATTGAAATCACTATAGAACATGGTTGCGATGGAAGGAAACGGAACAAGACATCGAAAATTTAGATAAACTTTTTCTTATATGTCATTCAATTTCAGATTGTCTAGGGAATTCCCATGTTTTGTAAAATAATTTTCAAATCTTTTTATTAAATTAAAGATTATATAGCCTATTAATTATTGAGAGTGTATGTTCCTTGATCTTTCCTATCTTTTTTTCTTCCTCTTGGGATTTGGAAGTGTATGGTGCCTTGACAACAAGAAACTGCAACGTAATCTGCGTTACACTTTTGCACTTATTACTGAATGATTTTTTAATTTTTTGCCACACAAAAAGCCTTTCTACCAAATATGAGCTACCCTGACTCATGCCACGCATTGCTTAATCATTACTGTTGTTATAATTATTTTTTTTTTATTTTACTATAATATTATTTTAGTAATTTTACTTTACAGATAATTTATGTAATTTTGTATGTCCAATTATCCTTTAATAACTTCTAAATGTTTCCTCTAAATTTGGATGTATATAGTGCCTTTAATGATGGTACTCGATGGTACGTACATGAATTTTCTCACTTCAAATCAAAATTTCATAGAGACTACTGCTTGTATCGGAAATTTAGTGCAACAAGATTTTCTTTCATTTGGTTATATTGGATTTCAGATACAACGTCTAGTTTTTGAGTTTTTGTCTAGCAATTGCGATTTGAGGTAAGAAAGTTGATGTACGTTCTATCGAGGTGTATCTGTACATGAGGCTTCGACTGAATCTTCGGCAAACATTCGTATTTATTACAGAAAAGTCGATTAGGTTTACTTGTTGGTTTATTATTATTCTTCACAGCCTCGACAGTGGAAGTTACAGTTTTTAATAATTTTAGCAAGCAGCAATTTGATATTAACTACTAACACAGAGTGCTTCTGATTGTATTATGTTAGAAGTTTCTGACAGCAACTCTTACATGTTATTGCTCCCTAGAACCAGCAGAAAAGAAATTTTGAAATGCAAGGTACACGATTTCAAAATCATTATCCAGAACAGGCTACCCCTATTTGTCTAATCAAACTAAATACACTTTATATATTTACTTATTTCCTTTACATATTCCATATTTGATGTATTTTTTTTTTTTTGGGGCGTAGAATCACTGCGTCCACTGAGTTGAACTTTTGTGATATACCCCTGTTTACTATACTAATTCGCATCTTAAAGCTAGATCACCATTTGTCAAGTGACCAGCCTAAGACGCGTCTCCCAGTCAGGCAAAATTGAGTTTATAAAACCCACCACCGTCCCAGGAATTGCAGTCCAAATTTCTTTAGGTTGCATATAGCCACTGTACATAAATTTAAGTCTGCTCTTGTACACAGCATCACAACTGCAAAGCAGATGTTCCGAGGTATCACGTTCCATGTTACAGAAACGACAGATATCATTCTGAACCTGGCCAATGTTTTTCAAATGATATCTACTCGGGCAATGTCCGGTTACTAGGCCAGTATAGGTACAAAGAACTCTCTTATTGAGCTCCAGAAGCTTTTTACTAATTGCAACATTTGGAATTATAAACCTTTTCGCTTGAGAACACTTTGTGGTGACCAACCAATTGGTCATCACCCTTTGCTCTTCCCAAGATTTTAATTCCATTTTTATGGCACAGTATGATATACCGCAGAATGGTTCTGGGCCAATAAACTGTGCATTTGAACCTTGTTTAGCAAGCTCGTCTGCCCTTTCATTGCCTTCAATGCCACAGTGTCCCGGAACCCAGAATAAATTTACCGAGTTCTCTTGGCACACCTTTCGCAATGAAAGAATGCATTCCCAGACAAGTTTGGATGTACATTTATAATTACTTAACGCTTTGAGTGCCGCTTGGCTGTCTGTAAAAATACAAATATTTGCATATCTATATTTTCTCTTCAGACAAACGTTAACACATTTTATTATAGCAAAGATTTCCGCTTGGAAAACCGCTGGATAGTTTCCCATCGCCACTGAGATTTCTACCCCAGGGCCGAAGATTCCTGCTCCCGGTTCCCATGGGGTCACGAATGGCCAGAAAATGATTTGATTTGAACCCTCGCAATATGGGTGTCAAAATTACTGGTATCGTTCCAGAAGAAAGTTTGCCATATTTATTAGACCATCCGGTCACTTGGCTTTGGAGTGGCCAGTTCAGAGCAGGTTCCCATGGGGTCACGGATGGCCAGAAAATAATTTGGATTGGATTATAAGACCTTTCGGTCACTTTAAGGGATCGTAGTATGCGGTGCTCGAAGCATGACGTGAAATTTTTTTTCTCGTCATTTTGTCTCGTATTATTTTTAATTTAATATAAGATTTAACAAAGTGTATAGTGAATTTGTTTACTTAACGCTCTCTATTAGTGGAAACCTGCAAGAAACGGAAGTCGGACGATTCCATTTCGTCTCGTTTTGATTAAAACCAGGAAATGCATCGCGGATAGAGGAGCGGCTGTGGTAGTGTGGAGTAAAAGTTACCCGTGCATTCGTCAGCTTGTGGTGATGATGTGTATTGTTCGTTGCTGGTTGCCGTTCGGACTTCTTGATCGGATACGGGATCAGATGGAATTAAGCTGAGTACTTCAATATTATTGATACCAGAGTAGCGATAGTTCCCGTAGCGAATGTTGTGTAGTGGAGATAATTCTTTAATCGCACATACATTTATTGTGGGCTTTAAATGGTGTTTACAACCGGGAAGCAGGCTGCGACCTTGTCTCCGGTCTTCAAAAGTTCCAATAAGCGAGTTGGCGACGAGGGAGGGAGGGGAGGGCTGGCGACTGAGGATCGTGTACCTTTTAGTCATGCTGTGTGTTTTCTGTTCTAATTTGATTGATGGTTTCGGTGCGCCTTGGAGTCACCTTTGCGTTCCGAAACCGTTTTGCTTGGGAGCATGTAGATCGATTAGGGGCTCAATTGGGTTTTGGGCATTTCAGCATGAACATGTGGATTGCACTTCTGAATTCCGGTTGCTGTTTTCGTGGAGGATTGACATGCGACTGCGGGCAGTATGAGATTGTATTTAAATAAATTTGTTTGGTGGTTTCGTGATTGTATAGGCCGTTTGTTTCAGGAGTCATCGGGCCGGGATCTTCGATCGCTTATACTGCGGTCCTTGGAGTGTGACTGGAGGAGTGTAGGGAAGGGGTTTAAAAGAGCAACAAAGCTTCAGAAGGGAATATCTTTTGCGTCTTTTGATTGAGGTTTTGTCTATGATGAAGCATACCTGATTTGTTATTTCAGTGGCAACCCAGTAGATGTTGGATTTATTTTGTACATACATATGTTACATTTTGGAAAAAAATTATATTATTTATTATTTCATTATAACATCGTATTATTTTCATCATAGTCATTGTATATATATACATATACTATACATATACATATACATATACTTTTATATACATTTAAGCGTGTTTTCGTTTAACATATTTATATATTCTTGATGAGAGATATTATTGTAAGAATACATACAGGTTTTCACATACATAAATTCATGTTAAGGTTGAGGAAGCCAGCATCAATTGTAGTCATCGTCGGGAGCTCGGGACGGTTCTGTTTCGGTCTCATTTGTTGCATGGTGTAGCATACATTTTAGATACACTATTCTTTATATTAAATTTCAGGTTGATCATGGAGTTTACAAGTTTCGTAAAATAAAAAATAAAAATTGTGGCTACGATACATTGTCTAAACTTTTAGGTTCAAAATAGATGCGCAAATCCTTCTACAATTGCAGCAGCAGCAGCAGACAGCAATTTGCAGACTTGTGTAATAATTATTTTCATTTTACATTATAATATACCTTCTCTTATATTCTATAAAACCAGTGGTGGGCATATTTTCGCTAATTCGCTAATCGCTAATTAGCGACGCTAAATTTTCGTTAGCTGATTATCGATTCAGCTAATTTTTTCGGCTGTTAACGGATCGTTAGCTTCGATAAATTTTGTTCTTGTTTTACCGATTAATCGATAATCGATAATTTCCGACTAGAATTTTTTCACGTATTCATTTATTCATGTTTCACTGCTTGATGATGGTTTTCCTGAAATGAATGTGACGTCACACCTCAGATTTGACAGGTACTGGCGCCCTTGAATTCAACAATTCGTGTGTGAAAAACAAGGACGGGTAGCACGACGGTTGCTGCTATCTCGTATACTCTTATTGTGAAAAGCGAGGTTAGCTTTTTCCTTCAATAATATCGACAATGAATTTTCATTAGAGCCAATGTCACATTTGTAAACAATGGTTTCTTCCGCAGATTTCTCGAGATTGCAACCTCGCTCAAGTGAACTGCCACTTCTATCGAAAAAGAACTTCCCTTCTTCACAATCATCGTGATAGTTCACTATCATTGAGTCAGCAATCTCGAGATATCTGTGGAAGAAGCCGTTGTTAACAAATGCAACATTAGCCCTAATGGAAAATCATTGTCGATATATTTCTACACACACGGTACCAGAAATATACCCGAAACTGAGTTCTACTGAGTGGTAGTTAACCTTTTATCACTTGCAGGAAACATTATCTGGCAATAGTCCATTTTACCCAAAGTGTCCACTTCACTGACAAAAACAAATTCACCAAATTTATGGACCATTTTTTCAAACTTGTCATGCGGAAAGGAAGCGAAAAACTATTGATTGAGTAAAAGTGTAAGCGCCGTATTATGAACATAAATTTTGAGTAGGTTTTTGGTTTCGTGCAGAGTTCGTTGCTTTCAATTAGTTTTGTTTACTTATTTCGTGGCAAAATATTAAAGAGAAGCAAAGTGGAACAAGTGCGTTTAATTAATTAGTCAATATATTGAATGTACGAATCAACGAGTACTACCGCTACACCTGCACAACCGGAAATGAGTGGACAAGTCGCAACCTCGGATGGCGAAGGGATGTTGTCAGTGGATCCATGGCCACATCTAAATTCATATTATGATTTTGTGAAACGAGATGATCAGAACAAGAACACACTGCATTATAAATGTGTTCTATGTTAGCCTAAATCAGTGACTATCAAAGCGAATGTATCGAGTTATTTCAACCTCAAATCCCACATGAACAGAACTCATCCGTCAGTTGCTCTACAGTTTACTCAGCAGGTAAAAAAATGTGATTTCCGTGGGAAGAAAAGGAGTACCGCTGTAATCAACGATAGTAGTTCCAGTACCAGTAGAGATATGTTGTCAAGCACTCTGCAGAAACGTCAAGCAACGATTACTGAAGTTTGTCAATTAACTGGAAATTCCGTGCCTCAGTCAGTGCTTGACGAAAAAATTACTGATTTCTTCGTCGACAATATGTTACCTATGCATGTTGTTGAATCATCTACGTTTTCCAATTTAGTTGAAACTTTGAATCCGACGAAAAAAGGCCTATATAGGACGAAGGGCCTATATAGGAATGACGGTACACTGGATCATTCCCTCCACACGTAAGCGGCAGCACGCTGTTCTTGCTTGTTCGAGGATCAATGGTCGGCACACGTTCGATGTATTGGCGGAAGCAATGGAAAGTATTCATTATAAATTCCAGATTCAGGATAAGCTAACCCGTACAACAACTGACAATGGAAGTAATTTTGTGAAGTCATTTGCTCAGTACGGCTCCGAAGCTGATAAGATATCGCATACAGATCCTGATGTGGAAGATGATGGTAAGGATGCTTTGGACACTGATGAAGACTTCGATAATAATACAGAATCAGTGAGTATCCAAAGTCTTTATTTGGAATCAAGTATTCTTTGTCATCGATTACCGGTTCATATGAGGTGCACTGCACATACATTGAACCTGGTAGCTACTACCGATGCAAACAAAGCATTCGAAAACGTAGTATTCAAGCAAGCATACAGAAAGTCAATGTCCAAGGCCCAAGCACTGTGGAATATTCAAGGTCGCAAGCACAGTTGCTGCTGATTTGATTGTTGAAGAATTGAAGCGAAGATTAGCTGTACCGATCAACACCAGATGGAATTCAACGTATGATGCTGTAACAGTTCTCATCGCATTAATTGAGAAAGATAGGGAGAGCTTTTGCAGCGTGTAATGTTACAGTTGAAGATCCTTGCGTTCACAGACGCGGAAATTGATTTTTTAAAGAATATGGAAATGTAATGTCTAGTATTGCAAAAGCATTAGACTTTATTCAGGGCGAAGAGCAGGCGTACTTTGGATGTCTTTTACTGGTATTAGTTACAACTACGATCAAGCTGAAGACGTTCAAGAAAAAGGACTTACGTATTGTGACCCACTAGTTGATGTAACTTCTTGCTGGTTTACAGAAGCGTTTCAACTATCTGTTTGATGACCAAGGATGCCAATTAGCCTCAGCATTTCATCCCAAATTCAAATTGATGTGGTTAGAGAAGTATAATCCAGAACCAATATATTGGAGTCAGAACAGTGATGGAGCAAATTGTAGAGGATCATATGAGCAAAAATCTGAACCCAATGAACGATTACATGATAGGGAGCGATGATTCTGATAAGGAAGCCTTTTCAGCAACCTAGCCAAATAAGAAAGACCAAACACTAAAATCAAAAGCGAAGCATTTGGTCAGATTATGGCTGGACATGGGTTCTCAAGAAGAATTTACAGACGTTGTTTTTAACAATGAACAAGTCCTGATTGACTTGTTCATCAAATATAATACTCCAATCCCATCCAGCGCGGCAGTAGAGCGCCTTTATTCTATAGGTAATGATACGTTGAGAGCAAAAAGAGCTACTCTGTCAGATTCAAATTTTGATCGGCTCATGTTTTTGAAAGGAAATTATCACCTGTTGCCGTTTTTAACTAAATAGGATGTTGTTTGTTTTCGTACATACTTTCCTTCATATCCAAATGTTCAGATATGTTGATTACCGTTCAATAAATACTCAATATTAACCAAAAACGTTGTTTTTCTATTCTTAGTATAAGAACTATTAGCGATTAGCGGAAACTTCGCTAATTTTTGGGATTAGCGAATTATCGACTAGCGATTAGCGAGCTAACTTAACTGGTTAGCGATCAGCGATTAGCGTCGCTAAGGTTCCAATTAGCGATGCCCACCACTGTATAAAACATATCATATTGATTTTCCATTTTCAACATTATCATTACCATATTCTTCTTTCATTATTTGGATTTTCATTATTATTTGAATATTATTTTATTATTCTTACCTCGGAGCGTATGGTACGGTATGTCCACGCATCCTTCTTCCCCTGTAGATTCACAAAATGCGTTGTGGTTCAAATCTATTCATTTGAATCCAACTCATTTTACAGAATCATCTTTTGCGGTAAATGCAACGCAGTAGGCCTGGCCGCTTTGACGCTTGTATCATGTTTTTGATATGCTGCAAGCATCAATATTGACAAAAAAAATAATTGGGCGTTATCTAACCCAATTATTTCCAGGATGCTTTCTCGTACTGGCTGCGTTTGTATTAGATTAGATTAGATTAGGGCCGAAGATTCCTGCTCCCGTTTTTGTTCCAATTTTTGAGCCATCTGTGAAGAATTTTATTAAGCCATGACGAACAGTGGGACCTCCGACTTCCCAATCTATACGTGACGTTTCACATATGTTGTAAGGGATGTCATGGTTTTCCACAGGTTTCATCCAGTCTCCATTCATGTACATCACTGGCCCATTTTGAAAGCTTTGTGAAATGCTCAGGTGACCGACTAAATCACCAGACATGAAAGTTTTCAACCGTTTAAGTCTAAGCATACTCTTTTCCGCTTCTAGTTGCACGTATTCGTGCAAAGGCAGCAGATTTAGAATGGCATTCAACGCATTTGATGGGGTGCTGCGCATCGCTCCCGTTATAGCAATGGATACTAGCCGTTGAAGTTTTGCAAGCTTTTTCTGTGCAGTAGCCTCTTTTGTTTTTGGCCACCACACAAGAGAAGCATACGATATTTTAGGACGTATTATGGATGTATAAATCCACATTATCATTTTTGGTCTTAGACCCCATTTTCTGCCAAATGTTTTTGAGCAAATCCAGAAAGCACTGGTTGCCTTACCGATCACACACTCAAGGTGAGCATTCCCGTTCAGTTTGGCATCCAGTATCACTCCTAAGTATTTAACCTGTTCACTAAGATGGATCTTTAAACCTCCTAGCTGGAACGCTTTTAGACTAAACTTCTTTTTCTAGTGAAAGGTACAATTACTACTTTTGCTGGATTAATGCTAAGGCCCTCCTTGATACACCAAGACTGGGTAAGTTTTAGGGCCCATTGAATTCTTTCTGAAATGATGTTGTCAAATTTTCCCCTCACTATAATGACTATATCGTCTGCAAAACCTACAACCTCGAAACCGTTTTCCTCTAAGCTTCTTAGAAGCTCGTCTACAACTAAGGACCACATAAGTGGTGAGAGGACTTCCTCCTTGGGGACAACCTTTCGTTGCCCGTATTGTAATAGACGAACTTCCCAGCTCTGAAGTGATTTCTCTTTTGCGAGCATGGTATGAACCCAGTTAATTATGTTCATGTCAAAGTTCCTTTTCTTCATGGCACGAGCCATAGATGAGTAGGAAGCGTTGTCGAAAGCTCCTTCAATATCTAAGAAAGAACAAAGTGCTATTTCATTTACCGATAGAGCTTTTTCTACCTTTGAAACCACACTATGCAGTGCCGTAACTGTTGACTAACCAGACTGGTAGCAAACTGGAACTCAGATAGTGGATGCTTGTTCATGTAATTTGAATTCGATATAATCATTCAACACTTTTTCCATAGTCTTTAATAGGACTGATGAAAGACTAATGGGTCTGTATGATTTAGGATGCGCCTTGTCTCGCTTTCCTACTTTAGGTATGAAGATAACTTTTACTTGTGTCCATGAAGTTGGAATATGGTTGAGTCTTAAACTTGCCTTAAAAATCTCAATTAATGGCGAGATCAACACTGCTTTCGCCGTTTTGAAGTAGTGCTGGAAATATCCCGTCCATTCCTGCAGATTTGTAAGGCTGAAAAGATCTCAACGCATTTTCTACCCTGGCTTTCTTAAAGATTTTGTCAGCCAAGTCATTTGCAGCAATTTTCGCTCTAACAGACTTTTTGAGATGTCCTTGTAGAACTTTTTTCACCTTCAAGTGATCCATCTCTGATTGGATCTACACACAAAACTGATCCAGGAAAATGTGTTTCCATAATCAGCTTTAAAGTTTCACTAGGAGTTTTTGTAAAAACTCCATCCTCATTTTTCAGATTCCCAAGTTGAATTGTATGATCCTTTGCAAGAGCCCTCTGAAGTCTGAAGTCTGAAGTCCATTGCCTTTTGCATGATGGAGGTTCACCTGCAGGAACTTAGTTGGTTTCATTTCTAAGGGTGGCACGCTCTTTCTTGCTTGTGCGGGGAGCGATAAAACCCATCGATGTTTTTAATGGTCAGAGCAATAAGCTCGGCATTTAAGTATGGACTAAAATACCCAGTTACACCTTTTAGCCAGTTTGCTGTAATTTGAACCTTGCATTCAAGAGACAAATCACCTTGCCTGTAGCTACATTTTTACAAACTTAGATTTTACGTCATGTCTTTGCTCCTCTACTTTTTGTAGAGGAGCTTCTTGCAGAGCATCGAGCTGCACTGTCAAAATTTTGAGTTTTGGATAATCGTTAATGATTATTCCACTCTTAACCATTTTTGCCGATTGACCTCGATTTAAATAAAAGCAAACTCATCCTAAATTTTCCTTTTTTTTTTGTGTTTTTCAATTTTTAAAAATTATGAAAATAGTTTTATATTTGCGGTTATTAGTTTCGATTTCACTTTGGTTACAGTGAAACTAGCATCACTGGTATTATATTACTTTCACGCAACAATATTTATGCGCTAGCTTTTAAGCAAGTTTGAAAGCTTCCCAAGTAAGTTCGATGCTCCTCATGCAAGTTCGCAAGCCAAACTTGCATCCAAGTTTGCAATGAGGTCTTATTCAAACCAAGTTGAATAAAAGTTTATTCAAGCTTTTAATGCCGTCTCTTACTTGCCGCGTTTTATTTTCTTTTCTTTTTCACTTTTCTATATGGCACATAGTTAATAAAGGATAAATACCTTTTTACACTGGATTTTACCTGATACACTTAACTTTTGTCACCGTTATTGCTTCAACTATAAGTTTTTCACTCACTTTCGATTTACTGATTCGTTATGCACTTGAAAAAGCAAAAATATACAGGAGCCCCAAGACAAAGGTAGTGTAAACAAATCCAGTGATGCCAACTCTGATGATGTATTTAATAAACCTTATTATATATCATTGATTTTAAACACTTAAATACTGGGAGGGTGCATCAGGGCATCATTGAAGTTGCAATTGGACAATGGAGTGGACGGCCAACCGGAGTCAAGGAGGGGATGTGTCTATCATTTATGATTGGTACATTCCACTCCAACAATTGTAAAACTAAAGGTTTTCGAGCTACAAATTATTAATTGAAATGCTATTCAAAATGCTTACGCCCTTTTAAAACTGACTCTCGGGTCCAATTTTTTTTTTGCATCAGTGGAAAAAATTTACTTTTGTGGGTAAATCCTCTGTGCAAATTTTCAATTAAATCGGAGACAATCGACATTGGTCGGTAGGTTATTTCGGCTGGAAACGCTCATACGACCCCTTAGGCCTGATGGGGTTAATATTCTTGCTATGAAAAAGCGTAACATTTATGAATTTTTCAATAGCATGTGGCCCGAAATCAACATTTTTATCTTTCAAAGTAGAAAATATACGATATCATTACAAATATTTTCGATCGATTGGTGTAAACATTTTGAAAATCCTTCGAGAAATGACTAAGGTATTAACGTTCAGAATCTGAACATTTTTCGTGACGGTCGCAATTGTACCTCAGTATAGAAAACAAAGACGTAGTCCTTCGTCAAAAAAGAAAAAGAAAAAAAAGAAGTTAATAGGTTCTTAGCAAATCAGAAATGAATCTAGATCAGTAAATTTACATTATACACAAACCCGAATCGTTAACTCATCTTACCATTCCAATTAATTTAAATTTGTCAAAGTTTCCCGGCAAAGCTTAACACCAGCTCCTATCAGTGTCAGAATAGATATTAGCTTTAATTAAACTCTGTCACCTGCAGATGTCTGCTTTCATTCGGGTAAGTTTGTACCATGCAGTGATTGGGAACGTGTCCGATTTCCCAGCCGATAGAGTAATTCGGGATTCGTAAACTTCATTTGGGTACAGACGGGAAAATTTCCTCATCCTAATTGGCAACGAATGAACCTCACTTGACGTATTTCCACACTCATAGGAAGAAATCTACCTGAAGTCTGGATTTTGATCTCAATGTTACGGTGGTGTAAGAGAAGCCATTGAAGCAACTTTAAAATTTGCTCCACACAAAATCGCTATCTGCTATGGTTGTTCGAATGTGTCTTATCGAGTTGCTGTAAAGAGAACGAAGGCGGGTCGGGTTTATCTTTGGCCCACACGACCGAAGTTTTCCCTCAATGGATGTTTCGGTTTAGTCGAAGTCCATTAGTTGTTCTACTTGATGGTTGTTTTCAAGAATGAGCGTCATAGGTTTGCTTTAAATTGGGATTTGATTGCAAAAGGGGTTCAAGCAAAATAGCATGGGAACCGAAATGGCATTTTGTGATGCAATCGTATTATGGCATGTAATACAAAACAACAATCCAACTCAAAGACTATTCCCTCCGTAAAAGAGACACTAAAGCCTACAGACGAAAAACTGTCACAGATATGGAAGGTAATCCGGCATATGTTCTGAAACGAAGCCAATTCCGGGCTCGTTACTCGTACCTAATGGATTTCCTTTCATCCGGTTGCCATCACACATTTTCCCAATCACAATAGCCAAATCCCAGCTTCTCCGAAATCGGATCTCTAGATTTCGGTCCATCCGGCCTACGTAAACGTATGGAGCCGTTAAAATATGCATCCCACCCTACGAACCGGCCGGTCCTACCGGCAATTATCAACACCCGGACGGAATCGATGACCCGGATGATGGCCCAGTGCGGTGTTCAATTAATCATTCATTGATTCAGCCGGGCCACCGCCCGATGGGATTCAGTATCGACGTGGAGCTACAATAAACAGTTAATCGTGTCAGTTGTTCGACCCTTCCGGGAAATGACCGTAAGTGGTTGACCGACACGACTCTCGCGCTGAAGTTTGGATTATCGGAATTTCTACCCCCCACCCGACAAACGGAAGGATACCCACTCGTATCGGACTGCCCGCATGTGACGGCCGTGGTAATGATAAATTGACCATTCAATGAGGCCATAAACAATTTATTCGCTTTTGCCTTCAGACATAAATGACACCGACGATTGGCCCGTTTGATTCTGGGACGGTACTTATTACAGTTGTGTGTCCTACGAATGCATTATCATCTTTGGAATGTGAATGAATATGCATAAATGATATTGTTTCGGACTTGGCAAGGTTGGGTTTAAATGCCAAATTGTTACACTAATTTCAAGGATAGTGGAACTATGTACACACAGTCTTCTTGATTTTCATCTCTGGGTCATTTCATATCAAGTGACCGGAGAAATGCATCGATACTCTTCGATTTGAACTAAAATTGGCTGATATACTTGTTCTAGGCTATTAATCAAAAATCCAAAGTTTTAGACCAATCGGTGAACCCCTCGGCCCGTGGGCTGCCCTAATTTTTTTGAGATTTTTTAAAAGTCATTATATTGTTTATTAAATATCTCGATGAATAAAAGAGCTACAAACAATGTCAAATACTTTTCTTGAAGGAAATTAAATTTGCTACCAAATAAATATGTTATATATTTTTTATAGTGTTGCCAACATTGTCATTTTTGTGGTTGAAATATTAAATTGCGTTTCTCTCAAAATGCCCCCACTTTTTTTCAATTTTTATGGCTCCAATGTGTTAAGCAGACTTTTTGACGTAGGACTACGTCTTTCTTTTCTATACTGGGGCGCCGTTCTAAAATTTCTGAAATCGACCGCGTTACGGGTCGTTGTGGATATTTTGAGCGATAATAACTAAGTCATTGCCTAAACGATTTTCATATCGTTTGCACCAATCGATTGGAAATAATTCTACGTATCAGTTTTATTAATCAAGTAATTGATTTTTAACATTAACTTATTAAAAATAACGTAAATGTAAGGTGATGTCTTATAATTTCGATTCGCAGAGTAAATTCCAAATTTCCTAGCACAGTTTTCAAATCTAAGCAAGAGACG
Organism: Aedes japonicus; assembly: GCA_034211315.2. NCBI lineage: Eukaryota > Metazoa > Arthropoda > Insecta > Diptera > Culicidae > Aedes > Aedes japonicus. Next base: position 142,190 of record JASCZW010005538.1, read on the forward strand.
TCTCCCATCGTCTTCTTCTTCTTATTCTTTGTTCTCGAGAGGTAGATTCTGTTTCACGCTAGTGTTTGGCGAAACATCTGATTCCCCTCCCCTTTTAATGAATTTGATTCACATTGCTTTAGTTGATACCCCCTTTTGTTCATGCAATGGTACCCGATGCCATCATAAAAGACACATTTCCGAACAAATGCCTCATTCGTTCGGCAGCAATGGAGCTGCGCGGATCTCCCGGTGCTGAGCAGCACCCAGCAGCATCGCTCGGTACCCAGCAATGCCCAGCATTGGTAGAAGTAATGCCCACCTGGTCGTGGAAGCAGCAGCTGGCGGTCGGTAGCCAGCAGTGCCCAGCCTGTCGTGACTTTTTTTAATTAATCACTTATTTGTACAGGCTCAATGGAATCAACTTAACAGAGCCAAATTTTCATGTTTTTTAAACATCATTTATCTTAAAACTGAAGTTAGGGGGATAAAACCGATTACTCGCGGCCGTCTCGAGGTTAATAGGAATTACAAATTACGGATGGGAAAGAGGGTGGAAATTTAAAGTTCACATAACACATTAAATTTAAATTCTAAATTATTGAAACACTTATAACTATACAACTTATGGTTTTCTTTTGACTTGAACATTTTTTGAAAAAGAAAAAAAACACAGAAAAAAAAACTTCAACTAAACATACAGGTTAAACTAACTACAATCTAAAGCTAATGTTAGTCAAAAACACATAAATGAAACTCAATACTCCCAAACACGTACAGACAAAATATCTCGAATTGGCACATTGGGTTGTCTACTTCGAGCCCGAAGGGAATCATAGAGCCCCGATCTGACCTCACGATGATCAGCACAAGACCAAATAACGTGATCTGCGTCCTGATAGCCTTGTCCACATTCACAGAGATTGCTGTCGCTCAGCCCAACCCGATATAAATGAGCGTTCAAAAAATAATGATTGGACATGACACGAATGACGTCTCGACCCACATCCATCCCCCTAAACCAAGTGGTCGTGACTTAAAAAGCAGCTGACGATGGCAGTACATACAGTGGATTCCTGTCAAATATTCAGGCCATACATACAAATTTCGATCGCAATTCCCCGACAATTGATGAAACCCGCCCTTTTCAGGGCGAAAAAAACAATTTGCCATATTAAAGAGTTTGTTTTATTAATATCTTATGAGCTAATCGAGTAATGAAAATAGCATTACAACGCACCGTCTCAACATGGCGTAACTTGAAGAGCCCGGATAAAATGGCCGAGCCGCGTCTATCTATATGTAAATCCTGATTTTCTCTGTTCTGACAATTTCTTAGGGTGGTTTCCTACCAATTATTCAGGCCATTCGCTACTTGAGAAGACCGAGAAGCAAATTTGATCGCGTACCATGTTCCCCCGACAATTAATACAACCCGTTCTTTTCAGGGGGACCAAAACAATATGCAAATTGACATTTTCACTACATGGCGTTACTTCAACATGGTGTTACTTCAAGAGCCCGGAGAAAATTCAGGCCATCTTGCTACTTGAGAAGACCGAGAAGCACATTTCGAATGTGTACCATGTTGCATCGCGACAATTAAATAAAAACCCGTCCTTTTCAGGGCGAACAAAACAATGTTACCAATTAAGGAGTTCGTTAAAATATTATTTTATCATAAGATAATCGACATTTGCATTACAACGCCTGGTTGTAACGTTACTTCGCGTTACTTCAAGAGCGGATAAAGTGGCCGAAGCTGATGCTGCTTATCTATATGTAAATCCCGATTTTCTCTGTTCTGACAATTTCACAGGGTGATTACCTGCCAATCATTCAGGCCATCCTGCTACTTGAGAAGACCGAGAAGCCAATTTGATCGCTATGCTCTCCCGATAATTAATACAACCTGTTCTTTTTGGGCGACCAAAACAATTTTCCCATTAAGAGAGTTTGTTAAATTAATATTTTATCTTGAGCCAATCGACATTTTCACTACATGGCGTTACTTCAACATGACGTTACTCCAAGAGGCCGGAGAAAATTCAGACCATCTTGCTACTCGAGAAGACCACTCCCCCTCTCCCCAACAATTAATAAAAAGGATCCTTTTAAAGAGTTTGTTTAATTGATTGTAGAGAAGAAAAAGAATATAGAAGAAATAAAATAAATTCTCATGATATTCTAGCTATGTGTAAAGACATTTGAAAGATAATATCTTTACTGATTTAAACTCTTCTAATAATAATTTTCATTTTTATTAAAAATAATAACGTGGCAGCACCAAGCTTTGGCAGCAGCAGCTCTCGGTACCCAGAAGCAGCTGGCACAAAAGCTGCTGACAATGGCAGTACCCATTGTGGATTCCTGTCAAATATTCAGGCCATACCAGGCTGCCACGATCAGCCTCAGGCCATTTCAGACCGAGAAACAAATTTCGATCGCGTTCTCCGACAATTAATAAAACCCGCCCTTTTCAGGGCGAACAAAACATTTTGCCTAATTAAAGAGTTCGTTTTTTAATATCTTATGAGCTAACCGAGTAATGAAAATGACGTCGAAGATGGTGTAGTGAATGGCGCGATCGGCGAGCTGGAAATACCTCGAACAGGACGAAGACGATTCTGGGCAGCAGATCGTAAAGTTGTGGTTTAAGTTCGAGAGTGCGGCGATAGGTTTCGCCAGACCTGGAATCCTACAAGAGGATTGGACTCCCATCTCCAAACGCTCGGCTAGTATAAAGTTGAGTGGCATCATTAAATGCAAGCGGATACAGTTTCCGGTGGTCAGTGCCTATGCGTTAACTGTTCATAAGTCGTAAGGTGGCACTTTCCCGGAGATTGTATATGACTCCAATAAAAGCCAGGATCAGCAGTTAGTGTATGTTGGATTGTCACGTGTTCAGTCAATCCAGGGGCTGTATTTAACAAACCCAACCAATGCCTTTAAGTTCCATCATGCTAAAGGTAGCAACTTACCTAAGATGGTAGACCTCAGGAACGAGCTGCAGCGTCTAGAAAACCATCGATTACAAACACTTGGGGATAAACTATACCAAGTTTTGGAAAGCAAGGGTTCTGCCACCACGTTGATGAGCGTGGAATTCCTCGCACTGAGTGAGACTTGGCTAGACAATGACTCCTTAGTCGATATTGAAGGCTACCACTGCATCGTTCAGTTCAAACGCTGCAACTTGAGAGCAGGTGGTGTAGCAATATATCAGCAGGACAAGGCTACCACTATGGCTGCTACCCACAAGATCCAACAGCTCAGTGAACATCATGACGAGATGTTCAGCGTTGTCGATAACGTCGGGGACATTTGTGCAGCTAATATATCAGTAATGGACACTGAAGTTCTGCTGGTTGTGGTGCACATTTCACCAGGAACAACTACCAAGAATTTAAAAATTGTTCTTGATTCGCATGTTGTTCAGGTATGAAGCGCAAGATACGCCAGTTATGTTGACCGGAGACTTTAACATTGACATTTCCAAAAATGAAAACATAGATTTTCTATACATTAATTGTTATGTTATTTATTCTCCGTGCGAGGAGTAACGATTATGATGTAGAAGGAGATGTTCGCTCATCACCATGAGGCACCAAGAGTGAACATTAATGTTTTTGACTAGAATGAAAGATGTGAAGAGAAATTGTTGAAAGTTTCGTCAGAGTACGGCAGGTACCCATTCGACAACCAACCATCACCTAGCACTGGACCATTGTTTGTACTACTCGGACCATAAACAACAAACGACAAAATACCAAACGGCCCTTTTCAGGGTCACTTAAGGAGTTCTAAAGCGTTGAATTCAAGATTTTCATACACAGTATTAACGCTCCTAAGACACCTAAAGACTAATATTATATGCTTTTCTTCCATGGAACAGAACCAACAACAACGACCACCCATTCGACTGTCTACCAAATCATCATCTGGTACTCGACAATTACCGGATCACTCCAGGAACAGCGAATAACTGAATACCAAACGGCCCTTTTTAGGGCCACTTCAAGAGTTATAAAGAGTTGACTATATTAATTTTCGTGGAAAACAAAATTTAATAACAGATGGTTTGATGAGTCTTTAGACTGAACAAAATATAGTAGATATTTATTAATTCTATTACAATTCCTCCACATCAACAAGCAGTCCTACGTCGACTTTGCAGATATGTCACTGACGTATCTCACCTTTTCGTTTTTACATAAGAAACACTTATTGAGACAAAATAATTTGTTCCGTCATGGAGATATTGATTTTTAAACATTTCATGTCTTAAAAATTTGTTTATTCTACCACTCTTATATAATCTGTTATATTTCATCAAGGTGGATCGAACAAAAAAGCACCGCTTAAATAAAAAAAAAAATTGCAGTTTTACATGGTCTACTAATTTCGGTGGCCTACTAGAAGAATTTCGGTGCTCTGAGAGGTTAGTGCGAACCATGAAAAATTGCATTAAAGAGAAAGGAATTATCTGTTCCTCTAACCCCAAGAAAGGCCATCGTGTTTCATAAGACATAGTGCAGAAAGTAAAAGCGTTTTACCGTGAGGCCAGGGATGCCATTATGCCAGATTTATCTGGCACTGCCAGGCTTTTTATCGGCAAAAAGACAAAGAGAGAAACCCTGCATAATGCCAGACTTTTTGAAATTAGAACAGATTAAAAAAAGCGTCATTCAATCCTACTCCACTAAAGCGTTAAGTGATCAGCGTTACTGCAGTCCTCGTCCACTGAAAACGATTTGTAGCAATTTTGTAAGAATGGGTAGTCCGTTAAATATTTGGCATTGGTTAAATAGTGTAATTCCACGCTTGACTGTTACTAAAGAATGCGAGTATACGAGTCAAAAAATGACTCATTTTGGGACAACATTTGTAAAGGGCGTATCAACATTTGTAAAACCTCTTTGATCCTTTTCAATTGCTAGTTCAAATTTTTACATTGCCAGATTTTGCCAGATTTTTTATTTGTGACATGCCAGATATTTTTCAAAATCTTATGGTAACCCTGCGTGAGGCAGACGTGAGTAAAGAACTGGCTGGTAAGAAGGAGTGTAAAAGTGTTCGGGAGGGAACATCTTGTATCCTCAAGCAGAAGCGATTAGTGCTGGCGAACCTTAGCGAAACACTCTGCGCCCACCAGAGTGAAGAAGCCGCATTTGTTAGGAAGCATGACTATATTGTAGCGAAACAGGGAGAGTACAACCAGTTCACTCGGGACAGCAGTAGATCTAAAGAAGTCTGATTAAGATTTTCAAAAATTAAGTGATTGACATTAATATCATATCTACAAAGAGTATTTTATTAACGCTAACACTAACGCAAACGTTTCATTTGCTTTTTGGGATAGTGTACAAGGGGTCCACTACAACAATTCTCAAGCAACCGTTCACCCATTTGCTGCCTATTTCTCGCAGCAAGGAAATATTGTTCCATTGAATTGTGTTATCATTTCGGATACCTTGGATCACAACACAGTAACCTTTTACGCTTTCCAGAAGAAATTCATAGAATTTCTTAAATCTCAGCTGACTAAGCTGACAAAAATTTATTACTTCTCTGACGGTGCCGGTTCATAGTACAAAAACAGGTTTATCATCTTGAATTTGCTGTATCATCGAGAAGACTTTGGCGTTCCAGCTAAATGGCACTTTTTTGCAACGGCACACGGTAAAGGTCCAAGCGATGGATTAGGTGGAACTCTAAAGCGATTGGCGACGAGTGCAAGTCTTCAAGGAACTACCAAACAAACTCCTAAAGAGTTGTATGATTGGGCACGCTGTAATTGCAACTTGAATGTGAAGTTTGTGGCATCACGGCAGTGCAAGAAGCATAAAGAACATTTGACAGTCAGATTTGCTAATGCTCGATGCCACTGTTTTTATGAAAAGTATTTCGAGCTCAGAAACGGGTACCATTTTTGATCTGATTTGATTGAGGCAATGAAGAACAGATTTAAAATATAGGAAATCTGTAAACCTGTTCTTGAGATCGTGACATACCGTTCCATGTCATTTTTATTTTTTTAGAAAGATAGATAGATAGCTTGATGATTCGATTGACAAAAAAATGAATGTCTGTTTTGAAAAATAATCACAAATAAAACGTAAGATGGCAACACTGAAGATTTTTCTTGAATTGGAATCTGGCAATAAATAACTGCTAGCACAATCACCTATTGTGATTGTTATTAGACCCATTTTCAGAAAACACTTTGAATATGTTAACACTACTTTTGAATTTTAATGCATTGAATATAAAACATGAAATGTTTAAAAATCAATATCTCCATGACGGAACAAATTGTTTTGTCTCGATGAGTGTTTCTTATGTAAAAAAGTCTGCTAAATCACATTGGAGCCATAAAAATTGAAAAAAAGGGCATTTTGAGAAAAACGCAATTTAATATTTCAACCACAAAAATAAAAATGTTGGCAACACTGTAAAAAATATAAAAAAAATATTTATTTGGTAGCAAATTTAATTTCCTTCAAGAAAAGTAATTGACATTGTTTGTAGCTTTTTTATTCATCGAGATATTCAATAAACAATATATTGACTTTTAAAAAATCTCAAAAAAATGGGGGCAGTCCATGGGCCGAGGGGTTCACCAATTGGTCTAAAACTTTGGATTTTTGATTAATAGCCTAGAACAAGTATATCAGCCAATTTTGGTTCGAATCGAAGAGGGTCGATGCATTTCTCCGGTCACTTGATATGGAATGACCCCTCTGTTAAACATTATCAAAGAAATTTGTCAGAAGCAGATAATTTCTCGTGAACACGAAAGGCTCTAGGAGTGGACAGTAATTTATTGCTAGAACGAAGAAATGAATAGAAAGTTTTGATAGTTCCGTTAGAGTATGGCAGGCTGTGAAATTGAAAGATGCAAGTTGAAAACGAGCGGAAGGGCATTTGAACGATAGATGCGATGCCCATTAGCCTGGGACACGGACATATGAAAGAAAAAAATATTCACTCCCAATTAATTTTTGAAAGCTTTTTGAGTCTTTTAATAACTGTGCAAAATTTCAGCTCAATCGATGAAACTATATTTTTGCGCCCGAGGTTTTAATTTTACATTGGATTTTATATGGGAAAACTTTCTTTTACATAGAATATTCTGGCGAGGTGACCCGTTGCCATCTAAAAATAAGTGATTCCAATTTTCTTCTTGGAAATTTCCCAAGAAAACTTTTCTTTCAAGACCGCAAAACGATCCGACGATTGTGGAAAAAGTTATTAAGCTGAAACTGATTACAATCCAAACGAACGGCTCATTGAACTGTTTTTCCTAACAACACTGCCACCTGCAGCATGGCCTGTAGCCTGTTGCTGTCGGCGCGAAGCAACCACGTTGTTGTGGGGCGTTCACTCGGCATGGGGTGAAGCCGATATGGATTCCAAGAAGAAAATTGGGATCACTTATTATTTTATCCGTCCGAGATGTCGCAAAGAAGCTGGGAGTGGCGCCTTCAAACTTACGTCAAGGTAGACTTTAAACAGCTTCCAGAACAGGAATTTTATACGGCAACCGGACGTGGAGAGGTTGCAGATATTTTCAAGCACAATAAACTGTCAAAGTTCGTGAAGAAATATCTGTTGAGACAGGCCTGTACCTGTACCTGTGGTTTGAAGAGCAACGTGCATCAGTGCAAGAGCAACGTTGCGACCGGAACCGTCAACCAGGAAGTTTATCAGAGCGAGTGCCTACAAAAATGTCTACCGCCTTTCCTGAAGCGATACAATTGTTCTGATCTTGCATCTTGCCATTACGGAAAAAAGGCCATGGAGTGGTATGCTGCCAACAACGTTCAAGTGGTGCTCAAGAACAAGAACCCCCCCAACATGCCAGAGCTCCGCCCAATCGAACAATATTGGGCCATCGTTGAGCGAAACGCAAAGAAGACTCAAAAAGCTGTTGTGAGCGATAAACAGTTCAAGTCAAACTGGTGTTCTGCTGCGAATAAAGTGGACAAGGAGACTGTACAAAATCTTATGGCAGGTATTAAACGAAAGACCCGGCAATTCGCATTCGGTCAAAAGGAAGCTTAGCTGAATATTTCTCCTGAATTCTGTATTAACTGAACTTGAAAAATAAAAAAAAAATGACTTATTAATAAAACCTTTGGTTGAATCACACACATTATTGTTCGACCAAATTTTGATCGGAACACCCTTTATTACGTGATATAAAGCATCTTGATATCAAATGCCATGAACTTTATTTCCAGTGAAAATCAGAATTATATATGCTGATAGCAAGACAGTCATTTTTACGTAATACATATAATTTTTAGTGTGAACTGGGTATTAAACTTCTTTGCTTCAAAATAGACCTACAGAACGTTAACGCACTGTTATGATAATCAAATATCTGTAAAAATAAAAATATTTTCGACTTACGCTTCAAACATTCGCGAGCTTGGTTTACTTTTGGTTGCCCCAGAACACAGCTGGCAGAATTCTATCCAATTGAATCTTGTAATTTCATCATTGAAAAATGAAAAAAAAAAACGTAATCCCAGATAGTTCCTGCTGTGTCGGTCACAGTATTTAATTTAACACTTCATATTTCACATCTTTGAAACGAAAACGAAAACGAAAAACGAAACGAGTGAAAACGAACTGATTTGTGAACGAATATTTTCCAACAGCATGAAGTCAAGCGACGGTAACACATAAAAATCAGAAACACGCCAAACAAAAACTACTTACTTACACAACAATTTTCTTGATTATGTTAGTGTGTTGAAAATTTTCATGTTTATATCGAGTGTGTGAATTTTTCGAGCAGTGCATACTGTCAACAACGTTCAGCAGCATTAGGCTTTTTGACGTTTAATCGCCTTTCCCTTTCTATCACAAGCAGAGGAATGATGATTTGTTTTCGTCCAAAAGATATGTTGAATTTAAGTATTTTAAACACAGGTAACACTCCAACTTTTTTCAAATCAAACAGAGAAGAGGTGCTAGATATAACCCTCTGCACCAATAAACTTACACATGAATTCAATAACTGGAGAGTCTCTGAAGAGGAATCTCTGACTGATCATAGGTTCATATTCTTTGATCACTTAAATGATAGTCTGCAAGTTTCTCTAAAATGTGTAGAAGGGCGTGGAATAGACGTCAAACAGAGGGAATTTCGGTTTCAAAATAGTTAGAAAGGCTTATAAAAAAGCTCTAAAGTCCTCTGAACGACAGGGCTGGAAAAACCTTTGCACAAATGTATCAAGTGTAAATGAAAACAGCAGACTCAATAAAATTCTTGCTATATCCAAGGATTTTCAAGTAAACAGTATTAAGAACGAAGCTGGTAACTTCATAGGCGTAGCCAGAGGGGGGCAGAGGCCCCCCCCCCCTAACTTTTGAATCAATTTTTAGAATTTTAATGTTTGTTTCATTTTTTAATTATTTAGTGTTAATGTTTGATAGATTGCCCCTTTGCCTCAATGAAAAAGCGTGAAATTGCCTCGATTTTGTGACAAAATGTAGCAAAAAAGTGCAGAAAGTGGACATCCATGAGATTATTTTTTTTAATAGTATAGACTAAAATGTTTCTAACATATGATAATCTACGGGCAAGACGAAACGACTCATATTCTAATTTCAGAGACAAAACAGCAGTTGTTTTATCCCATTCAAAGATTTTAACCGTTGCTACACGGATAAAAAACAGTCCCGTTTGAAACAACAAACTTGTTTGTTGACATCTAAACTTAAAAAAATTATTGTTGTAAATATCCGTTTTGTTGTTTTAAACCAACGATTTTAAAGATATGACCACAATACAACACAAATTATGGTTGTTCTAAACCATGAAAGGGGTTTATTATTACCAAAACACAGGTTGCGTCAACTCAGGGAATCAAATTAAAATTTTAGATTGATTCAACCAAAGCGTTGGTGAAATCAAACTGATATTTTGTTTGGAGCAAAAGCAACTAAAAATTTAGTTTGAAACAAAACTATTTTTTTGGGATATTACATTTCTTGTCATCCGGTTCCGCTGCATGATTAAAGTCTTGTTCTAAGGTAAAATGCAATTATTACTGTTGTACCTTAGTAAAAAGTGATGATTGGTGAGTTAAGGAGACATATTTGCGAAAAAAAGTGATGATGTTGTTTTGAGAAAGAAATAATTTCTCATCACCATGAGGCTCTAGGAGTAGACAGCACTTTTTAGCTAGAACAAAGTTGTTAAGAGAAAGTATTGATAGTTCCGTTAGCGCACGGCAGGCTGTGAAAATTGAATAATTGCGAATAGACAGTTCGTTAGAACCATTTAAGCTATCGGTAGTATATGAGCACGATCAAGCGCACAATCTTTTGCCAGTCAAGGTGGTGCATTCGTTCCTGCCTTGACCTACTCCGCATGGGGATGCTTGGCAAAAGATTGTGTGCCTGTTTCGAAATACTACCTCACAATGCCCTCCGCTCAATTTCAAACTACTTCGATACAAACTACATTGTATCTTGACCAACAATTTAATTTGTTATGTACATATATCTAAACAATGCTTGTAGATTGTAAACAAAAATATTTAAAGGTTTGCAATCATTATTTAGTAAATGATATAATATGTAAATAATTCATCATAAAAACATTTATTAAAAATGTTGCAATAAACAAAATGTTTACCAAAGGAAAACTGAAAATAGTATACTACAGTATTCTATACAAAGGCTCTCATTGACATTTGTCTAGATTTTTTAGACTGTGAGAAGTCTATAATTGTAAATCTGCACTCTTCTATATGTTTGTTAGCATTTAATTCAAATCAGATTTAATATTTAATATACTTGAAATTACAGACAAAAATGTAGAAAAAATGTAAACGGAAATACTTGTTGTATTAGCCGTTTGCGTTTGTTTGTTTCAAACAGCATCTCAGTTTGATTCATACTAAAATTTGTTTGAAACAACCCGTAAACGTTGGTAGAATCAACCAACAAATCTGGTTGTTTTCGTAGCTGTCATAATGAAACAACCAACATAATGGTTAATACAAACGGATGTTAGTTGAACTTAATTGCTTAGTTCCCGAAACAATGACTCAACATTTTTGTTTGATTTAACCATCGTGGGTAGTCAAATCAAACTAATATGATGTTTGTGCCCAATTCAACGTGAAATACCGGTTAAATTAAACTAGAAAATGTTTGCGTTTACCAATCTTTTTTCTCAGTGAGGGACTACCATACATTCTCAATGTGAAAAACTGGTGATCTCAAACTAATGCAATAACTAGCGCCTGCCTCGCACAAATGCAGGTTAAATCAGGGAAGGAAATTTCATAAGAAGGGAAACACCACCGCGATCCTACGTTGAACTTGCGGTTATATCCTAGATATAACCCCCCTCTATTTTAAAATTAAGACCTATTTCTGATTTGAACCTATTTATACAAATAGTGCTATTGGAGCCAATCCAAAAATGGGATAGTGGTTTACTTGCTCCAGGATAGAGTGGTACGGCTGGCATGGCAAACAATTGATTGTGATCCCCACCACCGAACAACCAGCCCGGCGAACCCCCACATCTCACTAAGAACCATTTTTATTGTATATTTTTTGTGCTCACTCGATTACTCACATCGCCGAATTATAGATAACCGAAACAATACGAAATGCGCCATGGCCGATAACAAAATAGTGCGTAATAAAGCATCGACACAACCTTTCACAGCCGATGCTCGAATCAAACTTTTTTTTTGTAAACTTTCAATTTTCACAACTGTACCAATCCTATAGAAGCTTCATAAGAACAATCTATGCGAATCCATTCAAAATGGCGATTTAGGGATTTGGAAAAAGTGAAAGTGAGTAGATGCATTTTGTGCCTTCTGGCAACTTTATGCTTCTATTGATGTCCAGGCTCATTGGTTTAGCATCAACCGGGGGAGACTTGATCCTATACTCAATGATATAATTATCGCCATGTTTTGTGATACATTGGATGGATTATTATTATTCGAGATAACTCAATAAAGACGTCATCCAAATTTTTCATATTGACAGGCAATCTGTGAAAACCCATCTAGTACCTTATAGTAAGATGCTTAGAGGTGAACCGGAAGATTCGATGAGCTACCTCAAAGATTTTTTACTGTTTCTATGGGCAAAACACGATGTTTTTGTGGTGTTGCTTTGTCAATATAGACACTGAAAATTTATTTTTGTAAATTAACTTTCACTCGTTTTGTTAACATGGATTTTGTACGTTGAACAAATGTATGCATTCATTCAGTACATGTATGAAACATTCTTAATGCTTGTCATCTGGTGAAATTCTATCATTACACCTCTTTGTACAGTGCACTAAATGAATATCATGAATATCAACCAATTGCTGCTTCTCATCAATCGTACTCATACATGTTGGTATTGCATTGAGTACGAAGGTATCTTGAAAAGCACAAATCTATTTACTACGAATACAACGAATAGATTTATTTAGTCGTACCATCGATTTCGTATTAATATAAAAATTTAATTTTCAGTGTGGGTGAGAGGGTCACGGAGGAAATGTACATTTTCAGTAAAAACTGTGAACAAACTCGGTGGTTATCCTTTACAAAAATCCAACACGACTGTAAAGCGAATATTTTGACACATGACAGTACCCGCTAGATTTTACCATGGTTGCTATTCAATGCGGCTCGTTTGTGAAAAGTGTGGAAAACCTACGGTTTTTAAAATCATTATTGTTTTTTATTTAATAACAGAACAAGCCTAGAATTGTTGAATCTTGTTGCCAAAAATTGACGGATATTGTAAAGTACTTTGGGTACCACAAAAGTTCAATTCAATGGACGCAGTGCTTTCAAAGTACTTTGGGTAAGCGTAGAGAAGATCATCCACTAATCGTTCAGGTGGATTGTCACAAAGTGAGGGCTCGTTGCCTACTCTAGCCGGTGGAACTTGAAAATGTCCTTACTGTAATGTATATAATGTAATGTGTTCAGTGTGTGCAACCGCTGGTTGAAGACGGTGTAATTCTTTCTCTCTCTCTCTTTAAAAAAAATATCTTGCCCCACCCTATTTGAAATCCTGGCTACGCCTATGGGTAACTTTAATAATAATGATGACGAGGTGCTAGAAATACTCTTTCGAATACATTTTCCAGGATGTTCAGAACTGGAACCATTCAATGACCCTGAACATTTTTGTGGTCGTTATGAATCTAGGGCGTTAGCTCGAAGGCTAGTAACACCCGAATCAATCAAATGGGCTCTGAATAGCTTCGCACCTTATAAGACTCCTGGAGCAGATGGGCTGTATACATGTTTACTTCAGCGAGGTTTTGATCATCTTAAAAATATATTAAAACAAATTTTCATTTGCAGCCTTGCTACAGGTTACATTCAAAAATCCTGGAGAGAAATAAATGTTAAATTTATCCCAAAAGGGGGGCGCGCGACGTATGATGAAGCGAAAAGTTTCAGGCCAATCAGTCTGAGCTCTTTTATGCTTAAGTGTTTAGAAAGAATGCAACATGCATCAGCAATCTCATCTGCAACATGTTCACGAAGCGAAGGCTTTCTCACGAAGCAATCCTGTTTAGGAGTCTTCAGATATTGAGGGCCTTGACAATGTTTGCCATCATTGAAGCTGCACTTTTTCATGGTGTGCCCTCTGTTATCGTAACATGGATACACGAGATGCTCAAAAATCGTTATTTGAACTCGTCACTGAGACGAGCCTATATAAGGAGACAATGTATTCAAGGTTGTCCCCAGGGAGGCGTTCTATCACCTCTGCTATGGAATCTCGTAGCAGATAGTCTATTACGTAAACTTAACAACTTGGGATTTCCTTCTTATGGCTTTGCTGATGACTACCTTACAATGGTTGTTGGATTGTGTGTTAGTACTCTTTTTGACCTGATGCAACAGGCTCTAAGAGAAACTGAAAAGTGGTGTAGTGATATCGGACTCTCAGTAAATCCCAACAAAACAACACTTGTTCTATTCACAGAAAAACGAAGGATTACCGGAGTTCGTCCACTTCGTTTCTTTGATTCTGAAGTCTGTATAGCAGACCAAGAAAGGTATCTTGGAGTTATTTTAGACTTTAAGTTAAATTGGTCTGCTCATATTGACTCTAGAATCCAAAAGGCCTGTATGGCTTTTGGACAATGTAGGCGAACTAGAGGTAAAACCTGGGGTCTTAAGGCGAAAGTGGAGAGATTTTTCATGTTTCTCTTTCTCGAATTTTTAAAAAACAATGGAACTTTTTTTCTGAAAACTGTTTCCGCTTGAAGTTAGTCAACTAAATTTGCAATCCTGTGGTCTGAAAAAAAATTAGATATCTTTTCTCATATTTCCTAAAACCATTCTTGTAGCCCAAAATTGTTGCGAAAATTATCGAGTTTGACAACTTTGCTCATCAATAATTCAATTATTTAGTATGAATGTGATATTTTTTTTTATTCAATACGTCTATTTCCTATACAATAAGAAGTATTTTGTTAGAAGACAACATACTTGTAAATTGCATAGTATAGCTAGTAACCATTTTTTTAGCACAACCCTTAATCTTTGAAATTACTTTGATTAGTCATATACGCTACCCGTGAGTATGTATATGTGTTCCGAGTCGTACCCACGCGGGAGAACAGTGAGATGTAGAACATCCGCACAAAGCGTAGAAGTGAAAAAATATCCCGTTCGTTAGAACGGGTGCCTGAATGAAAATACAAAATAAACCATCAGCAGCGAGATCATGATCAAGCTTTCAAATGACTTGTTCGATTTACTGCAATTGATAAGAGTCGTGAGATATATTATCTCTAATTGCAGCGGAAAATGTTACATAATCATCATCAGCAATTGCTTACGAATGCAATGACTTGAATTATAACACTGAATAATGCAATATATGTTGAATCAATGCATTGAACGATAGAAATAATTCATATATTAAAACGACATTTAGGTAATTATGAATATGCCTACACTTTTTAAAATTGCAATATTTGGATGAGTCGAAAGTAAAATAACCTTAGCATATATTGTTTCAGAAGTAACTCAGTGAGTTTAGACACTAAATGGTTTTCAGAAAGCGAAAAGAGAGCGATGTTTGAGTGGTGGAAAAAGAAGCGAAGTTTGGAAACAAATCTTAACAAAGCAGATGGAAGCTCGTCGGCAGAACAGGAAACCATATCTGGAGTTGGTAGTTGTGAAAGTCAGTCTTCAGACCGAATCTCTGTTCACGATGAATACCAACCGACCAATCTCTCCGGATTATTCCTTCAGACAGAAACTAGCGATGTTAGGTATGTACCAGTTTTATTTTACATTTGACTTGTTCTATGAGTCAGATCTACCCTCCTCATCTCAATTTAGACAACTTATTCTAAAAATTTTACGATAATTAGGTGGGGACGCTAGTGTTTTTTGGACGAGCGCATAGTTGAGGCAATTCCCTAGAAATGATAGCATGCAAATATTTAGAAACAACTTTTTAGCATTTCATGAGTCACTTGAAGTGTTCTGAATATCCTTCGCGGTGGTCCTTACAATTTGATATTGTGTATGGAAAAAGTTGGCTGAATCCACAATTTATTTTTGCAAAAGAATCTAATTCTTCTAATGGTATCAACGGTGACGGTAAAATTGTAATCAGTATAAAAACTGCGGTGAAAATAATAATGAGATACTTAGAAATAGTTATATTGTCATCATAATATTCAATAAAGCAAAATTATCTTGGCAATCATAGCCATACCAATAATTATAATGAACAAAATTAATAAATGAAAACATATCACTAACAATTCAATCATAATACAATAATTATCAATCAATCATAAGAAAAACAATAATTTGATACTTATAAATAAACTAACAATTATCATATAACCATTATGAGAAAATTTTCATTGCAATAATTTAAGGCATAATAAGCAACCATCATTATCAAAAAAATAACAAAATAAACGTCAAAAATAAATATATTTTTTTTGATAATCATGATGATCATAAACTTGTTTATAGAAACAAATATAATCATGAAAATTAGAGGAAAACCAATCAAAATATGAATCCTAGAGGGTTTGAGCTGTTTAGTGGAATACCTGAAACTAGAATGAAGAAAAATAGTATTTTCCATTATTATACGAGACACTGAGAAATTTAACGTACCGTAGAAAGAAATACTAACTAAATGGAAAATACTAATTTCTTCTAATTTCTAGTTAATCAAAATATGTTAATGGCTGGTTATACTATAATTGTCAAATATTCATAAAAATATCAATGATCACTATAGTTTTAATCATCACATTTATCATAATGTAAATAATCATAAGAATCTTGAAACATAATACTCAATGCTGTTATAACTATCGTAAGAATTATAATATCGAACTAAACTACTATAAAAATCAATGTTATCATAATAATCATCATAATTATCGTAATTATTATGATGCAGACCTTTTTTTGTTGGAACGTAGACACACTGCGTCCACTGAGTTGAACTTTTGTGGTATATAATAAAGATCCTAATAACCATAGTAACTGTATTAAACATTCTGTGCAATATAATTTAAATAATTTAAATTATTATGATAAAAAGAGTGATTTGGTTCATTATAATAATCATAATGTTCATAATATTTTTTTTATAATAATGGACAAAACTACCATTATATAGAATTTTATCATCATAATGAACAGATTTATCAATCATCATGAACATATTCCTCAATCATTACCATTATCATTATCATTAAAATCATCATGAAGTAAACAAAATTTTGATCAAAATCAATAAATAACCTTTAAAATAATCGTTATGACAAATGAAATAATAATTAGAATAATAACAATAATTATTATGATAATACTAATCATTACATGAATTAAAATAATTTTCATTATTTTCATGAAAGTTTTGAACAACATAATAAAATTTATCTTTTTTTTTTTTAATCTTCATTGAGAAGGTAAAAATGTTGACGAATATGGTTCCCATAAAAATCAGATTTTTTTTTTCATAATCATAATTAGTTAAATAAAACAAGCTGAATAATATTGAAAAAAAAATGATGTTTTTATTATGATCAAAATATTAAATTGGGAAGAATTGATTTCATTAATAATTATCATAGTTAATACCATTCTTATAAAGTTGAATCAAAAATATTCAAAGTTATCATGATAGTAATAATGAAAATATATTTATTATAAATATTATTATTAATAGTAATCATTATGATCATCGCTCTTATTGTCATGATAATATTCACTTTAATGCAAATAAATTAATTTAATAATATTAACAACACATATTCATCATAAGATTATTTATGATGAAAATGTTCATGAGAATACATAAAATTATCAAAATCATCATAAATGCAAGAGAAATAGGAATAATGTATATTGAATAATCATAATAGTCATTATTATCGCAGTGATTTACAGTAATAGTAATAATAACTCTCGAAAAGATCTTCAATGATTTTTTTTTCATAAAAATATCAATAGAAAATAAATAATTTAATATTACGTAGTCATTAATATATTGATAATTTTTATTGTTATACTAATTACAATTTTTATTATTTTTAATTAACCATGAAAATAAAAGCAGAAACAATAAATAAATAATTTAATCTACTGCTATAATAATAATCATATTAAAAAATTTAATTTCTTCGATAGTAATAGTTATAATAAGAATAATAATAAAAATATTAGTATTTATGATAATACTTCCATTAAAAACCATTCTACGCATCTTATTCAAAAAATATATAATATTCAAAATTATGAAAGCAACTTGAATAATATTTAAAATGATGACAATAATTGTTATGATAATTCTATTATAAGTCAATTACTTTATATTTATATGTAAACATATATTTTTATAATGATTTGGATAGTCATTATTACTATCACAGTAATTATTACTTTAAGATTTTAGATCCAAGGATTCCTGTATCTCTAAAATAATCATTATCATAAATATTATAATCTTCAGTGTTATAGCTGGGATTTCAATAAAAATCATAATTAGAACAATAACTATAACAAAAGTTTGAATAGTAATAGAATTAATAGAATGATAATAGATTTAGTCATATAATAAAATTATTTTATAATAATAATTATCAAACAAAAATAATCATAAGAAACATTATAATCATATTTATCATAAAAATATTAATAATGTGACAAAGTAACTGTATTATTATTCAATGTTATCATTATTATCATTATCATAATATTAATAATCTTACTTATCTTGAAAATTCTAGTAATAATGCAACAGAATGATCATTATTGTCATTTTAATGAAAATAAACAGAATTTTAGTGACAATCATAGCAATCATATAGTCATTATCACAATAACCATAACAAAATTAACAAAATTTACATCAAAATCATAAAAACATCATAACAATGATCGTATAGATGAATAAAATAATAATTATAGTAATATTATCAAAAATAATTATAGTTATTATTATTATTATTAATTATAGCCAATCAAAATAGTTATTAAAATAATATACATCACTATCATAGTAATAAAACTCATCATTGTTATAAACATATTCATTATCATTGTTATGATATCAACCAAAATAATCCCTAAAATAAAACGTATAAAATAATCAACCAATGCAATGATAATCACCATTATCAGGACTATCATAGTCATAATAATTATCACATTACTGAAACATTATTATTCATCATAAATGAATCAATATGTTATTGTTATCTGTTATTTCATAATCATAATTATTTGAAATATGACAATTGTGTTCAAATTACCATTTAGCAGTGGCGTCTCGTCCATATGTGCACCTCGTGCACTGCACAGTCTTAAATTGTATATTTCATGTATTATCAAATTCATCGATTTAATACTCCGTTAATACTCGCAGACTGGGCATTTCAAATGGTGCACCAGATCCTGTACATACCACACGTGGATCGTTTGTAGATGTTTTTTTCTTTAGAAAGATATAACTTGATTGCCGATGAGTTAGTGTCTGTTTTGTGCACTTTGTGGTCTGCACAGAGTAGTTTTACTCACTGGCTAGTTGCAATTTTATTCTGTTGTTTTGGGACATTGACAAGGTACTTTTTGTGGCATATCACAAGAGACTCGGCAAAGGAGGAACTATGGAGCAAGATATTGTTGTCAAAATTGACGTCCGGGTTCGAAAGAAAGTGCACAACCGATTAATTTTCTCACGAGACGCCACTGTCATTTAGTATTTATTACAATAACTGTAATTATCTGATTATTTTGAATATCCAAAACATAAAAAAAAAATTCTAATATAGTCGAAATAATTCTAATAAACACTAAAATCTTATTTAGAAAAAAATAATTACGATCATTATCGTTATGATAATCGTAATTCTTGATCATGATCTTGATGATCAAATTCATCAGTACTATAAAAGTAAAATTGAAATTATGATTGATTATGATAACAATCATCCCGAAAAACAACATTCATTTATCATAAGAGAAATCACAATTGAAATTTTCACAGTACTCATTTTCGTTATTACTACCGCAATAATCTTAAAAATCATTATAATTCTCACATAAAACTTCATAACAAAATAAACAATGAAAAAATATATTCAAAATAATAATTTGAATAATTAAAACTATAACAGAAACAAAAGTGATAACATTCATCACGCAGGATGATAAATAATAATAATAATAATAATAATAATAATAATAATAATTATAATAAGAATAACAAGAATAAAAATCAAACAAATAATAATAACAATAACAATAATAATATTAATAATCATAAGAGTGATAATAATTGTTAAAATATTTTGAATATTATATTAAAAATGCTAAAATAATCATCATAATGAAAATTATAATTATTATATATTTGATTCATATGATGATTGTTATTACAATTAACATAATATTAATTATGTTGTTACAAATATGAATATCATAATAATAATAATAAGATGGATAGAAGACCTACGTATTACCAATGCCAATAATTGTTATTATCAGAATTATTTTTCAATAATGTTTTATTTGTTATTATTTCAATCAGCGTTTATATTTTTATTTGAATAATAATTAAAATGTTGTTAATAATAAGCTGATAAGAATAATAATTTTCATGAATATTGCATGTCGCACGATTTCAATACTTCTAGTTTTTGCTATTTTGCATCATTTACGGAAATGAACAATACCACGATACAACTTGAATTTAGGTGTGGCTCGAATGGGTGTGAAGTCAGAGCAACGGAAATTCATTAACTTTCACCTTAAACCAAAATATATTTACTGGTTCTTTGCTGCAATTGTTAGACCAATATTAGCTTACGGGTGCCTCGTATGGTGGCAGAAAGGTGAGAACTATCCAGACAAAGCTGAATCACCTTCAGCGCATGTGTCTAATGTCACTATCTGGTGCATTTTCAACTACACCCACTGCTGCTCTAGAAGCACTTTTCAATATCAAACCATTGCAAATTTTCTTGAAACAGGAAGCCTACTCTTGCGCATACCGTGTACAGGCAAATGGGTTTTGGCATCATGATGCAAACAATAATAGGTCTCATACACGTTTATGGGCACACTTAATAAATTGGGATAGGTTTGTTCTAGCTTCGAGCGATGTAACACTTCCTTTTAGTTTTCCAAATGCTGATATATTTATCTCTTTCCCATTACGTAATGATTGGGTCTCGGGGAACACTGAGAGGAAGATCGCCGGTAACGTTATTATTTTTTTTACTGATGGATCTCTACTTGATGGTAAAGCTGGAGCTGGAGTTTTCTCTCGTGAGTTGAGGTTACAACAATCTTTTTCATTTGCACAGTCTTTCAAGCAGAAATCTTTGCTATTATTTGTGGAGTGCAGGCGGCCCTCCAACAAAATGTAATGGGTAAAATACTATATTTTTGTTCCGATAGTTAAGCTGCTATCAAAGCGATTGGCTCAAATAATTCCAGATCAAAACTGGTCATAGTAAGGAGTGTATCGAAAAGTAGTTATAAACTTCCAAATAATAAAATAGGCATGAAAACATGGTTAAAATTAACATCAGTTTATTATAGCTTAACATGTTTACAAAAGATCCAAACGGAAAAACTAGTCATCATGTTCATTTCTGTAGAATGCCCGTACCTTTGATTTGACACCTGCCATCAAATTCTGCACAGTGACCTTTGTGCACTTCCTGGATGCCGCTGCCCAATTTTTCTTAAAATCGGTCATGTTTTGGGACACTGTACCATCCTTCTTAAATATACGCTTGACTATTGCCCAATAGCGTTCGATCGGTCGCAACTGGGGACAGTTTGGTGGGTTGATGTCTTTTTCTACGAACTTGATGTTATTCTCCGTCAGCCACTGTAGAGTGGATTTGGCGTAATGTGCCGATGCCAAATCTGGCCAGAAGAGAGGAGGGGACTGGTGCTTTCTATACAATGGTAGCAACCTGTTCTTCAAACATTCCTTTTGATAAATCTCAGCATTTATAGTTCCTTTTGTATAGAAAATTGAAGAACGCAAGCCACATGTGCAAATAGCTTGCCAAATGAGCACCTTCTGACCGAATTTCTCCATCGCAACAGTCGTATCTGCGGTTGGCACACGTTCCCCAACAGATTTAGTATAAAACTGCGGCCCCGGTAGCGTTCTTGAATCTTCTTTAACGTATGTTTCGTCATCCATCAAAATGCACTGGTCGACATTGTCCAAAATGCAGCTGTACAGCTTTCGAGCCCTGGTTTTGGCACGAGACTTTTGTTCCGGAGTTTGTTTGGGCACTTTCTGCTTTTTGTACGTCTTCAAGTCATTCCTGCGCTTGATTCGTTGAATCATTCCGATGCTGGTCCTGAACTTCTTGGCTAGATCGCGAGTAGAGGCAGATTTGTTCCGTTGAATATAATCCACAACTTTTTGGTCCAAATCGGGGTTGCTGGAGCCGGGTTTCCGGCCACTTCTTGAGTAAATCCTTGAGGAGCACTCCTTACCAAACTTTTCGATGATGCGTTTTACACTTGCCGGGTGAACATTTACTCTTTTCGCAATCTGGTTGTAAGTAACACCCTTTTCGGTGCACCAAGTGTGCAGAATTTTCTTTTTTAGTCTCAAATTCAATTCGCGACATTTGAATACAACTTTATCAACGGAAATGAATGAACCGAATAATCATTTTTGACATGTAAACAAAGCAAATGGCGCTTACACGCTAAAAATGTATACAGTAGTTTATGCGTAATAACGCATCGAATGTTTATAACTACTTTTCGATACACTCCTTATGCCGGACTCAGTTGGAAGAACTTAGCTCATTAAATGCTGTCCATCTTTTATGGGTCCCGGGGCATTCAAGTATTGCTGGCAATGAATGGGCAGATGAACTCGCTCGTGATGGTGCCACAAATAGTTTCATAGGTCCTGAACCTGCTGTGCCCATTTCAGCATGCTGGATTAAGCAGAAAATTTCTTCTTGGGCTTTTTCTGAGCACAATGAGCTCTGGGCAGATCTTGATACTTGTCTATACCTAAAGTCAGCAATTATCTATTAAATCTTTCAAAAAACAACTGTAGTATCCTTGTTCGGGCTCTAACGAGTCATTGTAATCTGAACTATCATCTGACAAACATGCAACGTGCACAGTCGTTTGCATGTGAGCTTTGCGAAGCTGACTATGAGACTCCCTTCCACCTAGTATGCAATTGTCCTGCAATTGCTCAACTACGTTTTAATATTTTCGGTCGTCATATTATTGATGAGTCTAATTATAGAAATCTCAACCTAAAAAATGTTCTTCAATTCTTTTCCCGGTGTGGAAAAGCACTCTGATGCAAACTACTTATCATAATTTTAATATCTCAAATTGGGCAGTCCTAGAACCCAATATTATCTTTCCATAAAATACTCTGAGGCTATTGTGTTCCTAAGCAACGGAGAACCCCTCCACAGGCACCGCATTTGAACCTACATTGAGCACTTGTGGTGGGAAGTTAAGCACCGATTGAATAACACCAATAAACCAAAAGCAAGAAACAAGAAGGAACTCAAACTGGCGATTCAGAAGATTTTGAATAGTATTCCCACAACGGTGACCAGGAAGCAGGTGGAATCGATGCCGCAATGCCTGATGGCTGTTCCGGATGTCAAAGGTGGTCATACGGTCATACGGTTTTAACTCATTTTCTATGATAATCATGCACGGTAGGCTCAATTTTGTGAGATCCGAATGAGCGATTTTTTCATTGTTTAGCCAATTGTTGTTTTTGTATCTTACAAGCAATCAATACAAAAGAAAACGATTTTTTCGTCCCGTGTATACAAGTTGTTTGCTTTTATTCATTTATAACTCTGAAAAACTTGGAGATTTCTCGATGAATCACACATACGTACGCTCAATTTTGAGACTGAATGTATACCTATATTATATAATCTCGCGAGCTTCTGCTAGCCGGCTAGTACGGAAGATGCATGTAGTCCTAGTTCAACACCTTGCCAAATATTGTTTCAGAGATGTGCTAAATCTTCTCACATAACTTATAAACCAAACATTTTCTTTCCGTACACACACAAACCCATTGGAACGGTCCGAACTGTATGCACCTTCTTCAATGCCATTCTACGTGAGGAAATCAAGAAGCGAGTTAAAGTCCCATCGTGAACCAGACAAGTCCGACGACAGCCAGAGGCGGATATCGAACCTTTCCTCTCCCTCGCTCTCTCTCCTTCTCCCTCGCCAAACAGCAACGTCGCTAGAGAAAACCAAAATCGACCGGATACGTGTCCTCCGTGCTACCAGCGAATAATCGGTGGCGGTGGCAGTGGCTATTTCTTCCGGCAGTCAATCTCACCGACGCAGCTTATTTCTTATGGTCATAAAGCCAATCCTCATGCCGTAATGGGGCGGCACCGGGTTCGGGGGAAGAGGGTATTATCAACGCGTGATCTCTGGCATATAAATTTCTGCCCCTTTTGTGTTGCCTTCAGGATTTTCGGATCATCTTTCGAACGGAAGCGGCAATGCCGCAGCCATGTCATGGTGTGTTGTGTGCTCCCGAAGCAACTGCGTCGTGTTTGAAGGGAAATTCGAAAGGATAATAGACGGAAAGTACTCCCAGAAGGAATTTTAATCCCATTTTCAACGCAGGATATGAATAGATAAAATGTGACGTACGGAAGGGGATGATTGGTAATTTTCATGTTATAGATTATTGAGCGGTTAAGGCTTCAGCGGGGATGAGGATTATGAATGTCATCACGAGAAATCCGACCCAAGCTCCTATCGAACTCGCACCGTTAAGGGATTCCCTTTTGATCCATTCCAGGTGTTGAAACACGTCAGTATACAATCCCGGGTGGTCCTTCTCGGCACATCCGTGTCCAAAGCTAACAATACCATATTGAACGCCGTTGCACACGAGAGGTCCACCCGAATCTCCACTGCAGGCATCGATTCCGCCGTCAAAATAGCCCGCACAGAGAAAACCATCGGCAATCGGTATCGTCGATCTCCGGCGACATTCAGCTAGATTTAGAACCGGAATCGTTGCCTTCATCATACAGGTTGGTTTGGTGGCGTTTTGAAAGTCCTGTCTACCCCATCCGGTGATCAAGCAACTCATATTCACCTCCACAGGTTTGGACGGGAGCTCTACAAACCTCACGGCATCGGACTCCTCTATCTTCTTGTCCAAAATCACGAGTGCAACGTCAAATTTAACCTCCGGGTAAAGCCGAAAGTTCGGATGAACGATAACTTGCTCGATGCTTCGAACCTGCGCAACGGAAGTGGACCTCGTCCGAAAAGTACTTCCCATAGTCACCCGGTACCAGTTGGGGTTTACCAAGCTCGATGAGAAACAGTGAGCCGCAGTTAGCACCAGACGGGGTCCAATGAGCGATCCTCCGCAGATGATGTTGTTGCGCCACACCGCCAGCGTTGGGAACTGTATTCGACGGATTGCGACCTGGTAGGGCGCTTCGGTGATGCGAGCCGTTTCGCCACCGACGATCCGGTACGATTCCAGACACTCCTCCGAATGGGCGGATCGTTGGACGCGTTGGGAGTTTTCGGTTGCCGCTAATGGGTTTAAGGAGGGTAGTGAGAGGATTGAGCTATCTAAAGGTTAACGGAGGATTATGATACCTTCGGTGGGTGATGAGTTTGAAACATGTTGAGAGGTATTGAAGTCGGATCCACGAGAAAATGTGCTGAAGAGGCAAAAAATGCCAACGGCAAATGGTACGAACATTGTTTTCGGAATATTTTGACACTCATTTAGACACTCACTTGGATGACTAGATTAGAATGGAACAGATCACTTTGTTTAATGCACGGTTGTCACTTTGTACCAGCGATTTTTTTTAAATAGTAGAACAAATTCCGAAAGTGTTGTGTTTAATGCAAGGGACGTCTCACATGAATTCGATCAAATATATTTAATAAAGCTCACTCGAATTAATCGAAGATACTGCATCAACTTCGATTCGCTGCACATTACTGCATATAACATGCGACGCAGAAGTCGTGTTTAGCAACGACTCGACTTTCAGCAACGTCAGACGTCAGCTCAAGGCGAGGGGCACGCAGAGTACTCTACTGAGTGTGTCGTATTGAAAATACTATCGGATTTTACTCTATTAACAGCAGGCCTATGACAAGGACCACTTTTTCACGTAGAAAACATCTCAGCAAGCTCAGCTGTCAAAATAATGTCACCATTGTAAGTTGTGTTTGTTGTAGTTCGTTTACGTTTTGTCTTTTGTTGCTCGTTTTCGTTGTGCACGTCATGCAAAGGAGAAAGATCGCTTGCTGTTGTGTTTTACATCAAAACAAACAACCAAAACAAATTATTAGACTTCTATTTGACAGCTGACAGCGGGCCTAAATCAATTTGGGCTCAGGACATCCTGTCTACTGTCAATCACTGCTATTGATATTAGCTTGTCAATGGCCTGATTAACAGAGTATTTACAAACATTTTAGAGATTTTCAAGTAATCAAAAGTATTTTTAAAGGAGTCATAGAAATCAAAAGAATTTGAAAATTATTAAGCTCCTCACAGAGTATTTGAAAAGTATTTAAGGTACCTAAAAAGTACTTCATGAGTATTTTGAGTACCTAAAAGTACTTAATGAGATTTAAAAGTACTCAAATGTATTTCAAATACTTGAGATAGTTATAAGAGTTCTACACTCTCGTTCCATTCTAGAGACTGGACTCGGAAAAAAAGAGACACACAAAAATGATCACCAAAAATCAACCCCGAGCATCTTGGTATATAAGCTTAGTTTCATGTACCCATCTTCAAATTGTAGATGGCTCTACCATGGATAAACAAAAGGGCTATCCATTCGCTATGCTACCGCTATTTTGCTTTGGAATACATGTTTTCGTTTCCTTATGTGTGGATGTTAAAAACAGGGCAACAACAAATTTTTATTGAGGCGTAATGTTGATCATCATTTCCTGAATCTAATCGTACTGAATTCGGATTAAGACAATGAAAAATTTCGTTTGCGCGATTCGAATCCTAACACATTTGTAACAAAATCCCTGAACTGCCAAAAAAGTGAGGCTAACACATTCCGTGCAATGATCAATAGTGCGCCATTCAAAAGTAAAGTACACGTTAAGATGTATGTCAAAAAGTACTGTTAATCGCTCAAAGTGCACATACCCAAATAATGCGTAAACACAGATTACCTAATATTGGGTTATAGTATTGAAGGTAGATAAACGTTAAAAATTACAGATTTTGTATCGCTACTTTTGACTAAAAATTAGTTATTTTTTGTAGTTTTATTTTACAGTATGCTTCAAAAAAGACAACTTAATCATTTATTCACTCGGATTAGTATTCCAAATTATGGACAAAAGAAGTAACAAATGTTTATATGTATGAAAATGTAGATATATATAATTTTCGTATTCAAAAGAAGTATCAATAAAGTATGGAGGAATCCAAGTACAGCTAAAGTTAGGTTAAACAACGTAGTATCTAAACCTGCAATTCATAATAACTTTCTGGTTATTTTTTAAACTGAATCGACGATTTTCTGTGCTATTTTTACAACCAATTGCTTTGCTTAAACAGCTCAACCGTTTTTAAAGAGCGCCATCTATGACGTTTAACCTCACTTTTGCGTTACCTGAATCCTCCATTACAGAAATATGTTTTCTACATCGACCCAACATTTTGACATGCTAACATTTATGCTTCGGAATGCAGCCGAATTGCACCACGGGATTCACGTCGGATCAAAATATAAATGCAAAAGTTATTGCTTCAAAAATTGAACATGAATAAACTGTTTATCTAAAGAATAATAAGAAAATAAAAACGTTTTCGCATAGCAAAATATTACGCCAGCGTTGCTTCATTGACCACAAATTTTAAAATTTTGGGTTAATAACATTCTATGTTGGAAAACGAAAATTACCCAAATTGCAGCAAAAACAACTGTTTTCCACCGTTTAACATTTAGGAAAAATTACAACATATCGTCAGCATTATATTCATCAAGTACGAAAATGAACTCCACAGCTTTGAAAATAACAGTCGTAGTAAATACGTTCAATTGATAATTTGTTCTATGATTTCTTCGATTTGACAGAACCAGTGAACCAAGATTATCGGGGTACATTGACTTTACTCTGGAGCTGTCAAGTTGTTACCGGGTTGCCAAAAATTCATTTTAAATCGGATACTTCTCAAATATTCAGGCATTAAATAACTGTATATTAGCTATGTTTTGGAATATTTTTTATTGAATTTCCTCCCCAAGCTGAATGCTCGAGCATTTCTCTTAGCACCTAGGGGCAAGACACTGAGCTATCCTGAGTAACTCTGAGCAATTATGAGCATCTCTTATTCACTGGATTCATATTGTGATACTGAACATTCCTACCTTTTGTAAAGCTTGGTTTTTGACAGTAAAATTGCTTAATCAAAATGTTGTTGTTTTTGATTAGATGAAACGTTGTGTAAGCTTGGATGCAACTTGTGTTGGTCCTCCAACCCAAGCACAGCTCATTTCCAGCCCCACCCCTTATTCACCTGAAGCCGACTTCCCTATGAAAATCAATTAGTCGTACCTTCATCAAGTCCCTCCCTTTAAGCATGCAACTCAAAACGATATCATCTACAGATCGTTCGCTTCTGTACTCCGCATCAGTGTCCGCATACATACGCAATCTTCATCAAAACGACTCTATCCGATGTTTATCCTGTTCCCTCAAATCCAATATGCGTCACTGCATTAGCATTGCTTACCACAGTTGAAGCCAATGTCGAATGGGCTGAGTCAATCAATCCGTACAATGGGAATATGGGGCATTTGTCGACTGCCGAAAGGATCACCTCCAAAGAAACCAAGTCAGATCGACCAATCGCAAAACTGGAGTTTTCAATATTCCACATACTGTCTGTGAGGACCACCTTAATGACCCACCAACAGATCCTCATAAGCAGCCGTCTGCCTGGCTGTTGTGATTTGCTTTGTTCTACTGATTGCTCGACTATCGACTACAGGAAATATCACCACTCTCCTTCTCGATCGGTCAATCATTGATACAGTCTAATCATCGGATAGTGATAAGAAGCACAGCTGTTCGGATGCTGAGCGGGTGAATGAGATGACCGTGAGTGCAGATATGAAATTTA
Source organism: Aedes japonicus (assembly GCA_034211315.2). Classification (NCBI taxonomy): domain Eukaryota; kingdom Metazoa; phylum Arthropoda; class Insecta; order Diptera; family Culicidae; genus Aedes; species Aedes japonicus. Next base: position 170,867 of record JASCZW010005538.1, read on the forward strand.
CCACAGGCAATTCGGGTGTGGAATTTATATGCATATTTGAGCTTAGGTTTAGTTAGTTTTTTGTAGTACGTTATAGTGTACGGTCCTGCGTTACTGTTTAGTTAAAAGAAGTGTCCTTGTTTCTTGCTAAAGGGATTGATTGTTCCATTCACAGCCCCATCCAGCCTTCAACCATCCTCGAGCTATTGGCCGCTGCGAGCCGAGAGAACGGTCCAGATATCCAACACATTCCATCTGTTTTCGTCTTCCTACAAGAAAAAGAGATGAAAAAAATCAAACAACCTACTTACCGGAATCTTGACCCAATTCCTCTTTCAAATACTCCGCCTCAAATTAGAGCTGCTTACGATACGATAAAACAAATTTTTCCCAGACTGTAAGACATTCTGTTGTCGTTGGTTGCTATGGTTGCCACCATACGCAATGCTCCTCAACCGATCACATTCAAGCCAGTTGCTGCCAGAATACTTCAAATCGAGTTATAAATTACACTAAGTTGATGGAGCTGATGCATTCTGAGCATACGTGAGTTTTGTGATCAAATATGAGTGACGTTGTTTTTTCGTTTTCGCACACAGTTTTTGGCATTCCCACCACTCTATATCTTGGGGGAGAAAATCATAGACTGTCTAAAATTTGATGAAATCTGAGTAACTTTGAAGAAAAAGGTTACTCACTAGAAAGCTGTCTTGCCCTTGCTTAGCACTGCTCATGACAACTGGGCGAGGCTTTGTCCATCTTCCTTACACAATCTCTCCCGTTTTGTTTCGAAGCTTCATCGCGGTTTGAATGTTCTTCCGCTTTTCTTCAACTTCTTTCTCATAATCGCCCAAAACATTTCGATCGGACGAAGTTCTGGTGTATTGGCGGGTTCGCCTCCTTCAGGACCACATAAACGCCCTTCGCTTCCGTACCAATCCATTACAGGTTTGGCGTAATGGCACAAGCGAGATCCGGCCAGAACAGCGTGGGACCACGGTGAGAGCAGAAGGAAGGGCATCAAGCGATTCTGCAAGCATTCCTCTCGATAAATCTGCCCGTTTATGGTGCCGGTTGTAACGAACGGCTTGCTGTACCGTCCGCACTCGCAGATCGCCTGCCACAACAGGTGGCTTTATCGCGAAAGATTTTCCATCTTTCTCTTCCGGAACTTTCCGAAATCTCCGCTGCAGGACGTACCGACAAAAAACTCAAGGCCGGGGAGGTGTTTGCGGTGTCCGCCTTGATATATGTCTCGTCGTCCGCGATGACGAGACAGCCTGGCTGACCAGCCACTCACGGTACAGCTTCCACGTACGCAATTTGGCCACCGTGATTTGCTTGTCAGTCCGGTTTGGCGCCTTCCTGATCTTAAAAACACGTAGCTTCACCTGGTCTGCTGGACGAACCACTTCCGACGAATTGACCTTTTTGGCCACGTCTCGGGTGGAAAGGTTCGGGTTATTCTTAAAGTACTGCGCTTATCTTCCGCGCCTTCTGTGGGTATTCCGTTTTCGGTTTTCAGCCGCTTCCAGCGCCGCTCGATGGTCTTCGTCTCCTGGAACATCTCTCACTGACGCGGAACACGGTGGAATGGTGGATTCCAAGCCATTTGCCGATCCATCTGTGCGACTGACCAGGATTATCGATCACCGCGCCCCAGATTTGCTGGCGTAGCTCTTCTTGTTTCGAATGCATCTTGAAAACTACTTACGACAGATCGCGATAGTTTTGCACACATAAACATAACACTCCAAGCTAGTATTACCCAAAATTTCATTAATTTTTACCCAAGCGATAAAAAGTTACACCCAAAACGGAGTGTCACATTTTTCCGAGTCCAGTCTTTGCTAACAATCAAATGCTATTAGGAATCTGAGAGGAGGCTGAAATTTGGTAAACTCTTTTGTGTGTCATTATCCACGAATAAATCCTTAACCAATCAGTTTTGAGCAAGAGGATTTTAAGATTTTCGAAAACATTTGAAAACAGCGGTTGTTTAAAAGATGGTGAGCCCATTTAGTGTTATATTTTTCAAGTCGTAGTCTGAAACCGCTCTTAGATTATTGATT